>JAQOTM010000027.1:480369-690337 GCA_029168755.2 Tillandsia fasciculata | reverse complement strand
CGAAAAAATACCACAATACCTTTTTACCATATCCTATCAATAACTGTATGTATTATAATTGTCATGAAATTATTTAAGAGCAATTATAATTATCATAAATTTTAAAAATAATTATTATTAAAACTCAATTTTATTGTAGTGTCTCACACTTCGTAGTTTATATCTTTTTGTAGATTCAGTTGCAAACCGGCGAGGCTCGTGATAAGAGCAAGAGCCTAGTTGAGTAGCAAACCTAAAGAGCCTAGAGCACCTTATTGTTAAAAGAATGAATATTGTATTTTGGGTGAGGAAAGAGGAATGAAATGTAATTGAAAATATAATTGATGTTCATTTCAGCGCCTTATAGTTTCAACTTTATATAAATTTTTTTATGTTTAAAGTTGAATGTTTAGTTTAAATTCATTTGTATCTTATTATATTCACTTGTAGGATTGAGATGATTTTCCGTTCCTTTCGAGTATAGAGAGATAATGTCTGATCGGCGGGTCAGTTGGCATGCTTGAACCGACCAAATTGACGGTCTCAGAGCGTGACACTTCGGAATTACTATTTATAGTAATCTCCTGTCAGCCCGCATTATTAGTCGGTGCGCGTAGGTTATATTCTTGTTATCATGACCGCACAAGTTACATCCTACGTCTCGATCGTTTCCGCCTAAAGTCTCCCCACCTTCATGCGCTTTTTGTTCGGCTCCTAGTGTACCACGTGTTTTAATTTTTTAGCTTTATGCTCGAGTACATCTCCACCGCTCCCGCCTAAAATCTCTCCTTCTTCAGACGCTCTTTGTCCGGCTTCTAGTGTACCGCGTTTTTTTTTTTTTTCATGCATGGACCAGACCGTTTACCTCATGGGACACTAATTCTTGCAACAATAGTAGTAGTATGCGGACCACTCAATCTCATTCATTTTCTAAAAATAATTAAAAATTATTAAATTTGATATAATTACTAATTAATTTGTAAAATATCTAACTTGATTAAAATTATTTAGTCTAAAAAATTAAAAGTTCATAGAGAATTAATTAAGAAAAAATTACGGTGAGGGGATGATTTCAAAATTATCCATAGTTGAGGGGTCTCCATATATTTTTATGGGTGAATAATGGGAAAAAAAAATAACATTTTAATCACGTCAACCGGATGAGCTGATTATATAGTAGAATGTCTACTTTGAATGGAAGGAAATGTTAAATAGTACAGCAAGAAACGGTGCATTATTTACAATTTTTATATTCAAAATATTTGTTTGGTTATGAAAGAAAAATCTTGGAAGCAATTTTTTTTTTTTGCTTTCAAAATTTTTTAAACAAGTTTTCCTCCATTTGGTCAGGATGCAACAAGAGGAAAGCTAGCCCCGCTGATATATTAAATTGCATAAACATGGTATTTTAAAAATTTAAGAAAAGCAAAGCAACGAATGTCGAACCAGGTCTAAATATATAGCTTCTACGAAGTTGATAACTTCAGGGACTGCAATCAACTGAATGGCTACAGAGTCAGCAGAGAACCCAATTTACAAGAAATAAAAACAGCAGGAAAGATTTACAATCAGAAGAGAAGTTACACAAAAGGACATTTCTACATTCAAAGGACTCTGGAACATGGTGGGCCTCAAACTCCACAATAACTCACTCTCAAACACACTACCATGTTATCTTCTCTCACCCACAACCATGCAAGATAACATATTAGCACTCAACCTAGAAATTACATTTTGCATTATTTACTCCCATTCATTGAATACCTTTTAACTCTTCCCCTCCAAAGAGCTGATGGGCAATATTAGTTTCCTAGTACTATTACTCTCCTTTTTCCTCCTCAATAAAAGCTTTCTAAGCAAACTTGTTCCCCCTTTTTGCCTCTTCGGAACAAGCGAAAGTGTTTCCACATCACCCTCATGTTTGTACTTATTAGCTATTGATGGATGTGTTGTAGTTTGTACCGAACCATTGCTGATGCGGTTGTCATCAGTGTGAATATTTCGGCCATTTAGCAATCCTGCCTTGGGATTCTCAGCAATGGAATTTTGCTGATTTCGTGGTTCGGTACATATGATTTCCTTAGTTTGAGGAGAGTTGGGATCCTCGAGGTTGGCACCATCCTCCGCTTGCATGTGATCGAGTAACTGAGGCCTACGGTTTGCTCTGGTGGTAGTCGGGCTCAACATAACCTTCTCGAGAAGGGCTGCACCTTTTGGAGATGCCAAGGCTTTCAATTGTTTCCCGAGGTTTAGGATTGTTTCCTGGCACTCCGCAAGTTTCTCTGATGCTAAAGCAATTTCTGAACTCTGCAAGAATAAAAAGGCGTTCTAAATTTAAAAATTCTTAATTACAGAAAAGACTTGCCAAATCAACAAGATGGCTCTATACCAATGCAGCTAATTTCTTGTAGAAACTCAAAAAGCTTATACGACTCTAGACTATTATTCTTGAAATATGATTGGTATGTATTGCCCGAAAAACCAATGATTATCAGTATCTTGCAATGAATTAAGTATATATCTTGCAATGAATTAAGCTTATACTCCTAGATTGAAATCCGAAAAGAAAATCCTCGGCACGCACAAGTGTAGTGACCCGATAGTCCCACATTAGATGGAAAAGGGGTTCTGATTGAAAATATATGAGACCATACGCGCTAGTTATAATAACTGGGCTTAAGCATATTGGACTAAAAGTTTATGCCCAACGAGTTATTATTGCTTGCGGGTCAGGTTGTTACAATTGGTATCACAGCCAAATACCAGCCGGAAGTGTGAGAGCTAAGTTCTATGTAGGACAAAGTGCTACACCATGAATTTGGTAGGAACCACCTCTTGAACCCATCGCCTGGCAATTCTGATCTATATCTGTGATCTCGTCTAGAAACTCATATCGTCTGGTAATTCTAATCTGTATCTGTGATCTGGTTTGGACCTGACGAGGACATCAAGATCTAAGTAGGGGAAGTCTGTAACGCCTCAATAGTTCCACATTGAATGGGAAAGAAGTTCTGATTGAAAATATATGAGGTCACACACGCTAGTAATAATAACTGAGCTTAAACATTTTGGCTAGTAATAATAACCGAGCTTAAACATTTTGGGTCAATAGTTTAGGTCCAAAGAGTTATTTTTGCTTGCAGGTCGGATAGTTATACAAGCTTTCATTTGATAACTAGTTTCAGTATCCAAAGAGACTCCAAGTATCTCACACAAGTCAGAAAAGAATTAGACAGGAGTAGTATACATAAATCACAATAAAAGCAGTAGAACCTAGAACAATAATAAATCACACAAATTTAGTTTTTAATGGAAATTTATGTAACAAATGGATTGTGTTTGTTACAACAAAAGTGAAAAAGATTTAATTTATCGAGTGCGAAAATACCAAAGAGAATCGAGAAAAAGAAAAGAAAAATAAAGCAAATAAATATTTACGTGGTCCGGCTGTTACGGCCTTTGTGTAGACGCATTCGTGAGTTGAGTCGGAGTCTTGAAGTGATCAAATTGTCAATCTGCATTCGAAGACTCGAAGAAGATTCAACAAGAGCTCAAGTTGACACTCAGGTATGATTAATTTAATCATGATGATTTAAGTACATTTATAATCATTGGAATTAGAAATTAATTGAAACCCGATTTAGACGTGGTTTTGGGATATTGGTTTTTAACTCACAACTTATTCTAAGTTTGGATTCCGGTACTTGGTCTGTTTTGGATAAAACTTATCTTGGAAAAATCAGTTTTTACATTGAGTACCGAAACCCCACTTTGAGTTCCTCAAACCCGACACAGGATTTTCTGTAATTCTCATTGAGTACCGGAACACAGTGTGGAGTACCGGAACACAATAGGAAAATCTGTGTTTTGCGTCATTGAGTACCGGAACCCATTATTTAGTACCGGTACACAATGCCATGTCGTGATAAGAATGCTAAACCGACTCTAATTAGTTTCCAAAGATTATAAATAGATACTTAGGGTTTCTCGAGAACTACCGATCAATTCAGAAACACTCGAGAGCAACCCTAGAGGCTAGGTTTTTATCGTTCTTCTCTTTAGCCTCTTTTAGGTCAATTCGACGGTTCTTCCAAGACATACTTTTTGTCGAATTGATCTAGTCTTTGCTTAGAGATTCCATTCATGGTTCTTCAATGACAATCTAAGCAAAGGATCACCATCGAAGCCTATATTCTGTATCGGCTGAGTTTGCGTCGTGGATTCGACGTAGCATCGTGGATTCGGTGTTGAAGGCGTTTCGTGGATTCGAAACGTTGTGCTCGTGGATTCGAGTGGCGTTCGTGGATTCGAACATGTGCAGTGGACGTGCAATCGGTGGAGCGCAAGATCCGAAGAACTTGAAGGAGGGGTTTGAGTCCGTGGAGTCGGTAATCACCTGTTATTCTTCTTTTCTTAGTGGATTGTTATTGCGTGTTGGTCCCGTGGTTTTTCTCCTGGATTGGAGTTTTCACGTAAATCTCGATGTGCTGTTTTTATTTTCCGCATTGGTTTTTTATTTTGCACTGAGATTGGTTTTTGAGTATTACACCTATTCACCCCCCCTCTAATTGTTTGATAGTACCTATTTAGATCCTTGTGGATCCTTATTAAAACCAACAATTGATATCAGAGCGGGTTTTAGGTTTATCTATCATGCCGGGTAAAAGTGGTAATATTTATAGACCTCCTCTTTTTGATGGGACCAATTATGCTTATTGGAAAGTGCGGATGAGAGCTTTTCTCATCGCAATTGATGAGCGGGTATGGCAAACCGTTGAATACGGTTGGGTGCATCCAATTGAGGAAGTAGGAAATTCTACTATCCCAAAACCTCGCTCTAGATGGTCCAAAGAGGAAATCGAAAAATCTTCTTACAATGGGAAAGGTATGAACGCTTTATTTTGCTAAGGAATTTGTTTTGGCGCATTTCGTGAAAGTATTAAGTCTTGAAGATTGAAGATGAAAGAAGTTTGGATCATATACCTCAATCTCAAGAAAGAAGAATTCAAAAGGATCAGGTATGTTTAACTAATTATTTTTGGTGATCCGAATACTTCTTATAGTGTAGAAACATTTGGAAGAATTTTTTATTGCATAAAAATCAAAAACTGGACATGGGACATGTTCAGGATCCGGATCAGACTTCCAATCCGGATCCCGAAGGGTGTTGTTCATATGCAAATCCAATCCGGATCCAAGCCAATTCTGATCCGGATCCCGAACATTGGTTTTTGCTGAAATATATGAACGATCCGGATCGGGCATTTCAATCCGGATCCCGAACCTTTGTTTTTCTGAAATTGTCTGTCTCGTTACGACAATCCGGATCGCCGTAATTCCGATCCGGATCGCCGTCGGTAAAATTTCCAGAAAAGGTTAGTTTTTGATCCTTATATTCTTCCAATGGTTTCTAACCTATAAATAGACCCTATGATTCATTTTCTAGGGCAGATCCGATACGAGCCGAAAAAGAAAAATCCACATATAGAGAAGAAAGGAAATCAATAGATTAATTCTATGTTTCTTCATCTATATTGATTAATTTGATTCTAGGTTTTCCATACTCAGATTTTGAGTAGAATCAAATTAATGAATACTTAGATGGTATTTCCGATCTATTTCTAATCTAAGTATTCGGCGGATCATCACCACCCAAAAAACAACGATTTCCCAAAATCGGCGCGTGGACTCGCGTGGCCTTGTGGATTCAAGGTGCAACCGCTCTCGTGGATTCGGAGCGAGGTACGTTCGTGGATTCGAAGCGTGCTACTGGGTGAAGACCGTGGATTCGGTCGGACGTCGTGGACTCGACGTTGGACGCTGTGGATTCAGCGTTGGGCGCGGATCGTGGATTCGAGAAGCGTCGTGGAGCGAGCGGAGAAGATCTACTAGGAGCGTATGGTAAAAGGTTGAGTCGTCTGTGAGTACGTTATATCACCTTGTACGTGTGTTAATTCTAGTGGATTTCGCCGTGTTATCGGTCCCGTGGTTTTTTACTCCGGTTTGGAGTTTTTCCACGTAAAAATCTTGCGTGTTTTTTTTATTTCCGCATTGGGTTTTATTGCGCAATGATTTTTTGAGTGTTTATTGTTTACACCTATTCACCCCCCTCTAGGTGTTTTTTCCCCTATTTAGATCCTTAATATACATAACCCAACAAGTGGTATCAGAGCGGGAATAGGGTTGTAAACAATGGTTGAAGGTGGAAACATCAATCGACCCCCTTTCTTTGATGGAACAAATTATGCGTACTGGAAAGTACGGATGAAAGCCTTTTTAATTTCCATCGACGAAAGGGTGTGGCAATCAATTGAATTAGGATGGTCTAATCCAACTGAAATTATTTCTGATGTTCGCACCTTAAACCTAGGTCGAAATGGACCAAGGAAGAGATAGATTCATCTTCTTACAATGGCAAAGGAATTAATGCTTTATTTAATGCTTTGTCACAAACTGAGTTCTCTCGCGTCTCGGCATGTGAGACTGCGAAAGAAATCTGGGATGTTCTTCAAGTTACGCATGAGGGAACTAACCTTGTGAAGATTCAGAAACTGCAAATGCTCACGAGCAAGTTTGACTCTATCTCTATGGCAGAAAATGAATCTTTCACTGACTATTACACACGATTGCAAGACATCGTAAACTCATGTGCTAACTTGGGAGAGAAGATTCCAGAATTTAAAGTTGTAAGAAAAATTTAAGAACTCTTCCTGAACGATTTCGCCCGAAGGTCGCAGCCATTGAAACAATTAAACACCCGGACGAAATGCGTGTAGAAGAATTAGTTGGTGCTTTACAAACTTATGAAATGACATTTCCTACTAACTATTCTTCTGGAAAGGCATCCTCTTCTAAGTCTTCAGGTTATGCATTGAAAACAACAAAGAAGAAGACGCGGATTCATCCTCCTCGGACGATGACGAGAACCTATCTATGGAGGACTTTGAGAAGCAGCTCGCTCTCTTGACAAGGAAGTTTCGCCGCAACTTTCGAAGGGGTAATTCAAGCAAAACTCCATCCTTCGGAAAGTCGAAGAAAGGCAAGGGTTCTTCAAGTTACAAGTCAAGAAAGCAAGAGAACTTCTCAAAGGATAAGAAAAGTTCAGAGGGACAAGTACAGTGCTTCAAATGTCGAGGCTACGGCCACATTGCAACGGAGTGTCCCAACAAGAATCCGGCAAAGAAGAAGGCGATGCAAGTCGTCACTTGGGATGACAACTCAACGTCAAATGAGTCATCCTCAAGTGATGAAGAAGACAACGCGACAGCATTCCACGCGTCCACATCTTCACCCTTCATGTGCTTAATGGCAAGTACATCCGACTCTTGTCCAACTCCTCCCATGTTGAAAAGATTGCAACGGACGATGAATCGATAATTCTGAAGGTGAAGATTTTGCTCTTGCCTACCATAAGCTTTTGAGGGATTCAAAGAAACTGGCAAAGCAAAACCGGAGTTTGAGAGGGAGATTGCAGGATCTCGAAGAAGAAGCAAAAAGGGCAACTTCTCTCTCAAACGCTCTTGAAGTGGAAAGGGATAACTTAGTCAAAGCAAATGTTTCCCTTCAAGAGAAAAATGAGCTTTCGAGAAAGAACATGTAAAATGGTGGATAAAGCGAATTATTTCTTGAAGCTCTACGGCGAGGCTCGACAGGAAAATATGGAAATGACAAAGACCATCGCCAACTAAAGATGACTTAAAGAGATTTTCTTCTGGAAGGAGTAAGTTGGATAAGCTTCTTGGTCTTGGTCAAACAAACCGTTCGGCCTCGGATACACTCAAACTGGAGACATTCCAAGTTCGAGTGGGACAGTTTTTGTGCCTCAGTCGGTATCTCCTCCTCCGACACCGGAATTCACGACAAGCAACGACAACAAGCCTACTTCATCCTCTTCGGGATCGTCAAGACTAAGGTATGTTTTCGTTGTGGCATTTCAGGGCACATAAGGAGAAATTGCAAGATGGGAGCCAAACGCACACCTCAAGCA
Organism: Tillandsia fasciculata; assembly: GCA_029168755.2. NCBI lineage: Eukaryota > Viridiplantae > Streptophyta > Magnoliopsida > Poales > Bromeliaceae > Tillandsia > Tillandsia fasciculata. Next base: position 682,371 of record JAQOTM010000027.1, on the reverse strand, counting down.
CCTCTTGCAACGACTACCAAAAAGGTGATTCCTCAGAAATCAAATGCAAATTATTCGAAGGAAAAGAGCCTTGGTAGTTCACCGCTCAAGACGACATCATCAAGGAGCAGCAATCTTCAACAAGACGCTTTCACCTAGGAAATAACTTCACGACCATTACCGACGCATTCCAAAAAGGTTTGGGTGCGCAAAGGTGAAATTTTCCCTTGTCTTGTTACTAATATTTCCTTGCATGCATATGATAGTTCGTCTTGGTATCTGGATAGCGGGTGTTCCCGTCACATGACCGGTGACAAAAACTGTTTTCAAAATTTTGAGAAAATCTCCGGAGGACTTGTTGTTTTCGGAGATGGTCGGTCTTCCAAAATTGTTGGAAAAGGAACAGTAGCTATTCCAGATGGCCCGGTTTTGAAAAATGTGTTATTTGTTGATGGCCTTAAGACTAACCTCATAAGCATAAGTCAACTTTGTGACAATGGTTTTCAGTTAATTTTTCATCTGATGAATGTACTGTAACTGATAAGGACCATGTTTTCTTTTTAAAGGGGGTTAGATCAGAAAACAATTGTTATGTAGTTCCTAATAAAATTTCTGAAAAATGTAACCTAGCATCTTTGAAAAATGAAACACTTTGGCATGAAAGGCTAGGTCACATAAACTTTAAGGAACTTGCTAGAATTTCAAACAAAGATGTGGTCAAGGGGGTTCCAAAACTTTCTTTTGAACAAAACATTGTGTGTGGCGGTTGCCAAAAGGGAAAACAGTCTAGGACTGCACACAAGAACTTGAACCACATAGGTACAAAACGGCCTTTGGAACTTTTGCACATGGATTTAATGGGGCCAACTCGTCAACCATCTTTGGGAGGTAAATGGTATATTTTTCTATTGGTTGATGATTTCTCTAGATATTCTTGGGTAGCATTTTTAAAAGAGAAAGCTGATACTTTTGATTCTTTTCACGAGATTTGCCATCGTATTATGATTGAAAAGAATGAAAAGATTACTCGTGTTAGAAGTGATAGAGGTGGAGAATTCATAAATTCCAAATTCATTGATTTTTGCACTTCCAACGGCATTAAACATGAATTCTCAGCACCCTATACACCTCAACAGAATGGTGTAGTCGAGCGCAAAAACAGGGTCGTACAGGAGATGGCACGTGTTATGCTTCACAGCCGGAACTTACCGTTATATTTTTGGGCTGAAGCGGTGAACACTGCTGTCTATGTAATTAATCGCGTGTATTTGCGCCCGGGGACTTTAAATACACCATATGAACTATGGTTTTGTAGAAAACCGAACATCAAATATTTTCGTATCTTTGGGAGTCGGTGTTTTATTTTACGTGACCGCGAAAATCTTGGAAAATTTGACTCTCGAAGTGACGAAGGGATTTTCTTGGGTTATTCTACAAACAGTAGAGCATATCGAGTTTTTAACTTGGAATCTAAGACGATCGTAGAATCGATAAATGTTAAGTAGATGAAGCTTTTCACTTTGAATCTGAAAAATCTACCCTCGATATCTCTCTTGATGATGATACACCTGCTAATGCATCTTCTTCTAACAATTCTTTCGATAATAATGATGCATCTAACGGTTCTTCAAGTTTATCTGATGTGCAGGAATCATCTCATGTACCTCCGAGTACTCCGTTACCTCAAACGTTACGCATCTCCAAGGATCATCCTGAATCGAACATTATTGGAGACCCACAAGAAGGAGTTAGAACTCGGAGACAATTGGTTTGCGGATTCGCTTGCTACGTATCCAAATCGAACCAAAGAATGTTGATGAAGCTCTTCAGGATGACTACTGGATTGAAGCAATGCAGGAAGAGCTCCATCAATTTGAGCGAAACAAAGTCTGGGAATTAACGAAGCCTCCGAAGCAACACAATGTGATAGGTACCAAATGGATTTTCAAGAACAAGAAAAATGAGGATGGTACTATCATCAGGAACAAAGCAGGTTAGTTGCTCAAGGCTACTCTCAAGTAGAAGGTATAGACTTTGATGAAACTTTCGCCCCTGTAGCTAGACTCGAGTCCATTCGTATCCTATTTGCGATTGCTTGTCATTTTAAAATCAAATTATTTCAAATGGACGTTAAGAGCGCCTTTTTAAATGGGTTTTTAAATGAGGAAGTTTATGTGGCTCAACCGAAAGGTTTTGTGGACCATAAACTACCTAACCATGTTTTTCGTTTGAAAAAGGCTCTTTACGGTCTGAAACAAGCACCGCGAGCATGGTACGAAAGGTTGACAAAGCACCTTTTGGAAAAGGGCTATACTCGAGGGGGAGCTGACAGGACTCTCTTTGTGAAGCATTATCAAAATAATTTCATTGTAGCACAAATCTATGTCGATGACATTGTATTTGGTGCAACAAGAGATAATGATGCTTCTAAATTCGCGGAAACCATGGAAAGCGAATTTGAGATGTCCATGATGGGCGAATTGACTTATTTTCTTGGATTACAAGTTAAACAAAACGATGAAGGCATTCACTTGTGTCAATCCAAGTATGCAATGGAGTTGGTCAAAAAGTTTGATTTAGAAAATTCTAAAGATTTTCCGACTCCAATGGGAACTAGCCATAAGGGACTTGGAAGTGAATCACATAGTGAGAATGTAGACGAGAAACTTTATCGCAGTATGATTGGAAGTCTACTTTATCTCACGGCTAGTCGCCCGGATATATCCTTTAGTGTTGGGATTTGCGCGAGATATCAATCAGCACCAAAGGAGGTTCACCTGAAAGCGGTGAAACGGATCATCCGGTACATCAAAGGAACAATAAATTTCGGAATTTGGTATCCTATGGGAACAAGTCTTGATATTGTTGGATACTCAGATGCCGATTGGGCAGGATCTGTGGATGATCGGAAAAGCACGAGTGGTGCATGTTTTTATCTTGGCCATTGCCTTGTTGCATGGCACAGTAAAAAGCAAAACTGCATAGCACTCTCGACTGCCGAAGCGGATATATTTCAGCGGGTAGTTGTTCAACCCAACTCATTTGGATGAAAAGTGTGTTGAGCGACTTCCGGATTTCAGCAACTTCGGTAACCATTCTTTGTGACAACACTAGTGCTATAAACATTTCTAAAAACCCTGTGTTGCACTCAAGAACAAAACACATTGAACTTAGATATCATTTTCTTAGAGAGCTAGTTGAATCAAATATTCTTCAACTTTCATATATTTCAACTGAGGATCAATTAGCTGACATTTTAACAAAACCTTTGGATCAAAAACGTTTTATTCACTTGCGTAAAGCAATTGGAATGCTTTCCTTGAAATAATCTCTTTTTGAAACCTTTGCTTAGGTTAGGTTTTGTTTTTGTGTTTTTGTTCTTTATCTATGTTTGTACATAGGACATTAATTGAGCATTAGTTATATTGACTTTAATTGCATCCTTTCACGCATTTAGAAATTTATTATGCTTTTGACATCATAATATTTCAATGTTGCAATGATCATTTATGTTTATTAAGTCATCTTTTAAGTGATCAAAGTCAATTTCTCTCTCAATGATCTCTTGGTATAGTCATTATCTTATTTGACTATTTAGTCGAGTATGAATGCGAGATCAATTTTTGGTTGAATACCTTATATATTAAATAATTGATAGCCAATTGAGGGGGAGTCAAAGAAATGTAATATGCTCAAAAGATGTGGAAAGAGTTACATCCCAATGAGGAGTGTGAAAACTACCACCACATGGAGGAAAGAGCTACCACCTCGGTCGTCCGAGTACTGTGTGCAGCTACCACATGAATACCAAGCATGGTTTTTCAAGTTTGATTAATAAAATGCATATTGAAATACTTGACTCAGTCAAATTTCAAGGTTGGTATAAGGTGGGATTTTTAATGAAAGATGCTCAAAGAGCCGTTCTCTCCAACAGATTGTCTAAATATATTATCTGACTTATTTGGGATTTCAAACATCTATTGATCTTGGTATTTCATTTTCTTTACCAAATTGATAATTTGATAAAGGCATTACGCATAAGATCATGTTAGATGTGATTGAAGTTGTTCAACTTTAAGGGATTTAATTTTTATAAATTTTCGTTTCATTATTTGAGTATTTTTGATAGATTTTGTATAATCTATTTCTTGTTGTATGAAACGATGATTTTTGTTTAAAGTTGATACACAAAAGTGCTTACAATACTTTTTCTGGATTTTATGGAATTTTTCTGAATTTTTCTGAAGAAAAAGTTGGAGCCGATCCGGATTGGACAAGCCGATCCGGATCCCGAACGCAGGTATTTCCTGCGGGTAGCCGATCCGGATGGATTCACGATCCGATCCGGATCGCGGCTAGGGTTTTAATAGAACAAAAGGTTTTGATTTCTTTTACCTCAATCTTTTGTTCCTAAGTCTCCAGAGCTTCTCTCTCTAGAATTCATCCTTTTTGGAGGCTTTCAAACTCAAAGTTCTTCGATTCTAAGTAAGTTTTCTTGATCAAAATCTCGGTTTTTCACAGTTTTTCATGTTTTCTTCAAAACGTGATGAAAATCTTGGATCTTTTTCGTTTGTGATTGGTTTTTGATCAAATTTCTTTTGAAATAAGAACTCTGGGTAGATTAGTTTTGATTATATGCTAGGTATTCTCCTGATTAACGAATTTTTGGGCTTCGATTTCTGAAAATTCGGTTTTAGGGCATATAATAGGAATTTTTGAAAATCATGGAATTGATCTATTTTTAAAATTCTTTTTGCAAAACTAATTTGATTCCTAGTCTCTCTACATGATAATGATTGTTTGGGTACAATTTTTCAAATTTTTGAAAATTAACAATTTTTCATGTTCTTGAGTTGTTGCTCACAGGATTTCAAATCTCTTAAGAACTTGCAGCAATGGCGTTTTCATGGATAATCTTTCTGTTAGTTGCAATGGTGCACACTCGGACAACAAACAAACTGAAGAGAGCTAAGAAAACTCAACAGAAATGTGAGTTTCATCTTGTCAGTGATTCAGAAACTGAAGCAGATAATGATGAGGTAGATTGGGACAAATTGACGGATAATGATGAATCAATGCCCGTTAAACCTAAACAAAAGGCTTCCGATGCATCAAAAGGAAAGGCACCCATGGACAAAGGAAAAGCACCTATGACTTCACCAACCATCTCGGTGAAAAGGAAACGACTAGCTCGACGCTTTGGACAAGCACGAGATGTTGATGTTAGCAAGCCAATAGTTCCTGATTCTCCGCCTCGCCTGGAAGAAGTGTTCATTAACTCTGATCGCCTTAGAGCTTTTGAACATCGTGAATGCATCGGCGAACGACATGTCAATATTGGTGCTCTCCGCGATCACTCACCAGAGTTTGGGACTTTAATTGAACAAGCTAATCTTCTTCAAGTTTGCCGATTTCCGGAATTACTCGGATATTGTTTGCATCGAGTAAGGACCTTTTATACAAATGCAAGACATCTTCAAGAAGATGAACGTGGCTCAATGCAGTTCTATACAAATATCCAAGGGATGAGACTTAAAATCACTCCGCAGTTAATCGGCGAAGTCCTTGGAATGGAATCCAACAGATCAGGGATCAACTATTTGACGGGAAGAAGTCTGACAAGTGCCATGTGGCAAACCGTTCTAAAGGGATTTGTTTGGAAGGAACTGAATCGACAGATGGTAAAACTGTTAAATCCAAACAACTCGGCTTGAATACAGGTTTCTCAACTTCATCACTTACTATAACATTCTCCCAAACATGCAAACAAAGGTGGTGAGATGGGATCGAATGCTGTTCTTATACCCTTCTAGGGCATCCATCTGAAGCAGTTGGTTTGAACATGAACATCCCGTACATTATTTGGAACAGAATGTCTAGATATGTTGAGCATCCTCACCCCTCCGAAAGACTTCCGTTTCCCTTGATAATTATGAGGATTCTGAAAAAGTTTCAGATTGACATCACCGCAACATCTTATCAACATTGCTTGGGGATGATAAATGAATCCACCATTGTGAAGTCCCTTTACAAATTGCCTCATGATACTCCAACTCCTTCATCCGGAAAGAAACCTGGTGTCGGCACCTCTGCCTCGCCATCAAGACAAGCACCCGGAGCAGATGATGACGCATCAGTAACCTCAATTTACAAGCAACAACAACGCCTATCTTTTGAACAGGAACAGATCACCAAAGAACAGCGGCGAATTTCCGAGGAACTTGAGATTATCACGGCATCCCAGATCACATTAACTAAGACAGTCACTTCGATGAAGAAATTCATGAAGAAAATGTTTTCTAAGATGGGATGCAGTGCTTCTGATGAGTCCGACTCGGATGATTAATTTTTGCCTAACCTCTGTCATCTTTTTGTGCAGTTTTTCTTTCTTGCAGGTTTTCAGTTTTTAGGTTTTTCAGTTCGGTTTTTAGTTTCTTTTAGTCTTAGTTCTCAGGTTTTTCATGTTTTTGAAACTTTTAACTCTCCTTACATTTTGTAATTTTGGCTTTGTTTTGTGACAAAAAGGGGGAGAGAGTTTAGAGAACTTTGAACAGTGATTGAACAGTGAACTGTGCTCTGTGATTGACAATGCTTGAGAGAACTTGAACTATGAAGGTAAGTATAACTTCAACTTTTGGGTTTTTATCTTGTGATTTGATGCATGCCTCTACTAACTATTTGACTAACTATTTGGGCATGTAATATGACTAACAAGTTGATGTTAACTAACATTCTGTGACATTTGAATTTTATTGCTTAGAAGATATGTCAATGTTTGATTGTGATCTTATTACATATCTGAATTACTGAATGTCATGATGAGTATAAACTCTATCTCTGCTAGGTTTTGAATGCTAAAATTCTTGAGGTATCTAACGATCTCTTTTGTCAAGAATGATTTCTTTTTGCAGAGAGTACAGATGTCTAAGTCTAGAGTCTGTTTTAGGAGTTTATCTCATGTATTTAAATTTTGGATCTCCATTGTAAATTTTTGTTGTATGGTGATAGCAACAAAAATATCCTTTTTGAATTTTCTTAAGTGGATTTGTGTTTTGTCACGAAACCGCCAAAGGGGGAGATTGTTACGGAATTTGAGTTGGCGTATTTCGTGAATGTATTAAGTCTTGAAGATTGAATATGAAAGAAGTTTGGATCATATACCTCAATCTCAAGAAAGAAGAATTCAAAAGGATCAGGTATGTTTAACTAAAGATTTTTGGTGATCCGAATACTTCTTATAGTGTAGAAACACTTGGATGAATTTTTTATTGCATAAAAATCAAAAACTGGACATGGGACATGTTCAGGATCCGGATCAGACAATCCAATCCGGATCCCGAAGGGTGTTGGTTCATATGCAAATCCAATCCGGATCCAAGCCAATTCTGATCCGGATCCCGAACATTGGTTTTTGCTGAAATGTATGAACGATCCGGATCGGGCATTTCAATCCGGATCCCGAACCTTTGTTTTCTGAAATTGTCTGTCTCGTTACGACAATCCGGATCGCCGTAATTCCGATCCGGATCGTCGTCCTGTAAAATTTCAGAAAAGGTTAATTTTTGATGCTTATCTGCTTCCAATGGTTTCTAACCTATTAATAGACCCTATGATTCATTTTCTAGGGCAGATCCGATACGACCGAAAAAGAAAAATCCACATATAGAGAAGAAAGGAAATCAATAGATTTAATTCTATGTTTCTTCATCTATATTATTAATTTGATTCTAGGTTTTCCAAACTCAGATTTTGAGTAGAATCAAATTAATGAATACTTAGATGGTATTTCCGATCTATTTCTAATCTAAGTATTCGGCGGATCATCACCACCCAAAAAACAACGATTTCCCCAAAATCGGCGCGTGGACTCGCGTGGCCTTGTGGATTCAAGGTGCAACCGCTCTCGTGGATTCGGAGCGAGGTACGTTCGTGGATTCGAAGCGTGCTACTGGGTGAAGACCGTGGATTCGGTCGGACGTCGTGGACTCGACGTTGGACGCCGTGGATTCGGCGTTGGACGCTAATCGTGGATTCGAGAAGCGTTGCGGAGCGAGCGGAGAAGATCTACTAGGAGCGTATGGAAAAGGTTGAGTCGTCTGTGAGTACGGTATATCACCTTGTACGTGTTTTAATTCTAGTGGATTTCGCAGTGTGATCGGTCCCGTGGTTTTTTACTCCGGTTTGGAGTTTTTTCACGTAAAAATCTTGCGTGTTTATTTTTATTTCCGCATTGGGTTTTATTGCGCAATGATTTTTTGAGTGTTTACTGTTTACACCTATTCACCCCCCTCTAGGTGTTTTTTCCCCTATTTAGATCCTTTAATATACATAACCCAACATATTTAATTCTCTTTCCTCGACCGAGTTCACACGAATTTCCGCGTGTGACTGCAAAGGAGATTTGGGATATTCTCAAAATTACACATGAGGGTACTAATCTAGTAAAAATTCAAAAGCTCCAGATGCTTACAAGTCAATTTGACTCTATTCATATGGATGAGCATGAATTGTTTACTGATTATTACACTAGACTTCAAGATATAATCAATACATGTGCTAATTTAGGAAAAAAGATCCCGGAGTCGAAAGTTGTAAGAAAGATACTTCGGACTCTTTCGGAACAGTTTAGGGCAAAGGTTGCCGCCATTGAAACCGTTAGTCATCCAGATGATATGAGAGTAGAGGAATTAGTAGGTGTGACGCCCCACTTCCCAGGGGGTCACCCATCCTAGAACTACTCTAGCTCTAGCACGCTTAACTCTCGTAACCTCTTGGATCTTGCTACCATCCAAAATGCTATAGCCGGGTTAAGAGATTTAGTCCTATTATATCATTTATATATAAGACTATCCAAATTCCGGGGGTGTCACATTCTTCCCCCCTTTAAGCCCTGACGTCCACGTCAGGCTCAAGCACACTCACAAGCACCAGGCGATGTGAGACTCGTCTCGCTAGCCTTAGCCGACCTTGTGAGGAGCTGCACTCCACTCACAACGGTCATTAGCCGGGGAGCCTCGCTCTACCCGCTATATAACCCTGGCTCAGCCGAGACTCATCTCACATTTCCGGCTGGTGAATGGCTCTGATACCAACTGTGACGCCCCACTTCCCAGGGGGTCACCCATCCTAGAACTACTCTAGCTCTAGCACGCTTAACTCTCGTAACCTCTTGGATCTTGCTACCATCCAAAATGCTATAGCCAGGTTAAGAGATTTAGTCCTATTATATCATTTATATATAAGACTATCCAAATTCCGGGGGTGTCACAGTAGGTGCTTTACAAACTTATGAGATGACTTTTCCTACTAATCAAGTTTCTTCCAAGTCTTCTTCTAAGCTTACAGGTATTGCATTCAAATCAACAAAGGAAGAAGATGGCGAATCAAGTTCCGACGATGAAATCTCTTTTGCCGATTTTGAAGAACAATTGGTGCGGATCACAAAGAAATTTCGTCGGAAGTTTTGGAAGAATCGAACCGATGGAATTTCATCCTCGAAACCATCTAAAGAATCATCGGGCTCTAAATCCTCTAAACTCAAAAGCTTTGCAAAACCTTCTAAAGAAAAAGAAAAAGATGATTTCGAACGGGAAATCCAATGCTATAGATGCAAAGGCTACGGCCATATTTCAACGAATTGTCCTTCTAAGAAATCATATAAAAAGAAGGCTTTGCAAGCAAAAACTTGGGACGATTCTACTTCCGATGAATCGACCTCAAGTAAAGAGGAAAAAGTTGTTGCCTTTCATGCTTCTCAAATTCCCTCTTCTAATTTTTGCTTGTCATCATTAATTACTGACTCTATTCCTTTGATTTTGCATGAAACATCAACATCCGATGGAGAGTCATCAATTGAGGGGGAGTCGGACGAAGAAGAACTCGTTGAGGCATATCAACAACTTCTGACGGAATCAAAGAAGATGGTCAAGCATATTAAGAAGTTGAGGAAGCAACGACTTGAGGTTCAGGACGAGAACCGTGCTTTAAAGATCAAACTTCATGATCTCGAGGAGGAACGAGAACTTTTATTGGATAATAATAAAATCCTCCAAGAAAAGATAAATCAATCGGAAACGATCATTAATTCCCTATTAACAATATTGATTTTCTTGAAAAGCAGTTTGAGGAAATTCATGTCACCAACCAAGTTTTGACCAAGCAAGTTCATCAACTCAAATCCGACATACAAAGGCTTTCAACCGGTTCCAAGAAACTTTACCGTATGTCTGGATTAGGTCAAACAAGCAAAGTTGGTTTGGGATTCAAAAAGAACCAAACTGTGAAGGCTTCAAGTTCCACAACTAAATTGAAAAGAAGAGCTTGTCACCAATGTGGGCTTGAAGGACACTTGATGAAGACGTGCCCGAAAAAGAGAAAGAAGAATCCTTCGGCAACTTCATCTACGGAGCGGACTCAACGGAATCAAAAGCAACATCAATACAATGGAGTTCCCTCAATCCACCAAAGGTCCGAGCCACAATATCAATCATTCAAGTGGATTATTGCAACGCAAAGACCTAAGGTGGACCAACAGTCAAAGCGATCAACTCACGGCCACAATGAATCAAGACAACCCAAAATCCGACGATTTTGGATTCGGAAAGGTGATATCTTTCCTTGTCTTAAGTTCTAAATAACTTTTGACTGTATGTAATGCTTTGATTGGTTTTCCTTTCATATTTTTCTTGATCTTTGCATTACATGATTTCAATGCTCTTCGTTTTTATGTTTTGTTTTTAAACAAAAGGGTTTTAACGAACAAGTGCATTGAATTTGAAAAGGGTTTTACTTTCATCCACTCCAATTTAATTTCATATGAATTATCAACTTTACTCCATAATTATAATCTTTGAAGATATTCCATTATAGGAGTTTTTGATAGTTATGTTCATCAAATTTTAGTAATCTTGTGTGATCTTAAGATGCTTAACCTATCTCGGTTGTGTGAATTCATTGTGATAAACATGAGACAACCGATAGAATTTGGGATTTAATTCTTTCACATAAGAGATTGCATTTTTTCAAGGGTAAATAAATGAATTGTAAAAGATGTGGAAAGAGTTACATCCGAAAGGAGTGTGAAAACTACCACCACATGTTGGAAAGAGCTGCCACCCTGGTTGTCCGGTTTGTGTGTGAAGCTACCACATGTTTTGGATGCTAGAAAAATATTTTTAAAATTTTTAGTTGAAGCATTCGGAGATTCATATTCAAAGTTCTTATATTTTGAACAATCTCCTGGTTGGTATAAGGTTGGATAGTTAAAAGATGCTCAAAGAGCCACCCTTAGGTATTTTAGTGCTTATCTCAAATTTGAAAGGGTAGTAATCAAATTGATGTCATTTGGAAATCTCTGTAAGTCATCTTTATAATCCGTTAAATCTTGATAGAGTTTGGATCTCTAGATTACTTTTGATGACTTGTGTTTGATTTATATAACATGAAAAACGGTTTATAATATTTTGTCTTTGTTTTTCATAATTTCGGAGTAAATCTTTTTAATTTTTGTAAAATTAATTGGATTGAATGGCATCTATGTGATCTCATTATATTTCAAAGCACTTAAATTGTTTTCTTGATGGAACACAAATCGGTATTTGAAAGATTTCAAAATTTGGATTTGTTTCAAGAATTTTTTGGATTTTGGCTCTGCAGTACCGGTACTCATCTTTTAATACCGGAACCAAGATTCCGGATCAGAAAATGCAATCCGGATCCCAAACTGAAATTTTTCAGGTTTTCACTTCGGTACCGGTACTCTATGTTTGGTACCGGAACTAAATTCTCGGATCCGGATCAACCCTGTTCAATCCGGAACCCGAACGGGTGGTTTTCAGAATTTGTACTGTGTACCGGTATGCGACTTCTAGTACCGGTACGCGATCTGGGTTTTCATAAATACCGGAACTCGTTTTATTTCACTTTTCTCATTACAAAACACTTCCTCTCTCTCTAAAAGATCTCTAAGGAGTTTTTCTTCAAGATCAAGGGATTTCTTGCTTTGATTTGTAAGATCTTTCAACAATCTTGCTCTCTTTGTTTCAAAACCCTAGTTTTTAGGTTTTGATGATTTGTTTTAGGGATTTTTGAGTTGATCTTTACTCCTAATGAAATCTCTTGCATGTATCACTTTATTTCATGTTTAGAACATAAATGATTGCTTTCTATGTAATTAGATTCATGTTTCCATGATTATTATGCTTGAATCTATCATTTACACATGTTCTTGACATCAAGAAAGTTGAAAATTAGGGCTTTCATGTAAATTGATTTTGAATGTTAAATCATCAAATGTCACATGTTTAGAATGTTTTTTAAACATATTTAAGCCTTCATATTCGATCAAATCATAGTGCATTGTGTTCTTTGCAGGGAAATGGCATTCTCTTGGCTTATTGCACTTGTGATTTTGATGGCCACTGGAAGTGGAAGTGGTCGTGGTCATGGAAAGAAAAAGAGTACAAAACGATCACGTGATGAGGGATCGACTAGCCCAGAATCTGAACACTCATCAGATTATGTGGAAGAATCTGTTAAAGGAAAGGGAAAAGCACCAATGTCTTCTAGGAAAAAGAAAGGTGCGTATTCTCCTCCGCGTAGAAGTACCGGTGGACCGGTAATACGCGAGCGCTCAATCTCAACGGCGATCAAATGTTGATGAAGGTGAACAACATGTTAGTGCAAAGCGCCGTGCTATATTTGCAAACAGAACATGCATTGGAGAGCGACATGCAAGGTTTTAAGTATCCATCGGCACGGGCCGTATCTACCGTGCCGTACCGTGCCAACAAGATACCGGCACGATACAGCTCCCGTGCCGATGACACAGTTCAAAACCCTTTTTTCTTAAAATTACTAAGTAATTTTTTTATGAAAGTTCAAAATATTTGATAAAGATACATAATAAGCAATTAAAAAATTTTGTTGCTAAAGAAATTAAATATTTCATGCCATTATGTGTTGGCACGCATGTATTTTTTGTGACCGGCACTCATCGGCACGGCTCGGCACGCACCGTGCCGTACCGTGCCGGCTAGTTTTCGGCACGACCCCGTGCCACGGCACTTAAATCCTTGGCGACATGTTAACTTTAACGAGTTATGTCGAGAAGTTCCAAACTTCGCAAGGCTATTGGAACGAAGTCAAATTCAGCCACTTGGTAAAGTTCCACCTAAAATGGGTTTTTGTGTGGAGTTACTCAGGGAGTTCTACATGAGAGCTACTATACTTCATGAAGACCATGACACTGGGACTTTCGTCATTGAAACGATAGTTAGAGGTATCAAATTTGACATTACTCCAGCAGTAATTGGTGCGAACCTTGGATTAGCTGTCGATACATCTGGTCTATATTATACTGACGACAACTTCCAATATGACACCCATTGGGACATTGTTGTGAACTCTATCTGCAAGTCAGGGACTCATACGAACAGGTTGTATGTTGAGTCAAAGGATATAAAGCCAGAGTACCATATTCTGTCTTTAATCATATGCTACAACCTATTGCCCACACTAGGGACTAAAAGGATTCGATGGGATCGCCTTCTTCTTCTCTTTTTCCTTGGTCACCCAGAGAGTGCACATGGAATTAATATCAACATTCCATTTCTTATTTGGCAACAAATGGTACATGTCATTGAAGAATCAAGTCGACGTGAACTTCTTCCATATCCAATCTTGATAACTCGCATTTTGGAAGATCACGGAGTTGATATTTCTTGTGTCAAATATGACTACGGCTTGGGCGCAATTGATGGAATTACCTTGGCCAAGTCGATTAGCACTCTGAAGACATTTGGGCATGCAAAAGGTTATGCAAGTGAAGCGATTCCGAGTGCACCGCCTCGTCAAGTGGAACACCAAGAATCTCCTGGATCAGATGAGGTAGTAACATTACAAACTTTGCATCGAGATGTTCGCTCATTAAAGAAAAGAATGGAACAAGGCTTTAAGAAACTTGAGGACGGTTTAAAGAAGATCTTTGATATCCTCGGGTGCAAACATGATGATGTGGTCCCTGGAGCAACCGCACCGAGTACATCACATGGACCTACATCACATGATGACGATGATGATTCACATGAGGATGAGTGACACTTTGCTTTCTTGTTTTTGGTTTTCATTTTCTTTTCACTTGTTGATGAACAAGAACTCTAATGGTCATGTAACTAAGAACTTATTCTCCTAGTATTTTTCTTTTGTCTATATTCACTGTTTGACAATTTGTGACAAAAAGGGGGAGAATAGAAAAGGGGGACGAATCAAAAAAGGGGAGAACAGAGATGATGAAAAGAGATGCTCAAGATAGGGGGAGATGAAAAAAAAAGGATAGGGGAGATGAAAAAAAAAAAGAGATAAGGAAAAGATTAAGGACAAGAGCCGAAAAACAAAAGAACCAAAAGGACGAAATTAAATGTAGGATTTACATTTAATTTCTAACGACTAACGTTTGATTTTGTTTGGAGTTTTGTTTTACAGGATTTACATCACTTTAAGACTCCAAGTCCTAAGTCATAGAGTTTGTTCTAGGACTGGTTCAAATGTAATTTTCATTTAGTGGATCTTTCACGCAAAGAAAGTCAATGTTTTGGTGATGACATTGAGTTTCGATTTTTTGGTTTAAGATGAGTGACTTGAGCGTTTTATGTATTTTTGGGTTTTGTCACGAAATTGCCAAAGGGGGAGATTGTTACGGCTTTTTGTGTTGGCATATTTCGTGAGTTGAGTCGGAGTCTTGAAGTGATCAAATTGTCAATCAGCATTCGAAGACTCGAAGAAGATTCAACAAGAGCTCAAGTTGACACTCAGGTATGATTAATTTAATCATGGTGATTTAAGTACATTTATAATCATTGGAATCAGAAATTAATTGAAACCCGGTTTAGACGTGGTTTTGGGAACTTGGTTTTTAACTCACAACTTATTCTAAGTTTGGATTCCGGTACTTGGTCTGTTTTGGATAAAACTTATCTGGGAAAAATCAGTTTTTACATTGAGTACCGGAACCCCACTTTGAGTTCCTCAAACCCGACACAGGATTTTCTGTAATTCTCATTGAGTACCGGAACACAGTGTGGAGTACCGGAACACAATAGGAAAATCTGTGTTTTGTGTCATTGAGTACCGGAACCCATTATTTAGTACCGGTACACAATGCCATGTCGTGATAAAAATGCTAAACCGACTCTAATTAGTTTCCAAAGATTATAAATAGATACTTAGGGTTTCTCGAGAACTACCGATCAATTCAGAAACACTCGAGAGCAACCCTAGAGGCTAGGTTTTTATCGTTCTTCTCTTTAGCCTCTTTTAGGTCAATTCGACGGTTCTTCCAAGACATACTTTTTGTCGAATTGATCTAATCTTTGCTTAGAGATTCCATTCATGGTTCTTCAATGACAATCTAAGCAAAGGATCACCATCGAAGCCTATATTCTGTACCGGCTGAGTTTGCGTCGTGGATTCGACGTAGCATCGTGGATTCGGTGTGTTGAAGGCGTTTCGTGGATTCGAAACGTGTGCTCGTGGATTCGAGTGGCGTTCGTGGATTCGAACGTGTGCAGTGGACGTGCAATCGGTGGAGCGCAAGATCCGAAGAACTTGAAGGAGGGGTTTGAGTCCGTGGAGTCGGTAATCACCTTGTTATTCTTCTTTTCTTAGTGGATTGTTATTGCGTGTTGGTCCCGTGGTTTTTCTCCTGGATTGGAGTTTCCACGTAAATCTCGATGTGCTGTTTTTATTTTCCGCATTGGTTTTTTATTTTGCACTGAGATTGGTTTTTGAGTACTACACCTATTCACCCCCCCTCTAGTTGTTTGATAGTACCTATTTAGATCCTTGTGGATCCTTATTAAAACCAACACCGGCCACTTGCCTATGTCCATAGACGCAGACGGAGAGGAGACTTTCATTATAATCAAGTGGAGTACGAAAGATGTCTCTCTCACAATACTCCCTCTTCTTTGCCGCACCAAATGGTTGGAATAAAGAATATATTTATACCAATGACTAAAACCCAATAACATTAATAGTCTCAATAAGATAAGACATAATTTTACCATAATAGGTTGACTGAAACAAAATAGAGTTTAGAAAACTTTGCGGTTCAAGAATTCGAGGCATTACCATTCGGCAATGTACAAACACAATTCGAGGCATTACCATTCGGCAATGTACAAACACGTTAATTTGAGACATGCTTCAACAAACCTAAAAAAAAATTGTTCAAGAAACTAATAAGATTTGTTTTTGAACCAGTTGGATAACAGTTTGTTAGTTTCACTGATATGAAATTAATTAGTCAAGTACAATTTGAGGTTGAATTTTAACTGTAGAAACAAGGAACATACTTAACCAAGGAACGCACTTAACCAACAGGATAGAAATACACGGTCAAATATTTGTTTCTAAATGTTTATAACGTTAAGAAGCAAGTATAGTTGATGGTCTTTTATTGTTATACCATTTTACAACAAGTAAGTTTCTCTCTACAATGATCATAAAAAAATAGCGATTTATAAGGCATGTATATTTCAACTAGAAATTATGCAGTTAAAAAGACGTACTGAACATGGAAATATGTAGACAAGTAAAATCAATTAATATGTTTATCTCTGTAGAAAACAATGATGAACTATGCATTTATTATCTTCTTTAGAGGAAGTAAAATGGATTTTACTTTTGAGTCGTATTATAATGTCCAAATGTAGATAGTTTCTTGAGTAATGCTCCTATACACCACTTAGATCTTATCCATTAATTTTTTTAAAATTAATGGTTAAGATGTTGTTTCAACTTCTTGAGAACCTGCTATTGAAGCCCGGTACCAGCCACCCGTTAGGCATAAAAGGGTATTTTTGTCTAATGAAATTCCTCAATATTATATTTAAAAAATGGTATTATGGACTTTTTACATTTCTAAATTTATTCCTAATATGTTGATTATTAGTTTCCTAAATATACTGAGAGAAATCATCTCCTTTCTGTTTATACTTTAAATTGCAATCAAATTGTAAATTTGTTATTGAAAAAGCTTAGAAATTTAAAAATTGAATCAAATTCAAAATATTCTTAAACATATAAAACCAATTCAAATAAAACTCTCAAATTAAATTTAAATTTTCAATTTCAATTCTAAGTAAAAAGTTGGTTTCATAAGTAATAGTGCAAATTAAATTTTAAATAAATAATTAAAGTTGGGTTTACAAGTAACAATATATATTAAAATCAAATTTAAATTATGAATTAAATTTTCAAAGATAAAAACTATATATTTAAATAAATAATAAATTTTGAATTCAAATTATTAGTTTAATACTCAAACAACATAAAAGTACACAATTTTAATCAAATTCAAAATTTTCTTGAATATAAAATACAAATTGAAAATAAAACTTTTGATTCAATTTTGATCAAAAGTCTATATTTCAAATTAAATTTTAAATTCAATTTTAATTTATATATTGAGGAGTTAGCTACTTAACCAATTAGCCACTATCTGATTTGATAGTCGGCTAGTAAGGAAAAAAATTATCCACTTTCGATTCAAATTTAAAATTCCAATTTCAATTTATAAGAAGTTGGTTTCATAAGTAATAGTGCAAATTATATTCAAATTTAAAATTTTGAAAATTAAAATTTTGAATTTAATTTTAAAAATAGAAACTTTATATTTAAATAAATAATTGTATTTGGGTTTATAAGTACAGTATAAATTGAATTTGAATTTAAAATTTGAAATTAATTTTTAAAAATAATTTTTTCAAATTAAAACTTTGTATTTAAAATATAAATATAAAGTTTTGATTGAAGTTAAATTTCAAATTTAAATTTATGAAAGTTTGCTACTTATCAAATTAGCCATTATCTAATTTGGTAAGTAACAAAATTAAATAAGGAAACAAATTTTTGTTGGATATTATTAAATTTAGTAATTTGGTAATATGTGTTTTCTAATATTGCCCTTACAATTATTTTGATTGATAACCTGTTAAGCAGATTACCACCGTTTAAAAGTCAATTTTAACCTTAAAAAATAAACACCTAGACTCAAATTAGCCGGTGTATAGGAGCATTACTCTAGTTTCTTTGTTGTGCAATTTAATGTAAATATAGAAACTCAAAAGAAAGAGATAGGAACTCACAGTTCTAAGCTGCTTTTCCTCTTGGCCAATAATATGTTTGGGACTCCCCTTAGAAGCAGCAACACTGCATCACCCATAGTACAAAATTAATTTCCTAAGATCTATCGTAAGGACATGGAAGATTGACAAAAAATACTTACGTTTCACTGTCCAACGTTGAAATTTCATTTTCCACTTCAACTTTCAGGGATGAGAACCTTTTACGAGTCTCATTTAGTTCGACCTTAACAGCTGTACACTCTAATTTATGATTTTCATCAATTAACTTCTGATTCACTATGGGCTCTTCGACCTTTGATTCCTTCACTGCTTCTAATTCCACTCGGAGATTTGATGTACTCTGTTCTGACTCCGGAACTTGAGTGATTGGTGCTTCATTCCTAGGATTTCCATTTTCAATCTTCTCATCACAATAACTTCTTCGTAATTCTACATTAGGAATCGCAAGTTTTGTTCCACTTTCTTTAACCCTAGATTCAATAACGTCCATTACGAACAAACTACGAAGGCCATTTGGTGTAGAAAATAAAGGTATTATCTTCTCCCCCTTTATCTTGATCTCATCATGGTCATCTAATTTAAGTTTTCCCAAGCTTGGGCTGTTCGGCACAACTCTGAACTCATTAATGCAATTCTCATCCCCCCCAAAATGCTTTATGATACTTTCTTGCATATCGGACACATCTTGAAGGGAAAAGCAGTGGTTGATAATCCAGTCTAGGGTCGAACTTACTTCAATAACGAATCTTTCAAGATCAGCCTTTCCATATAACAGATTGTTACAAACAAGGATAAAGTGTCGCAAGACAGTTGTAAGTTCAGAAGTTTCCCATAAAAATGCATGAGCAACATATCCGTTTAAAGATCGAGAATTTGGACTTACTGTATCACTTCCTGATACTGTAAGTTGGCCATCATTGTTCTTTTTACATCTTTGAGTGATTCCTTCTACCTGCTCGATTAACTTAGATACCGACATTTCTATGTTTGCTTTGGAAAACTGGTTAGCTGTTTCGATATGCGAGGCGCTGGTATCAACTGTTCCCTCAAATGAATCCAAAGAAGCCAATTGAGGTTTCTTAGAAGTATTGCCATTAGCATTTAAGGCATTTGAGGAGTTTCCTTTAATAAAAAGATCCCGCTTTTGCAGCGCACTTCGGACCTCTACAAAAATGGTATCTATACTTTTTTGTGTAATATGATGCTTCTGAATAATCACTCTTAAAATATCCTGAATCCAACTAGGATAATTCTCAAGTGTTACGTATCCAGAGAGATTCTCAACGGGGACGACCTCTTTTCCCGTTTCTTCTGAGAAATCAGATCTTGCAGTAGTGGTAACACATGATCTATTGTCTCTTGAAGGAACTTGCGGACATAATAATGTTTTGTTATCAACACATGTCACCGCTAACTTTTCCATCTCCACAAAATCATCCATCAAACTTAAGTCAGACATGCCAATACTCCTAGAAGATGGCGTCGTTGGCTTTCCATTCCTGAAGTGCTCCAGCTCGGAAATCAAAGCAGAAGCCCATGAGTCAGCGCAACTTACATTATCGCCATGACCACCACCCTCGGAAATCGATGCAAGAGGGTGTTCACACAATCTAGGACTACTTTTTATGTGATCATAGCAATCATGTCCCTTCGATAAGTCCTTCAGCTGTCTCTCAATCTGCGATAGTTTGGAAGATGTATGCTCGATTTCGCTGTTCTTCTTAGTCAATGATTCTCTGAGAATTTTGTTTTCATCTTCACATGCCCTCAACCTCTCAAGAAGAGAAGCTGAATCATGAAAGTTTTCTGATGCAAACCCACGTGATGCGAAAGATTTTGAGGAATTTGATCTTTTACTCCTCAGTTCCATATAATTGTCATGACCAAGAAGTTCAACCTCACTTCTCATTTTAGCTAAAGCGGCGGGGCCTGGTAGTCGCTTCCGGACCATCACGCGCAATCTTTGGCACTCTGCTTCTAGCTTTGCAATCTTCCTTACGCTTTCTAGCTGCTGTTTGTGAGCAGCATCGGCTGATTTAATGTTATAACCCCTTTCCTCATTCCGAATCTCCAGCTCCTTCTGAAGCATGCAAACCTCATACCTAAGAGAGGCATTGCCTTTTTCCATTAAATCAAGTCTTTTTGATACTTCAGCTAAATTTGCTTCAACGAGGGCTTTTGATTCGTTTAGTTCTTCAATTAACCTTTCTTTCATCTCAACAATCGTACATAGATTGCTATTTTCATCACCTAAATTAGCGATTCTCTTGTTCGTCTCGGCTAGCTTCTGTTCCAGAGTTCGTACTTTTTCTTGTTCGCTGGATATTTTCTTTGCAGCTTCATTTATTATGTGTTCCTTCTCTTCCTTAGAGACATCCAACTGTTGGCAGCAATCTTTTAGAGCTACATCAAGTTTGTCTACTCTTTCTGCCATAACTTCTTTTTGTTGTAAAGCATCATCAAGTATTTGCTTGAAAGATAATGCTTCTGTTTCAGCCCTTTCCCAACCTAGTGCCAAAATTGACCACGCGAGGTTAATTTCTAGGACCATATTTGACTAGGTAATAAAAATACAGCAAAAAGATATAAAAAAGTTAACTATTGGATCAAAAGATAACGGAATAGATGTTGGGTTTTAATTAATTTTTGTGATTTAAAACTTGTGTTTTGGCCTTTGGGCTTTTCTGGGCAGCCCAATGTTAATGGGCTTTGCCTGGGAGCCCAAACCCATTTCCCCTCTACATGTGATGTTTAGTCCCACATCGGAAATTCATCACATGTAGAGTGGGTTTATTTACTCCCTCTCTTGTGTATGTATTGGTTAGGAATTGTGAGCAAGGCTTTTCCAATACACACACGGGCTGGGCCGGGCCTGCGTGTTTTTGACTTGGTCCATTTGACTTTTGCCTTTAATGCCTACATTGGGAATTTGTTTCTCGCGCTACCCAAAGGCCCTTCCCAAGGAAGGGCCTTTGTGGGCTGCCCAAGAAAAGATCCGTTGGAGCTTGTCTCCTATGGGTTTTGGGCTCTTTAAAAAGAGAGCATGAGAAGGCTTGTGGGCCAAGAAAAATATACACAGCATCTTCTCTTAAGTTTCAATTTTTTCTCTCTAATTTACACTGAGATTTACACACAGTGATTTTCCTCTTTGAGTTTATATTTTTGCTGGATCTCTGAAAGCTGTTGGGTTCGCTACGCACCATCCCGGAGTCGTTGCCGACGGGGTGGACAGTGGTCGTTGTATCGCTAGGGGTGATTGCCGGAGCCTCGCACGTAGAGGGGCAATCTTGCTTCTAGGACAGTGCTCACGCACGCCTCGACATTCATAGGCTTCATCTAAACCTTGTTTTATATTATTTTGAGTTTAAATTAAGTTTAAATTATTTAAAAGAATTATTTTGAAAAGATAAAAGATTTTTCTAACAATCTAGAAGCAAGATTACTTTCATTTTATCTTTTCATATAATTAGTGAAATACTGTTGCCTTGTGATTAAGATAAATATTTAATTAGTTTATTAAATAGTTCATTTTATATACTCTGTTAGTACGTACTGCTTTTATAAAACTGTTAGTATACTTATAGTGTTCGTACTACTTATATTTACTATTGTGTTGGCATAGTACACTGTTAGCATCATTTAATTATCAAAATATTGTTAAGTACTGTTACTACATAAGAGTTAGTACACTGTGGTCTTAAGCTTAACATATTCTATACTGTTTGCATAATTTAATCTACTGTGATTATTTAATTAGTTTGCTTTGTTAGTACTCTCAAGTATACAACTCTATTAATTGGTTTATACTGTGGTGTTAATATAGTGACTATTATAACATACTGTTAATCTGTTTAGTTTGTACTATTTCTATAGTACTGTTACTATAGATTCCACTACACTGTTTTTTGTCTAAACATTTAATTGTTTTATTACTGTTAGTATTTAATTATTCTTATATTGTTAATTGAATATTAATGTGTAGTTGATCTTCACACTGTTTAATATTTAATTCTATTAACACTGTTAATTAAAACATAGTTAAACTGTTATTTAAAAATTAGTATAATTATTGTTGATTAAATTTAAACATGTTAACTTAGATTAACTGTTTTAAATTTAGAATAATTTTGTGACATTGTAGTAGGTTATTGATTAAACAGATTAATGGAGGATTCGTATTCGGCGAAACCTGTTACCTTTGATGGTCGTAATTTTAGAAGGTGGCAGAATTAAATGCGATTCTGGCTCACCACACTGGGACTTGTTTCTGCCATCTCAGATCCTGTTGAGAATGGCAATGAAACTGCACCTGATGGTGCTATTCAGTCTGTGGCAAATCGCCCTCAGACTCGCAGCCAGTCTCAGAGTGCTCCTACTCCTCCTGGTGTTGCACCTGCACCTATACCTGTGCCTCCTACTGATCCTACTATGATTAATTATCATTGTCTGAACCGGATCCTTAGCACCCTATCTGATAAGCTTTATGACATTTACTGTAGTAATCAGACTGCTAGGGAACTCTGGATTTCCTTAGAACAAAAGTATGGCCAGTTTGATCCTACTAAGAAGAGATACCAAGCTTCAGATTTGCTCAAGTTTAAATTGGTAGATAGTAAACCAATGTCTGACCAACTACAGGATTTTGAGTACATTATTAAGCAGCTTAGATCTAGTGGTATAGATCTAGATGAGAGTTTTCTAGTTGCCACTTTAATAGATAAGTTGCCTCCTTCCTGGTCTAGCCATGCCAATGATCTGAACCACAATCAAAGAGAACTTTTCCTAAATTTTGTCCTAAGATCTCTTAGGATAGAAGAAACCAACCGAGCTAGAGATAAGAAGCCTAGCGAGCCTTCTACCCAAGCCAACCTAGTAGAGAACCCGAAATCTAAGGGTAGAAATTTCCAACCCTTTAGGAACTTTAAGAAGAAGCCTTTCCAAAATAGAAAGTTCAACCCAAACTTTAAGAAGCCTGCACCTAAGGGGAGTGGAGTGAATTCTGGATGCTTTGTGTGCGGGAAGACGAACCACTTTGCGAAGGACTGCTATTATCGCAAGACTCGACCTTCCGCGCCAAAGAAGAAGGGAGCTCCTCCTGAGCGTCAGCTGAACATGTTGACTGATGTACCCAGCCCTTCTGACTCCACTATCAGGTTAGGAACTAGCTTACCCGAGGTTAACCTTGCTCTTAGTTATTCTGATTGGTGGATTGACACTGGAGCAAATGTACATGGGAAATGCTGCATCTTCGCGCGTGCTTGGGACTGGTCGAGTGGACCTGAAGTTGACCTCTGGGAAGACTCTTTCCTTGCACGGCGTGCATCATGTTCCTGATCTTAGGAAGAACTTGCTTAGTGCCTCTCTTTTAGTTCAGCAAGGTTTTAAGTTTGTTTTTGAATGTAATAGGGTAGTAATTACTAAAGGTGTGAACTTTATTGGGAAAGGATTTTTGAGTGATGGTTTATTTAAGCTTTCTGTGATAACTTCTACTATTAATGAAAGTTTGTTTTTGAATGTTGTTTCATCTGATGTTTGGCATGGAAGATTGGGACATGTGAATTTTAATACTATTAAGAGATTGATGATTTTTGATTTAATTCCTAAGTCTGTTTCAAATAATCATAGATGTGAAATATGTGTGCAAGCTAAGGAACCTAGAAGACCATTTAGATCTGTAGATAGAGATTCTGATCTGCTAGAACTTATTCACAGTGATGTTTGTGATGGATGTAGACCCAGTAGGGGTGGAAGCAAATATTTTGTAACATTCATTGATGATCATTCGAAGTATTGTTATATTTATCTGATTAAGAATAAAGATGAAGTTTTGAATAAATTTAAGATCTATAAAGCTGAGGTTGAAAATCAATTGGATAAGAAAATTAAGATTTTAAGATCTGATCGAGGAGGTGAATATACATCAAATGAGATGACTGTTTTCTGTCAAGAATTTGGAATTGTACATCAAGTGACTGCACCTTATACACCTCAATCTAATGGAGTAGCTGAAAGGAAAAATAGAACTTTGATGGATATGGTAAATTCGATGATTATTAGTTCTGGTGCACCCGAGAACTTGTGGGGTGAAGCTTTGATGACTGCTTGTGTAATTCTTAATAGGATTCCCCACAAGAGTTCTTCTGTTTCTCCTTATGAAATTTGGAAGGGTAGGAAACCTAATCTGAATTATTTTAAAGTGTGGGGTTGCCTAGCTAAAGTAAAGATTCCTGAAAATAAGAAGAGAAAGATTGGTCCTAAGACTGTGGATACTGTTTTCTTAGGCTATGCAGATGGTAGTAATGCTAATAGATTCTTGGTGGTAAATTCTGAGGTTAATGAGATTTCTAACAATACAATTATTGAAGCTAGAGATGCAGTATACTTTGAGGATATCTTTCCTTTTAGAACTAGAGTAGATAGACCTGTTCCTGTTGAGACTATAGGTGGATCTAGTAGACCCAGCACTAGTGAACCTATAGAAGAGTCTGAACCTAGGAGAAGTAAGCGTCCTAGGATTGAGAAGACTTTTGGTGATGATTTCTGTGTCCTTCTTGTAGAAGATACCCCTTCTACCTTTGACCAAGCTATGACTTCTGTAGATGCATCATTTTGGAAAGAAGCTGTTAAGTTGGAGATGCAATCTATTCTACAGAATCATACTTGGGAGTTATCTGATTTACCTATAGGTTGTAAGCCTGTAGGATGTAGATGGATCTTTAAGAAGAAATTGAAACCAGATGGGTCTGTAGATAAGTATAAGGCTAGACTTGTAGCTCAGGGTTTTTCCCAGAAGCCTGGTGTAGATTATTTTGATGTCTATGCTCCTGTAGCTAGGATTACTTCTATTAGGATTCTGCTAGCTTTAGCCTCTGTCCATAATTTGATTATTCATCAGATGGATGTTAAGACTGCTTTTCTAAATGGTGATTTAGAGGAAGAGATTTATATGAAGCAACCTGAGGGATTTATTGTTGCTGGACATGAAAACAAAGTTTGCAAGTTGACAAAATCTTTATATGGACTTAAACAAGCTCCAAAGCAATGGCATTTGAAATTTGACTCTTTAGTTGTGAAAGCTGGTTTTCATGTGAACATGTCTGATGAATGTGTGTACTCTAAGGAATACAATGGACAGATAGTAATCCTATGTTTGTATGTTGATGATATTTTGATCTTTGGAACAAATATGGATGTGATAATGGATGTTAAGAAATTACTTAATAGTAACTTTGATATGAAGGATCTTGGGCAAGCTGATGTGATTCTGAATATGAAGATCATAAGAAAATCAAATGAAATTATTATGGGCCAATCTCACTATAGTGAACAAGTGTTAAAGAAATTTGGATATTTTGATTCTAAGATTGTTGTAACACCTTATGATCCTAGTGTACATCTTAAGAAGAATAAAGGTGATCCTATAGGACAGAATAGGTATGCTCAGATTATAGGATCTCTAGGTTATCTTGTAGATTACACTAGACCTGATTTAGCATATGTTGTGAACAGATTGAGAAGATATACCCATAACCCAAATAGAGAGCATTGGAATGCTTTAGAAAGAGTTTTGAGATATCTGAAAGGCACTGTATCTTATGGATTGCATTTTTGTGGATTCCCAGCTGTGTTAGAAGGATTTAGTGATGCTAACTGAATAAGTGATACAGCTGATGTGAAGTCAACTACTGGATTTGTTTTTCTCCTTGGTGGAGCAGCTATTTCTTGGAAGTCATCAAAATAATCATTGATAGCTAAAAGTACAATGAAATCTGAATTAATAGCTTTAGATACCACTGTAGCAGAGGCTAAGTGGATTAGAGAATTTCTGTATGACTTGCCATTGATGGAGCGACCTTTGGCACCTGTCTGTATACATTGTGATTGTAGATCTGCTATTGACAAGTGTGCTCAAGAAAATGTGGAAACAAAGATGAATAGATTTATGAAAGTAAGACAAAAGTATATTCGGCAGAATATTAAGGAAAATGTAATTGCATTGGAATTTGTGAGATCTGCAAAGAACCTAGCTGATCAGCTTACTAAAGGTTTGTCTAGGACAGTGATCCTAGAATCGTCGAGGGGGATGGGGCTTAGCCCACAATAGAAACTACCGGCGACGGCAACCCAACCTCTTAGAGGTTCAATGGGTAGAAACAAGTCGAATTGGTAGTTGTGCGGGGCACTGATTTTATATACTCATCCCTATGGCGACAGTGCTCATTTATGCAAGTGGATAGTAAGGGTTCTTACCCTGAATGGTTCCGAAACCCTTGAGGCAGGGTGTGACCTTGCAGGCACCCTTATCAGGACCTACTATATGTGTGTAGTCGTGAGGCCGCGACTGTGGGAAGAGGGCGGTTCCCTAAAAACACACATGAATCGATATGAGCGCATGGCCATAAAAGCGCTAACCCGCATAGAACCTAAACGGCTGTACCATGTGTACTGTTTGTGGAAATCTGATTCACCGGCCTTGGTTCAAGGCGAAGTCCACCATTGTGCCCTCGGATGTACATAGACCTGTACTAAGTGAAGGTTCAAACCCGAAAGGTACCTTCGCCGAATACGTGGTATAAGGGATCCAGCATCTGTTTTAGTTTTTGTATTTCTTTTACTTTATTTTGTATTTCGTTTTTACAAGTTTTAAATCATGTGGGGATTGTTGGGTTTTAATTAATTTTTGTGATTTAAAACTTGTGTTTTGGCCTTTGGGCTTTTCTGGGCAGCCCAATGTTAATGGGCTTTGCCTAGGAGCCCAAACCCATTTCCCCTCTACATGTGATGTTTAGTCCCACATCGGAAATTCATCACATGTAGAGTGGGTTTATTTACTCCCTCTCTTGTGTATGTATTGGTTAGGAATTGTGAGCAAGGCTTTTCCAATACACACACGGGCTGGGCCGGGCCTGCGCGTTTTTGACTTGGTCCATTTGACTTTTGCCTTTAATGCCTACATTGGGAATTTGTTTATCGCGCTACCTAAAGGCCTTCCTTGGGAAGGGCCTTTGTGGGCTGCCCAAGAAAAGATCCGTTGGAGCTTGTCTCCTATGGGTTTTGGGCTCTTTAAAAAGAGAGCATGAGAAGGCTTGTGGGCCAAGAAAAATATACACAGCATCTTCTCATAAGTTTCAATTTTTCCTCTCTAATTTACACTGAGATTTACACACAGTGATTTTTCTCTTTGAGTTTATATTTTTGCTGGATCTCTGAAAGCTGTTGGGTTCGCTACGCACCATCCCGGAGTCGTTGCCGACGGGGTGGACAGTGGTCGTTGTATCGCTAGGGGTGATTGCCGGAGCCTCGCACGTAGAGGGGCAATCTTGCTTCTAGGACAGTGCTCACGCACGCCTCGACATTCACAGGCTTTGTAGTAATCCAGAATTATAAAACCTCTATTTGCTTTTAAAATGCTTTACATTGTTAATTCTGGCAAAAGTGGAGAGATAGTGGGTCAATAGTGGGCCCAGAAATATCGACTTTTGATCGGGGTCTGATCTGGAAAATCCGAGATCACCATTGCGATCGTCTCGTCGAAACATAGAAGTTTCATATTCATATGTTTTCGATCCAACGGTCGGATCTTCCAGAAATCAGAAATCAAAAAGCGGGCCCCGCGACTTAAGTGAATAGTAACCCTCGAATTTTTAATCCCTCGCTTTCACTAATGGCCGAACCACTACCTAGAATTTTAACCTAGAGGTATGAGTAATGGATTCTAGCTAATTTTGACGTTCTGAGCGCAATGGCGCTGACGGATTTCGCGTTTGGCGATCCGGGTGCATCGAAGTGCGTGCCACGCGCTATATTGAGTCGAACTTTATGGAACGACTTTTTATCCGAGCGTCAAACAAACAAACAATACGCTACCTGACAGGTCTCGACGAGCCGGACGTCGTGGCGAAGTCCGTTTCGCAAAACGGCGACCGGGTTGTCTCGAAATGCGTAAAAAGCGCCGAAAAAGCTATATTTTTATACTAAACTTGTGTTTTCTTGAACCTAAGTGCTAGAGGCTTATATGATGAGGTGCTGGGTGCAATTATAGCCTACTGAAGATGTCTCGGATGCTAGGGTTGGTGTGAAACCGGTTGGAGGAGATTTGCTCAAGGAATCTTACATTTAATTTGAAACGTCTCTTGGTCTACCCAGGGTGTTTCACGAGGGGTCAGTGAAGATTACTAAGCATCACTTGATCCTCTGTTCCTCCCCAGACCAAGCCCGAAGCTTTGAAGAACCCTAGAACACAACCCTTAGAGAGATAATCCGCGAGAGAGAGAAAGAAGGGAAGTAGAACCAACTTCTTCCAAGTTGGAGTTGGGAGTGTCTGAGGAGTTTCTTGAGGCCTCTGGACCTTGCTGGAGTCTTGCCGTGGCAGCGCGAAGAAGAGGAAGAGAGATCCGGCTTCTTCCTTTCTTCCCCGAGTTCGGCAAGGTGAGTCTCTTTAACCTTGGATTATAGAAGCCCAGGACCATTAGCAGTGGACTCCTTAGGTCCTTAGCTTCCTCCCTGCAAAGCCCCGAGGCCCTATGCAGCACGGTTAGCCGGCGGCCACAATGGGTCGCCGGAAACCTAGGTCTCCTCCGCCGGGGTTGTTCTCGGCAACCAGTGGACCAAGAGAGTTGAGATTTTGGGTGCCGGGACTGTAGTAGGTGGGGACCAACTCCACCAAATCTGGGGGAGTACGGTCAACCCAGTTGATGGCAGTTTTATGCCCTAGGTTGGGGTTTTTGGTGCACTCGGCCGAGCCACCTTCTCCGGCGCCGGCAAGCCACTTCAGCGCCGGCCACCCACCCAGAAGGGATGAGGGGACCCAGAGGAGTGCTCCCATGCATTTGCATGGAGCCCATGCAGCACCCGGTTGGCTCGGCCATGATTGACCCGAAAATGGGTTCAAACTCGGCCGCCGGCATTCCGGCCATCTCCGGCCGGGGTGGGAAGGTCGGGAAGCTTCGTGTAGGCCCAAGGAACTTACCATGCAAGTTTGGAAGCTTCTGGTTGGCTCTGAGAAAATTCGCCATTAGAGCCCTCAAGCTCCAAACCGGAGCTTTGCTCCGCCGCACCGCCGCCGCACCCCGAGGCCAGCCAAGGGTCTGGAAAGCTTCAGTGAAGCAAAAAGCACCTGCTGGTGCTTTTGGTTGAGCCCCAGATCTTTTGGTTAAAGCATCACGAAAATCAATGCATAAGTCACCATCTTCTTCCCTAACTCCGGCCATCCGAGGGCTTTTGGCATGCTTCAACTTGATGAGAAAAGACCCCGGAACTCAGTAGAACACTTTGCTTCAAGAAATTCTGGATTTGGTCCAGTAATTGCTGAGAACCAAGCTTTTGTTTTGGTTATGTTATATGTTTATATAGTGTGCCCACCAACTGTTTGTTAAATGCCTCAATGAACTTAGAAGTGAAATTTGACAAAACTTTAAATATCAAACTTGTTTCCAATGATCCCCTGAGCTTGATGCTCACTTCAGATCAAGTTAGATCTGTGTGGATTGAAGGTTGGTGCATTGTGAACTAGGGTGTAGGCATGGCTTTGGTTCTGCTTGAACCAGCCCACCTGGGTTTCAACCAAGGTGAGCACTAGGGTCCTGGCAGTGCCCAGACCAATTTTGATATACAAAATATTCTTGTTTGAAGTCTAGATTAAAAGTTATATTAAAATCAACATAAAACGATAATGTTGGAATAAAACTTAGTTCAAGGCTGTTTGCGAAGCCGCGACAGTGTATTCCTGGCTAATTTGGGGTCACTGGACGCGGTGCTCGCGTTAGATTTTGGGTTTGAAGAGCCGGAGAAACAAAAATACATTTTGGCTATGTTAGAGAGGAAATTTATGGCCCGAAGTTTGCCTCGGGTTCCGTGCTGCCACAAATTGGTGAGCACGGTGTGGAGCAAGACAAATGTCACCTGCTGGAAGTGACGGTTCGTCAAAATAAATTTCCAGTTGAAAGAACGGGCAAAAATAGTGCCTAAATTGGCACTAAAAGTGAGAATTTGAAAACCCTAGGGGTCTAGTTGCAAAAAAAATCACATCGTATACTGGTTAGTAAACTGATTTCTGAACAATATAATTTGATTCAGGTGTTCCAGTAGCTCTGATCTTCGAGTTAGTCAGATACGGTCTGTTCGCCTGCGCTTTGACAGGTGGGTTATCTTCGGTCCGGGTTTTATCAGTTCGGCCCTCTGGGGTGCGATACTGGTTGGACCCCTGTTTTTGGTAACTTAACTTGATTTCTTTGAGCCTGCCTTTCTTTGATTTCATTATACCTGCTATCTGCCTGATCTATGCTTGTTATCAGTTCTATTCTGCCTTACATGATTATTCATAGTGCCTCTGATATTTATATCTTGGAACATTTTCATGTTTGATTGGTGAGCCTGCTTGTCCTGCTGATCAAATGATACATCTCTGAGCACATAGATTTATTTAACTGAGGTTTTACCCAGCTTCGTAGGGTCGCCGGAGTCTGTTCTTGTTTGATAGGACAAAGGCAATTGCTCTGCGAGGTTTGGACCTAAAACCCAAGCTTCGTAGTGTCGCCTAAGTCTGTTCTTGTTTGATAGGACGAGGGCAACGCTCTTCGAGGTTTGGACCTTTTCAAAACAGTTTTCTTAAAAATATGTGTTTAAGTTTTGTATCATTTGGTTGGTTTGTGTGGTTGAGTTGAGTTTATCTGTGAGCTTCTGTTGAGAGAGATTTGCCTTGATCTTGCATATGAGCTGAGATTTACGATTTCGTTGCTGAGTGTTCCTGCATGAGAGTTGAGATTCAGTTGATTTTGCCCTTGCATCCCAGTGGGGATTTCCCGGCTTGTTGCCGATTACCCGGTCAGTGGACCGTGAGCTTGAGCATTTGCACATGATTCGCCCACACCGTTGTACTTCACGAACATCAGCGGATTTGCTACCCGTAGCGATGTTCTTTACCGGTAAAGTGGTTAACAGTTGTGACCCGTGACCCTAGTTTAGGGAATGTCAACCAGGTTGGTGCTAGTTTGGGCAGCCTCGCCTGAGGTCTTGTGAAGGCCAATATGGTAGCTCGTGATTGGGTCTTTGTGTTTTTCATTTATTTGATGCATGTGTTGTTAAATTGCTTTAACATGCTCCTTTGATTCTTTGATCTGGCTTCTAGTCATCTACCTTTATGTGATTCTATGTGATGCCTTTGATTATAATTCCTTGGTTATATTTCTGACTGACCTAACTCATGGTTGATCCTATCCTCAAGGTGATAACAGTATTATGATATCATTGAGTATTAACCTGAATATCCTAGATCATGATTTTGCCATTCTTAAAGATAATTCTATGATCATATATCTGCTGATCTTCATGATTACATATCTGTTATTTTAAACTTAAACATATGTCTGCTGATCTTCATGTTATTCCCATGAGTTGATTTCATGATTATATATCTTCGTTGATTTCCCTGTTGCCTATCTGATTATTCTAACCCTGATCTATTACTATCCTCTAGTATTGTATACCAGTAGGTACGATCTGCTATTTCTCGGCTCGTCGTGCCCACTGGGATACACTCCGGTGTGTCTCACACCCTCGGGTGACTGTTTTTCAGGTCAAGCGGGTGTTGAGATGTCGGGACGAGTTGGTGAGATCACGAGATAGAGCTTAACCCTGGACAGCCGTTAGCCCAAGTGATTACTGGTTAATGAGAAAAGAAAATGTAATGTAACGAAATGGATGTAAATGTGTAACTGTAATAATGTAATAAGTGTACGTAGTTAGTACTCTGTTTTGATTGCCAAGCTAGCCGTGCATATATAGAAAAGGCTCAATCCCCTGTGGGATTGGGACTCTTCTATATATGTGGCGGTCTGTTGCGCCCTGGCTGGTTTCAAACTCTGATTTAAAAAATAAAATAAAATAAAATAAAATTTAGACGCTGGTTTTTAAACTCGGGGCGTGACAGGCTTCATCTAAACCTTGTTTTATATTATTTTGAGTTTAAATTAAGTTTAAATTATTTAAAAGAATTATTTTGAAAAGATAAAAGATTTTTCTAACAATAGAAAACCTGCGATGGCTTCCTCGGCCACTTTTGCTTGCTTGGCTAAAAGATCATCTTTTGCATCAGACTCGGTGCGAGTTGACGACAACTGCTCTTTTAAGTCTTGTACGGATCTCTCTAATTTTAGAGCCTTCTCTTTCTGCAGAGAAATTACAAAAAAAAAAAAAAAAAAAAAGGAAGATAAGATAAGATTGTTGACATAAAAAAAATATTTTTTTAACAGAAATTAATTATGCAGAAAAATAATCAATCTTATTACTCATTTACAATATAGCGCTTGCAAGTTAAGGTTGTTAGTAATAATAAAATTAATATTGATGGGCACAAGTTTTTACCTCGTGGCATTCAAAAAAAGAAAACAAAATGATGGGCATATTGTGATTCTTGCCATGACATCAATTAATCTTATAAAACGCACAGATATAAAGAAATGACTAATCGCCATTGAACATCAAGGTCAATCTTGAAACTACTAAATCAAATATGGAGAGGGCATGTTAATAAGAAGGATCATGTAATGGTCTTATCTTACATAGAATCAATGCATAGTTCACAAGGGTAATGAGGAACCAGTTTTTTCATCTTTTTTTTTTCTTCTTATTGATAAATATGTTCATGTAATCATCGAGTCGAAAAATACACTCACGATCTCGCCTGTGTTGCACTTTCACCTCCCGTAAGGATTGCTAATTTGTCATACAAATCTAGGAAATGCATGCTACATAGCTATAAAATGAGACTGAATTGGTTCAAAAAACTGCGAATTGAATCAATTGACAGCAGATTGTTTGCAGAAACCACTCAAAGCTGCTAGAAAAACTATGCAGAAATCAAAGGAAACATGTTGAGTTTCAGGTAGGGGACTTTGTATGTATCAAAACATCCCTCCTCAACTGTCGTAGTACCTTCACTTTGTTGAATGGTGGTTGTTTCTCAGTTGTTTATGAGATGAGCATATCTAGCCTAGCATTCATTAGAAAACAGATTTCTATAACTGCCCAGTGAATTCACAAACTGAAGAAAATGGTTTGGTAAGTTTACCTCCTGCTCCTTTGCTAAGAGATCAGATTTTTCGAGGATATTCTTTTCTGAAGATTTCCTCCTCCAAAGCCATGTCTTGTGTTCCATGCTGCTCTTCTAACTTTTTCTCTTCGAGCTGTAAACAATCTTTTCTTTTTCTTTCTTTTTCTCTTTTTTTTTTTTTTTTTTTTTTTTATTTTTTGAAAGCAATGTTCGAAGTGGTAAATATTTCACAAACTTGATAGAAATAACAACGACAGAGAAGCTTTTTAAGCTATGTATTTTGTCTATGACGGATTATCTTCACAATTGGAATGAAACCGCCGCTATAATTACCTTCAAACAGAGAAATACAATGTGACAGATCATGGAAAGTCAAATATTAACTATTCAAATAAGTATGTGAAGAACTTCACAACAAAATCTAGCATGCAAAGTATATTACTTTTTCGTTTCTTTTACTCAAAAAAAAAAAAAAAAAAAACCTTTTCATTGTTAATATTCATTTCCACCCAATATTCCTCACAATTGGGAATTAAACTCGAGTCACTCCAACTGAGTATCCATTAAAATTTTCACCCCATTGTCTATAACTTTTTCATTCATCAAGCTAAAGAAAGTTTCACTCTATATAATCAATCAAGGTTATGACCTAGAGGTTTTATCTACTGCCAGCACAAATTAATTTGCAGAGAAAAACATGGCAAAAGGATAAAAAATAGAAGATCAATTTACAGTCGAGCATGGCATAGCAAAGACTCAGGAAAAGGGCGTTTTCGTTGAGTCGTTATAAATTGATGAGGCTCAGAGATTTATGTTGCCAGTGGAAGTTTTTATTTTTTATTTTTAATCTACTATAATCATGAAATTAAACGAAGTCGACAAAAGGATACAGCAACAGCTCATAAACAGCAGAAATTTCATTCTAAACAGGGTTTATAACAGTGTATCTCTGCTAGGTCTAAGGCTGCAAATTGTGCAGTAACAGATTCAATTTGCATTGTTGTTCATAAATCAAACACAGCAAAAATTCCACTTATTCTAAAATATACCATTCAAAGATCTCTTTTCCTCCCTGTACATTTTTCACAAAACATTTAATCAAGTCAATGCAATTAATGATTCTGCTCTCTTTGTTGATACTGAAGACAGAAAAATACAGGATTTCTCCGAAGATTTTCTTTCTTTTTTTTAAAAAAAAAGAAAAAAAACAAGTCTTGAGCACTTATCACAAAAATAAAAAATAAAAAATAATAAATAAATTGCAGATTAACAGAAGCTCTAATCTACTCACAAGTGCTAAACAACAAACTGAAATTAAGCTTCTTATCCAAACCCAAATAATTAGACCTCTTGGTTCATCTGGCTCTTAGACAATCAAGAACAGCTAGATAAAAAAATCCTAAAAAAATACCCAAGACATCTTCATGGACTGAAATATGTTTCCTGCAACATGCATGTTTCCTCAATCAGATTTTCGACCCATTACCCATTCCATATATATGAGAAGAACACAATTCAGACACTGTAGTAAACACAAAATGTAAACCAAAAAAAGTAGTAATAATAATAGTAAGAAACTAAAATGCCAAACAAGAATCAAGCTCCAATTAAAGTTAAAAAAATAAATAAATAAATAAATCAAATCAAATCAAGCTCCAAAAAAGACTAACAAATAACAAGCAATTATTAATTTGCATCTAGTTTATTAAGCTAAACTAACCAGTCTCAGCTCAACTAGTATTCATTCGATCCTCACGGCATCTAAGAGAGGAGAAGAGAACACAAAGTAGAAGAGAGAGAGAGAGAGAGAGAGAGAGAGAGAGAGAGATGGGTATAATAAGGGGAGAATAGAGAGAGAGAGAGAGAGAGAGAGAGAGAGAGGAAGTGAGTGTAATGGGAACAAATAATTAATAAAGCTGTGCTCACTTTTGTTAGACTTCTTTTTCACCGTCACCCTATAAAAATTTATATTTTGTTAAATAAATTTTTTAAAATTTTATTTATCCACCTAACACTAAAAAATTAAAATATGATGAGTCCATCATCGCTTTTTAAAACCGCTAAATAATTTATTATTTATATATTATTATTATTTTATTTTTTAAAATAGAGATGGTAAATTATTTATTATTTTTAATATATTAAAAAAATCGTCTTTTCAATTTTAATAAATATGATAGATATTTGTTTGTTTTTTAATGAGTTGGATAAAATTAAATTATTTTACCAAATAATTTTATATAAGATTATTTAATTAATTATAAATTGTTAAAAAATTAAATGGAAAATAAATTCTGCTTTTCTTTTTTTTTTTTTTATTTGGTGGGTGGTTAAACTTAGAGCAATATTATTTAATATTATTTATACATTTTAAAATAAAATATATATTTTATAGTTTTTTTTATTCATTTAGTTTACTATTTATTATATTAATTTTTTTATATTTTATAAAAAAAATATTTAAAATTTTATAAATTTTAAAACGAAAATGTAAGATTCATGAAAAATCTTATTTGTACATTTCTTGTGAGGCGTACATTCCACACTCTACCCATCCAATAGGTAGGGGTGGCAATCCAGCTCGCTGTTCGCGAGCCAACTCGTGTTTGGCTCGAAATGAGCTCGAGATCGAATCGCTTATTTAGTAAACGAGCCAAACACGAGCCGAATTTTTTAGCTCGTTTAATAAACAAGCCGAACACGAGCGGGTGTCAACTCGCTCGTGTTCGACTTGATAACAGCTCGAATATATATAAACTTTACCATTTAGATTTTAGACTATCAATTTTTTATAAATTTTAATTATTACATTAAAATTTTAATTTTTTAATTTTATTTCAACTTTACACCTAATAGTAGGAATGAAAATCAAACTTGTTGTTCGTGAGCCAGCTCGTGTTCGGCTCGTTAATAAACGAACCGAACATGAGCCGAATTTTTCAGCTCGATATTTAAACAAGACAACTCGTGTTCGAACGAGCCGAACACAGGCTGACCCCAGCTCGCTCGTGTTCGGCTCATTAACACCCCTACCAATAGGTGGGATGGGATGTGGTAAGGTGTCACTTGAAATGACTCTTAAAAAATACTTCACTCTTAAATGAGTAAAATATAGAATATATATATTTTTTTTAGGTGTACATGTAGCATTACTCTTTATACATTTTTTATAGAATTTACAACCGTTTTAGAATTTACAAATAATTTTTTATAAAATTTTTTATAAATAAATAATTTCTTTATTATTCCAGCAACTTAATTGTCACACTTTTTATACAAAAATATTGTGCTTTAGGAACAATAAAAACACTTTGCTTTCTCTTGAAATGACTACTTCCTTTTTTTTTATTTATAAATAATTTATCTATTTTAATTTGCTCCAGTTATAGTTAAATATAATTTTTTATGTTATCGGACAAGTACAATAATATAAATAAGAAATATGCTATTTTTATATTTAAAATTAGGTGTATATTTTACACTCTATCATAAAATGAATGGAATATAAGATATATACCTAATTTTATGTGTACATTTAGTATTTACCTATAAATAAAAGTAAACTTTGATTTATCCTTTTATTATATTAGCATATTTTTATTTTATTACTAAATAGTTCAAAAATATAATATTTTTAAAAATACAGAATAATATTATGTTTAGTAATAAAATTTTATAGTAAAATAAAAATAAAATTATCTGATGGTAAAGTGTAATTTTGTGGAGTGCATATTAGAAATATATATTATACAAAAATAAATAAATATATAAATATAATTTTTTAAATTATAAAATTATAAAATAAAAATTCACTATCACAGGACAGGACGAAAAATTAAAATTTATCTCATATTCCAAACGTGCCGTGTGAGTTTCGCCGTGTTAAAATTCGGTAACGGGGGTACAAATGAAAAACTATGATGACCCAAAATATTTTTTACGTGTACAAATTAGAATAAAAAGCACGGTGATATATTAGAGGGACCATCCGTAAATTTTGCTCTAATAAATGTTAATGAGTGTGGGCAATGGGTTTGGGTGTGGGCCTGGAACGGATTTGCAGGTAGGCAGGAGAGAGAGAAAGCGTTAGAGCTGAATATGATTTAGAACGGAAAAAGTGGGTGGAGGAGAGAGACAGAGAGGATAGAAAAATAAAAAATAAAAAATAAAAAGTGTCGGCGGATGGCGTTGACGCGACACGCGAGTGGAAGGGCATGTATCCATCCGTGCGGGCGGTCGTAAGCAGGCAGCGGTTGGGACCTTCGGTCGCTGCGGGGCGCCTGGCCCCGGGCCTGACTGTCCTCAATCGGGCTCTTTCCTCAGCCCTCAGGTGTTGCTGCTAATGGAAGGTCACTGCAGTCCGCAGCAGCATTTATTTCTCCTCTTCCCTTCCTTCATTCTCTCTCTCTTGAAGAACATTAATACAATTGGATATTTAGAAAAAAAATAAATTTTATAAAATTTTTTTTTTTTTTTTTTTTTTTTTTTTTTGCCGATTCCACGAGCCAGTTTACATGGGAAAGTCCCCACCATTCATATGAGGTGCTTCGGCAAGCATTTGCAGTGCCCAAATTTTTTATTTTATTTTTCTAAAAATTTACTTTTTCATATTAATTTTATTATTTTTAATTTTTTTTTTACTACAAATTTAAGAAATTATTTATGTAAAATTTATATTCGAATTTTTAATATACAAATAATATTTGAGACGTACAAGAGTACTAGATTCCAATAGTAGAAAACTCTTTACAAACACATCTTGGCACTAAATTCTAATTTGGTTGTGAGAGAAGGATGTTTTAATATTGTACAGGCCGTTTTATTTGATATAATTAAAAATATATAATAGTTGGATATCATTATAATTAAAAATACAGTATATAATTAATTTTATGTATTTTGTTTGGTTGAATATAGTTAAGAGAATTATAAATATTTATAATTTATATTGTAGGCTATATTAGTAATAACACAAGTTATTTATTAATGCTATTAGATTTTTGACTCTTCGATAAAGAAATGTATAATTATAATTAATGATAGTAACCCTTAGAATTTAGTGGGTAGTTAATATAATCTAAGGGGCGAAAATAATTAAAAGGGAAATCTAATGGCGAAAAATTTGGTAGCATAAATTATTTTGAGCTATCGATAGCATAATAGTTGAACTCTTGAAAACTATATTTATAAATTTTATTTTTTTATAGTGAGATTTCTTCTAGAAGAAGAAAATATTTTCTATTTAAAAATAACTGAAGAGATAAGTTTAAATATTGTTTGTTTAAAGTTACCTTAAATCTCCAACTATTGTAATAAAAACTGCATTCAATTTAAGTATAATTTCAACTACTACAATTTAGTCCGATAATACAATAGTTGAATTCAAATACATCAAATTAAATATTATATTTAGTTTTGCATGCAATTATAATAGCAGTGTATTCAAAGTTGCTTTTGACCCCTGATCATGAGTTTTGATAGGTTATTTCGCTGACAACTTAGATTTTAGGAGACAAACAGTATTTTCTATATTTTAAATCTATATGGTCTATCTCGCCATTCTATTATTTGTGTAATTCGAAATTCCGACATATCTTAACACTAAAAAAAAACTAAAATTAAAAATTTTAAGTATATAAGAAAAAGTCCCTACAATTTAAGTTATTGTTTTCTATTATCAAACAAACTCTGCAGTGCAGATGTGGAGGCGACAAATACTTTACCATATATACTAGTTTATTTTAATAAATCAAATTATTTGTAAAATATAATTTAAAATTTTGGATAATTATTTTAATGAAATAATATAAATTTGAATACTACGATGATTTTATAATAAATTTATATTTATATGGTTAATTGATAAAAATATTTTATTAATTGGTTAATTTTTTCATAGCATTTACATTACCTATTTATTTATATAAATAAATTGAGTTATTTTTCATAAATATATATAACTCTAAGTTAGTTATAAAAATATTTACTCAAGAAATATATGAAAAATCATAAAAATTACTATAATTAATAAAATAAAATAATTTTACTTAGTAAGAAAGAAAAATCAATATAATTATTAAAATAATTAAGCTTATTGAGATAGCACCCTTAAGATTATAAAAAATTCAGTTTTATATTATTTTACTTTAATATTAAATTTTTATTTTTAATCCATAAAAAGGGTACATAAAAGATTTAAAATAATTTATTTATACCTAAAAGTAATTTACTTGTATTTTGATTCATAAGAGGAAGAATGAGAAAAATTATATAAAACCATTATTTATGAAGATTTTAAATCTAAATTATAAGTTTAGATCGTGAATTAAAAATTCAACTAAATTTAAATTCTACTACAAAATTATAAATTTAAATTTCAACTTTATTTTTACATCTAAAATTTTTTTATACTGAATTGAATTATTGTACAAATTTCAAAACGAAAGGTAAGTCTAAATTTACAATTTAAATATAAAATTTTAATTAAAATATTAAAAATTTAAACTTAGTAATGTATTTATTTAATAGTTGAACTCATATTTTTATTAAAAAAATTTACCACAGTCTAGTTAACAACTTTATATTAGATTATTCTTTTAATATATCGTATATCAACAAAATTTTTATTAAACTCAAATTTATATTTATCATTTGTATATAATTCAACATAAATAAAATTTGAGTTTAAAAGTTACTCTTAGATTAATATTCATATTTTATATTTCAAAAATTAAAGTTCGAATAGGAATTTAAAGTTTAATTAAAAATTTAAATTTATAATTTGAATTTTAAATTTAAATTTTGATTATAAAATAATATCTTTGATATATTTTTTTCTCAACTTTCCTTCAGTAAATATTTAAAATTTTTGACATAATCTCTTAAAATATTTTTTTATAAAATAGAAATTTAAATTATGTTGTATAAAATAAAATTTTAAATTCAAATTAAGGAATTAAAATAATACTGAACAATTATTTTAAAATCGTTTGTATTAAAATACACTCATAATTGACTAAATAAGTCAAATTTAAATTAAAAAATTTAAGCGCAACGTCAACTTCAAATTAAATATTTGAAATAGTAATATTTTTTCAAGATAAAATATAAATTTGAACTCTAATTTAAACTCTCAAATCACAACCCATATAAAAAAATTATTTTTTAATATTTTTATGCCAAAACAAAATTTTAATTAATTAAAATTTGAAATTTGAATAATTTCAACTTTAAAGTAAATATATATATATATATAACCAAATAAAGTAAAAAAAGTAAAAATTCTAAGTTGATATAAAAATGTAAAATTGCAACCTATATAATTAATTTATATTAGACTAACTTTTTTTATTTGTTATACCAAAATAAATTTATAATTAATTAAAAATTATAAAATTCGAGATCAATCTAAACTTAATTTTGAATTTGAATACAATTTAATATTGTAACACATCTAACAAATTGAATATTGTATTAAACCAAATAAAAAAAATTTCAGTAATTAATAAAAAGTATAGAACGAAATTTGAATAAAGTATAGAACGAAATTTGAATGAGGAGTACTCTCAACGACAATGATAAAATGAAAAAAAAAAATAAATTTAAAAATAACTTAAGTTTAAGTTCACAATTTGAACATAAAATTTTGTTTGAAATATATAAATTAAAATTTAAATTCAAATTTTAAATTTATAGTTCAAATCTAATCTCAAGTCTAATTATAAATTTATAATTAATTGATTTCAAAACAAATTTTATTAAATAATACTAATGAAAATATTATATATATTATAATTTCACACGTACCAAAACTTATTGGCCAATTGTTGGATGCTAGGGGAACTTGATACAAGATAATTTTTAGCTTAGTAGTTTGCATTTACTAAAACTTCAAACTTAACTATTTATACATACTCAAGTGACCTTTCACTTAATCTTATAAATTTATAAGGTCTTTAAATTTTTGCATAAATTATTAAACTACCAACTCTTGGAGTTCTTTAGGTTGAGAAACGTTAGAATTCTTTTAAAAAAATTTTGACTTCTTAAAATAAATTTTATATTCCTAAATAAATTTATAACTAATAAACTAATTTAGATTTTGAATTCAAATTTTAAGCTCAAAGTCGATTTTGAATTAGATATTTAAAATAAAATCATATTTAATAAAATAAAATGTAAATTTAAATTTTAATTAAAAATTTGAGATCCTAATCTATTTAATGAATTAATAATAAATGATTTTTTAATATTTTTATAACAAAATATATTTATAATTAATTAAAAATTTTAAAATCTAATTTCAAACTTAAAACTCAATTTTGAATTCAAATTAAAATACAAATTCAAAATCAAATTAAAATATTAACTTATATAATTAATAAAAATAAATATATTTATTGAGAGAGTATGTGAAAGGCCATAAAAATTTAATTTTTATGCGTATTTTAATTAATATTAAAAATTATATTTATGAAGAGGGTGTGTGAAGAGTTTTAGAGACATTTATTAATAGATAAATATAATATACTAAAATATTTTTATTAATAGTAAATAATTTTTTAAATATTTTTATAATAAAATATATTTATAGTTAATTAAAAATTTTAAAATTTAATTTCAAACTTAAACTCAACTTTGAATTCGAATTAAAATACAAATTCAAAATCAAATTAAAATATTAACTAATATAATTAATTAAAATAATTAAATATAAATTTATTAAGAGAGGATGTGAAAGGTCATAAAAATTTAATTTTTATGAATATTTAAATTAATATATTAGAAATTATATTTATGAAGAGGGTATGTGAATAGTTTAAGAAACACTTATTAATGGGTAAATGTAACTTACTAAAATACCATTCATACAAAAGGGTGAGAATAAATTATTAATAATAATTAATTATAATAATTTTAAATTTGAACTATAAGTTTAATCTTGAATTAAAATTTGAATTTCTATTCTAAATGTCAATTGTACATCAAGATAGTAAATCTAAATTTAAATTTATTTTTTTAATTAAAATTTTATTTATATTGAATTGAACCATCCGAAGTTCTTTGAATTAAAAAAAAAAATCATGTTTAAATTTACAATTTGAGTATAATATGTCAACGAAACTAAAATTGGAATTAAAAAAATAACTTAAATTTAAGTAAATAATTTGAATATAAAGCTTTATTTTATAACATATATTTGAATCTGAATATAGATAGTAAACTAAAATTCAAATTGTAAACTCGTATTTTGAATTTAACTTTCAATTATAATTACAAATTAATAATTTATTAAATTCAAAATAAATTTAATTGAATAATTTAAATTTGAATTCACAACAAATATTATTCAATAATTATTATAAAATTAATGATGTGAAGGATATTTTAGTAATTTGCACGTACCAACAAAAATAGGTGAGACGAAACCAACAAATATATTTGTTTATAATAATAAGAATAGATTAACAAAGCGTAATCGGTGGAAAGCAATACTATCTATACACCTCACAAGTTTACACCTACAGCCTTCTCGATCGTGCCTCATATTCATTCATTTTTCTTGTCAGTTTTATTATTTTATTAAAAAAAAAATATTTTTGGTATATTCTAAAAGAAATGTATATTTTACACTCTATTTATTTTAGAATAAAATAAATTTTACTAATCATTTTAAAGTGACAATACCCTTGGATAGATAGGATGTACATTATATACTCCATTTGGGATGTATGGATAGCATTACTCTTTTTATTATTGCCAACTATCTTTAGCGCAGATGGTCGGTCAAGTACGCACTTGATGATTAGTATTCTGGTCCAAAGTTCGAAGTCTTGTTGCTTTAATTTTTAACTAAGTTTAATTTAAAAAAATAAAAATAAAAATAAAAAAACAAACAGAACCAAGAGGATTTTATGCTATATTCCTTTCAAAAAAATAAATTTTTTTTTTTTTATTTATATCTATCACATCTTGGGCCAACGACGAAAGCATCCGGGTATGATAACAAACCCACTACGTATGCGAGAATGCACCTCATATACACGAAGCGTCCAAAACTAATCTCCAAGAGAACTAAAAGTCTACAATTAAGCATGTATCAGAATATAAAAACTAAACTATCATTTATCATTGTACAATAATATATATCAAATTCACCTCCCAACATATAAATAAAAATAAAAGGCGTTGGCCTTGCTAATCATAAGTACAGTACACTATATCCAAAACTACAAAGCGGGTGGTTTATCTCTACAAAATCAAAATAGGGGAGGAGATGCTATTTACGGTATAATTTCCTTATCTCGATTCAGAGTTGGCTTGGAAGACACTAAAAAGTAGACCACAATGCGTGAGTACTACAAAACAGTAGTTCCTAGTGGATACAATCAGCGACAACCACGGCTTACCCACTAGGTCTATCAGAGACAAGATAAAAGAAATCTGCAACAATGAATGAGTAACAGAGAATAATAAGGTAAAACCTACACAACACTATGCTTTCATCACTAATCCTATATTAAAATCAATTGGAAACCCTTAAGGAAAAAGCAAGGTTTCACCCACCCAGACTCGTGCACCCACTTGACATTGACCGACTCAACAGTACATTGAACTCAATAATGAACTAATCGACTCAACAGTTCGGTGAAGTCTGCGCTGCCTACTACCCAGACTTCACTGACGTTGGTGAGCCCGGCAATAGATAGGCACATGTCATCTCTCCCTACTGTCCGGGCTACATGACTGCTAGTGCGCTCGTCAACCATAGATGCCAACCTACCTACCTCTATAGTCTGTGTAGTGGCCCCGACCCCTGTGCGGCTTTTTCCCATGACCCATGTTGTAGAACACCTATTATTGGTGTGTCGGACCCGCAACGCATCAAATGGACGTGTTGGACGGACTTAGTGAGGTTTCTAGATCAAGCCTGTCTTTTGGCTACTTTCGCCAAATTTTAGAAAGGGTTTTAGGCTAACTCGAGGCCGGATTTGGATTCTATGCGGAAAAACGCCGAAAATCGGCTATTTACTTGTATTTTTCGGAGTCCGGATGCCCAAAAAGGACCACGAAAGTTTTCTGCGCATTTTGGTGTATGGGGGAAGCCGTGGACCAGCCGAATGCCACGTGGCGGTCTCTGATTGGCCGGCGCACGTGGCGCGGTCCACAGAAGAGAGCGTTGGTGCATGGACCGGGCGCAGTGGACACGTGGCGGCCTCGGATTCACGGGCTCACACTGTCACGACCCGGGACCGACAATTTGTACGGTTCGGGCACGCCAATAGACCCGCCAATCGGGCACGACCTCTCGCTACCCGAAAGGAACGGTAACATCCATCTCGAATCAAAACAATGTGTATGATGAGATATAATATCAGAGTAAAATCCCTACTAATTTAAAACTTTCATTCAATAACGAACAGTTAAAGCGGAAATGAAAGCATGATAAGAATGAACCATAATGAACTTTATTACATTTTACAACTCTCAACTTGCAATTAAAATAATATTACAATCTTTTCCTCACAATACATGGTTCACTCGAAACATTAAAGAAAGGTACCTCTGCTAGACCCTCTAGGTCTCTATGCTGCTGGGCTCTTGCCCCTGACGTAAGCCTCGCCGTCTGCATCTGAACCGTCTCGACCGCTATATCCAAAGCTGAACCTGTGGGGGGGGTCACCCAAGGGGTGTGAGAACTTTCGAGCGAG
This sequence comes from Tillandsia fasciculata, assembly GCA_029168755.2. Classification (NCBI taxonomy): domain Eukaryota; kingdom Viridiplantae; phylum Streptophyta; class Magnoliopsida; order Poales; family Bromeliaceae; genus Tillandsia; species Tillandsia fasciculata. The sequence continues at coordinate 637,486 of JAQOTM010000027.1, read as the reverse complement.
TTCCCAGTGGGTTCAACCACCGAGAAGAAATGTCCTACACCACTTGGTCCAATGGAAGCAATAATAATAGTGCTAGGAAACTAAAATCCTCAATGTCAAACTGCAACTATGCAATGTACCATGTCACTACACTATCTGTGTAAAACCATCTACCCAGTACTAATCCGTCTAGCCACACCAGGCTGCTAAGCACCCACTCGGCCACTATGCCGCTGTATACAGGGTTCAACTAACCCGGCCACCTTGGCCACTCTATTTTCTTTGTTCTTTAGATTCTGGTGCTTTAGTTCAAGTTAACCCTCAGAAATTCTTATCCAACGGGCCCGAGCCCGGTAGTCCTGCTACCATAAGATAAGGTTTCTAAGGTTGCCGATAACACCCGCAAGTGTTACCCCGTCCTACGAAGTAAATGTGCTCTTCGGACCACCGCTATCGGAGGGAGGGGGCTTCCCTGCGTCCGATCCTGATGCGCCCGGGGAGAGGGCAAGCCCTTTACGTCCCACAGAGCCACATTTCAACCTTCGAAGGCACGCCCGTTTTATTATCTTTGTATTTCAGTTGCTACGTCCTACGGCTGAAGCGTCCCGAACGGGCCACTGCCCGGGAGAGGGATTATCTGCCCGTACCTCCAACCTGGGTTGGCTCCACCGAGGATCTTTATGTTCTTTTTCTTTTCTGTTCTTTTTACTTTAGTTCTTAGCCTCTTTGCTTTTGAACAGTTGCTTTTCTTTTCTTTCTCACTCGAGCCTTCAGCTCACATTGCCACTGGCAATCACTATCGCTCTTTCCTTTGAGCATCTAGTTCTTTACTTTCACTTTAAGCCTTCCGAAAGTACCTCGTCCGACGGGTCACTGCCCAGGGGGTCCTGCCCCACATGACGAGTCTCAAATTCGAAGGCGCCATTTACATTCTCTTTATCTTAAGCAATTTGCTTGTCTTGCTTATTAACCAAATTTTAGCTCTATCTTGAGCAATTTGCTTGTCTTGCTTATTAACCACTTTTTCATCCCTTACCCTAGGTCTTGTCACATGGGTAACCAGAGAGTCTCCTGGACTCTTTCACATTTTACTTTCTTTGTTTAATGCAAATTGAAGTTAATGTCATTGTCTATTTGCCCAGACACCCTATGACTCTCTCTCTAGGGTTACATTGGTTAATTCTTTAACCTTGGGGTCTCATCCCACTTCCCCGATTCCTTACTGAATCCTAGAGTTAACTTAACTCTATTTTACTGTTCCATTTTTAACTCAGAGTTATACTGACTCTAACTTCTTGTCTGTAAGTTTAAGCTCTTCTGGATCACTTTAGGTTCCCTTTAACTAAGTTTCATATCATACTCATCCTAGAGTCCCGTGACTCTATGTTGATCACTCTATCCAGTGTCCTTAGGTTATTTCCTAAGACAGTGCCACTCGTTCAATCCTAGGATAATTTCTAAGTTTGATGCCACTCGTCAATCTCCTGAACTAGGTTTTCTCCTAGTCTTACTACCGACATGTTCCCTTTCCTTATGTCACATGATTCCTAGGGTTGTACCCTAACATGCTCATAATCATGAATAACTAATCATTTTCATGCATGCATTTATTTCCATCTCATTCATAAAATAATAACTATCTTCTAGGCATGCAATTCTATCCTCTATCTTTGGCAACCAACAGTTGCACTTTTCATCTGTGTCCTTTTACACACGCACATTTATCATCTGTCTCCGGCAACCAACAGTTGTACTTTTTCATTTGAATCCATCTACACAGGCAATCATAATCATAATTACCTAACGCCTCTAACAGGCTACTATCATGCTTCGAATCGAAAAGCAAAGGAGCAAGGGGAGAGGTCACCCCTTTTCGGCAGAATTCCCACCTTGTGGAGTCCGAAATTCCTTTCAATTCTCCACACTTGATCGCTATTCTTCCAATTGCTTGTAGACACTTGCAATTGGCCTCCATGCGGCTCCACTTGGTACCTCGAGCTTGCACGCGAAACGGAGCATGCTTCTCTGAAGGTTGCACGCAAAACGATGCGCGACCTCTCTAGCCCTGCACGCAAAACGGTGCACACTATTAGTGACGGCACGCTAAACGGTGCGCGACAACGCGACCTGCACGCGAAACGGAGCACATATCTCAAATTGGCACGCAAAATGGTGCACGCTCCACCGTAAGGTTGTACGCGGAACGGTACACCTTCATCCAGTCCTGTACGCAAAACGAGATGCATCGTTAGAACCGGCACGCAAAACGGTGCGCGATAACGCGAACTGCACGTGAAACGGTGCACGTACCTCGAAACTGCACGCAAAATGGTGCACATCTGACTGTGGGGTTGCACGCAAAACGGTGCACCTTCATCCGGTCCTGTACGCAATACGAGATGAATCGTTAGAACCTGCACGCAAAACGGTGCGCGATAACGCGAACTGCACGCGAAACGGTGCACGTACCTCGAAACTGCACGCAAAACGGTGGACATCCGACTGTAGGGTTGCACGCAAAACGGTGCACACTTTTCCGACCCTACACGTAAAATGAGACGTATTGTTAGAGTCCGCATGAAAAACGGTGCCCGTTAGTCCAACCTGCGCGCAAAACGGAGCACATACCTCATATTGGCACGCAAAACGGTGCACGTTTCTGTTCCAACTTTGCACGTAAAACGGTGCGCGCCTTTCGAGTTTGCACCCAAAACAGTGCGCGTTTGTCGAGTCCGCACGCAAAACGGCGCGTATCTCCCACGAGTGGCACGCAAAACGAGGCGCGCCAAAAACGCCCGCGACACTCGCGCAGCAAAACGGCACAGTAAGGTTGGGTCCCTAGCATGCATGTGGGCAAAGGGACCAAATCCAAAATCCAAAAGGAAACCTTAACACTGTGCCAGAAATACCACAAAAACGACACACGGGGCCTACCTCGACAATGCCGTGTCGTCCATCGCGTCTTTTAGTCTCTTTGGAGTACTTTGCACGCTCCACGGGGTCCATGGCACGCTCATGCGCCCTCGAAAACCCGGGCGAAAATCGCCCTCCTCCCCTCCCCGCGCGCTCGGGTGAAGCCAGAAAGGGAAAAAGGAGGAAAAAGGAGCCGTTTCGGGCCTTTATAGGCCGTTTCCGGACTTTCGGGCGCAACTTTCGGGCGCCCGAAAGTTTCCGGGCGGCTACAGTAACCGGCCCGCCGCCGGTCCACGCGCCACGCCTCGCCAGCCAGGCGCCACGTCAGCACCGCTCGGCCAACCTGCGCGTGACACGTGGCCATGGACCCGCGCACCGCGACCACGGAACAGCGGCGGCCAATAGGAGGCCGCCACGTGGACCGCACTACCGCCTGCTCTGACGCCCGCCGCAGCGTCGCGTCGCGTCAGCGCGTCGCGTCGCGCTGACCCGCGAATGGGAGGCCGACACGTGGCCTGTCCCCGCTGACGCGCTACAGTGCCGCCGCGCCTTCCCCGCGCACGCCTGCAGCCCTCGGTCAGAGCGACCAGTGGCGGAGCGACACGTGGCGCTCCCCACTTACCGCGCGCGCCTCGGGCCGCGCGCCACAGCGCTTCCCGCACGCTGCCATGCCTCGGGATTCGCGTCCGTGCCACTGCCTCGGGATCCGCGCCCGTTGCCTCGGGATCCGTGCCACTGCCTCGGGATCCGTGCCCGTTGCCTCGAGATTCGGGCCGCTACAGTAACATTCGGGCGCACCCTTCTCGGACCGGGCTGCTACAGTAACCGGTTCGCTACAGTGCCCGAACCCGGTTCACTGCAGCCCGAAAACCAGGTGTGCTACAGTAACTTCCGGGCGCCCGGAACCCACTTTCGGGCGCCCGAAACTTGGGCCAAAGCCCAGTTTCGCCCGTTTTCGTCCGTTCTTGCCCGTTTCTCGCCCGTTTTCGCTCAAATTTGACGGGCAGCCACAGTTTAACTTAATTTACCTCATGGTACTTAAACTTTTCAGTTTGGACCCTTTTTGATTTGCCAAAAGTCCCACTGTAATTGAATTCGCTGGCGGAGCCCGTTCTCTCAATCCGGGTGTCCGATCAACGCGAAACTTTTGCTGTGGCCTAAAAACATATTTACGGAGCTCCCGTAATTTTCTCGGAATTTTCCGAGACTGTGAATTTTCCACTTACAATCTGGGCCCACTTTCTCACATAAGATTCTAGATATCTTATTTTAATCCCGATTTGGGCCCAATTCATTTCCAGGTCACCCTGTACTTTACTAACTCGATAAAAATAGTACCTCATACCATTTTATTTACATTTATTATATGCCAAGTTCCAGTTCACTACACACACGGCGCGGTCCACACCGTCGCGCGGGCACGTGCATAGACTGGGGTGGGCCACGTGGCGGCCTGTGAGTGGCCGGTGTTAAGGATTTTTGTATTGGCGTATTTCGTGAAGTTGAATATTGAAGATGAAGACTTGACAAATCATATACATCAATCTCAAAAGAGTAGATTCAAATGTTCAGGTACGTTAAATTAAATAATCTTTGATATTTTGAATACATTCTTATAGCTTGGAAACACTTTAGAATATTTTCTATGACTAAAGAATAAAAAACTGGACATTGTGAGTGTTCAGGATCCGGATCAGGACTATCCAGTCCGGACCCCGAACATAGTTTGGTTCATGTGGAATTTCAGTCCGGACCATCCCCAATCTAGTCCGGACCCCGAACCTTGTGTCTGTTGAAATCGCATGAACAGTCCGGATCAGGAAAATCCAGTCCGAACCCCGAACTGTTTTTTCAGGAAATTCTCTGAAAAAAGACGACAGTCCAGATCAGTCAAATCCAGTCCGGACCGCCGTGCGGGAAAAATTCTGTTATGGAAGTTTTTGATTCTTATCTCTTTCCAAAAGGTTTCTAGCCTATAAATAGACCCTAATATCATATTTTAGGGTTATCCCAAGGGGGATCAAAGGTAAGAATCCACAAAGAGAAGAAAAGGTAAACACCTCTTTATTTTAGGTTTTCTTTCTCTATTGATCGGTTTGATTCTAGGGTTTTCAAAATCTATATCTTTCGAAAGAATCAAATCGATGAATACTTAGAGGGTGCTTCCTTGTCTATCTATGATGATCTAAGTATTCAAAATATCATCACCAACAAATCAACGATTTCCGAGAGGACAATCGGCGCGTGGATTCGTGTGGCCTTGTGAATTCAAGGTGCTACCGCTTTCGTGGATTCGGAGCGAGGCGCGTTCGTGTGATCGATACGTGCTATATTGATGACCGTGGATTCGGTTGAAGACTTCGTGGATTCGAAGTTGGACTTCGTGGATTCGAAGTTGTGACGCTTTTGTGGATTCGAGATGCGTTGTGGAGCGAGCGGCGAAGATCTACTTGGAGCGTACGGTAAAGGTTGAGTCGTGTGTGTGCATTATATCACCTTGTACGTGTTTTAATCTTAGTGGATTTCACCGTGTGATCGGTCCCGTGGTTTTTTACTCCAGTGATGGAGTTTTCCACGTAAAATCTTGCGTGTTATTTATTTTCTGCATTGGGTTATTTTTACGCAATGATTTTGGTGTGTTTATTATTTACACCTATTCACCCCCCCTCTAGGTGGTTTTTTCCATATTCAGATCCATATAATCCATAACCCACAAGTGGTATTAGAGCTGGAATAGGGTTGTAAACAATGGTTAAAGGTGGAAACATCAATAGACTACCGTTCTTCGATGGAACAAATTATGCTTATTGGAAAGTACGCATGAAAGCGTTTTTAATTTCCATCGATGAACGGGTTTGGCAATCAATTGAGTTTGGATGGACAAATCCTACTGAGATTATTGTCGATGTTGTCACCATCAAACCTAGGTCGAAATGGACCAAGGAAGAAGTTGATGCATCTTCTTACAATGGCAAAGGAATTAACACCTTATTTAATGCTTTGTCGCAAACCAAATTCTCTCGCGTCTTGGCATGTGAGACTGCGAAAGAAATCTGGGATACTCTACAAGTTACACATGAGGGAACAAGTTTAGTGAAGATTCAAAAACTACAAATGCTTACGAGCAAATTTGACTCAATTTTTATGGCAGAAAATGAATCTTTCACAGATTATTACACACGATTGCAAGATATCGTGAATACATGTGCTAACTTGGGAGAGAGAATTTCAGAATCTAAAGTTGTAAGAAAGATTTTGAGAACTCTTCCGGAAAGATTTCACCCTAAGGTCGCAGCCATTGAAACAGTAAAACACCCGGACGAGATCAAGGTAGAAGAATTAGTTGGTACACTTCAAACTTATGAAATGACTTTTCCTACTAACTCTTCTGGTGGAAAGCCTTCGTCCTCTTCCGAGTCTTTAGGTATGGCGTTGAAATCAACAGAACATGAAGACGCGGATTCATCCTCCTCTGACTCTGACGATGATCTATTTATGTAGGACTTTGAGAAACAACTCGCTTTCTTGAAGAGGAAATTTCGCCGGAACTTCGGAAGGGAAAACTCAAGCAAATCTTCATCCTTCTCGAAGTCCAAAAAAGGCAAAGGTGCTTCTACGTCAAAATCAAGAAAGCAAGAAGGTTTCTCAATAGAGAAGAAGAATGCTGAAGGATAGATCCAGTGTTTCAAATGCAAAGGCTTTGGCCACACTGCAACGGAATGTCCCAGCAAGAATCCACCAAAAAAGAAGGCTATGCAAGCCATCACGTGGGATGACTCTTCTTCTACGGACAGTCATCTTCTAGTGATGAGGATACAAATGCCATCACATTCTTCGCATCCACGACTTCACCTTTCGTGTGTTTTTCATTGATTGCATCTGGTTCCTTGTCTATTTCTTCCCAGGATGATCAAACGGCAACGGATGATGAACCAAGCGATTCCGAAGGTGAAGACTTTGCTCACGCCTACCAACTACTTCTACAGAACTCAAAGAAATTGGCGAAGCAAAATAAAAACTTGAGGAGAAGGTTGTTGGAACTCGAGGAACAACCTAATAGAGCAACTTCTCTCTCAAGGGCTCTTGAAGTGGAAAGGGACAACTTGGTTGAGAAAAATATTTTCCTTCAAGAGATGAACGAGCATTTTGAGAAGGAACTTGAAAAATCGGTGGATAAAGCTAATCTCTTCTCAAAGCTCTATTCCGAGACACGACAAGGAAATTTTGAGATGACGAAGACCATTTTCCAACTTAAAGAGGATTTGCATAGATTTTCTTCAGGACAAAGTAAGTTGGATCGCCTTCTTGGTCTTGGTCAAACTAATCGTGTAGGCCTCGGTTATGACCGAACTTGTGATGAACCATGTTCGAGCAAGACAAGTTTTGTGCCCCCGTCGGTTGCTCCTTCTCCGACGGAAATCATTGCAGCCAACATTGACAAGCCTACTTCATCTTCTTCGGGTTCAACTTTTACCAAGAACACTACTTGGGAATCGAAGAAAAATCTTTCAAGTGTTAAGGCGGATGGTAGGACACCCCTCAAGACGGAGTCATTAAAAAAAAAAATCAAAGAAAAATGATCAATCCGAGAAGAAGACTTCACCACAGATCCCCCAATCAATTTCATTTTCGATGCATTCCAAAACTTGTAAGATTTAGAAAAGAGCAATACTCGAGGGGGAGTCGACAGGATACTCTTTGTGAAGCATTCTCAAGATAACTTCATAATAGCTCAGATTTCTGTTGATGACATAGTATTCGGGGCTACTACAAGCAAAGATGCTTCTAAATTCGCAGAAACGATGACAGGTGAGTTTGAGATGTCCATAGTGGATGATCGGAAGAGCTCGAGTGATGCATGTTTTACCTTGGCCATTGTCTTGTTGCATGGCATAGTAAAAAGCAAAACTGCATTGCTCTCTCAACTGCCGAGGCGGAATGCATTTCAGCGGGAAGTTGCTCAACTCAATTGATTTGGATGAAAAGTGTATTGAGTGACTTCCGCATCCCTGCGACCTCGGTAACTATTTTGTGTGACAACACAAGTGCCATTAACTTTTCTAAAAACCCTGTGTTGCACTCTAGAACAAAACACATTGAATTGAGATATCATTTTCCTAGAGAGCTAGTTGAATCAAGTTTTTACAAATTTCTTATGTTTCAACTGAAGATCAATTAGCTGATATTTTGACAAAACCTTTGAAACAAAAATATTTTATTCATTTGCGAAAAGCAATTGGCATGCTTTCAATTACATAACTTTTTAAACACTGCTTAGAAAGGTTTTTGTTTGTGTTTTGTGTTCTTTTTATAATATAGAACATTAATTGAGCATTTGCTATATTGACTTTATTTGCATCATTTCATGTTTAGAGAAGTTTATTATGATTTGAATATCATTATAACTCAATTGATGCAATGATCATGTATATCAATTATCTCATCTTGAATTGATCAAAGTCATTACCTCTCTCAATGATCTTCTGGTATTATTTTATCTTAGTTGATGATTGAAATAAGTATGAACACGAGATCAATTTTTGGTTGAATACTGAATATCTTACATAATTGATAGCCAATTGAGGGGGAGTCTGTCACGCCCCGGGTGAAAACCAGAACCCGGGCTCGCCAACAGATCCGCCGTGCACACAGAATTTTTCATGTACACGAAGCGCTGGTAACCTGCTCATATATAAGATATACAATAAAAGAGCATAATACAGAGCTGAACTAAAAGAACTACATCATATCTCAGACTGGAAATAAAATAAAGCTGTAATAAATACAATAATCTCCTAGCTCACCAAAAATAGTACAACCAGCTGGCTAAAGCCAGACCCAAAAAAAAGGAAGATACAATAGTCTGAGTGAAGGGTACAACATCTGTCTAACAACAACTCTCAGTCTCACAGGAGATCTATCTACTCAGCGATCCCCTTACCTCGATCAACTGCCGATGGCCTAGCAGCTCCCGCAGACGACTCTGCAAAACAAAGGGAAAAAGACAGAAAACAACAATGCGGGTGAGAACTACTAGATAAACCAGTAGCCTCCCCCTAGTGGGTAAATCCTCAACTTTGACGGACCCACTAGGACTACTAGAGACAAAAGGAAAGAACAGTGGTAAGCTATAAAGGCTGCTGATAAAAAGGAAACTACCACTACTAAGCCTCTAAATGCCATGTCGAACGAAGCGACTGAATGTATGCATCAATATCTAACATGCCTGCTTGAAATAACCCAATCAATGAACCAGTAAGGACTGGTACTGCCTGCTGTGCCTTGCCGTATCGGGTATGCTGGCCGACGCATAACACCGATGAAAAGAAGGAGTCTCAAGGACTCAAAGCCTGCCTGTCGCACACTCCGGAGTGGCCTCAGTAACCAATATCATAAGTGTCATAAAACAGCAGGACTGGATCACGACTCTGATCGAAGTGGGAAAAACCATCCACTAAAGAAATCTGATACTCAATCTGATGCAATAGTACTCAATAAGTGGGAAACTCCATCCACTAGAGAAACCTGATACCCAATCAGATGCAATAGTACTCAATAAGTGGGAAACTCCATCCACTAGCAAAAAGCCCGATCCCCAATCTGATGCACAAGTAAACATCCGGTCAACCGCCTAATGTCCGCAGTCGCCGCAATACCCCATAAGTCCAAAGCTTGATAAAGTAATCAACATCTGGCCAACCGCCTGATGTCCGCGGTTACCACAATGCCCCACAATCCATAATCTGACGAGATAACAATATCCGGTCAACCGCCTACTATACGCGGTTGCCGCAATACCCATAATCAAGTTCCACTTGTTCCCGACCCCAAGGTCCCAGCTACACTATCCCAAAGCCCCTGCTCAATCCCGAGCAACATGAATCAAAAGTCCCCATGCAAAGGAGAAAGGAAACAATCATGGTTTCTCCTAAGTCAAGTCCCAATATGATAGTGTAGCAATAAATAGTGGCCTAACTAGATGTCCATACAAGCATGCAATTGTCCTCTTTTAAAACTGTAGAAAAGTGTCTGATATTTATTTTAAAAAGATTGATCTTACTGTACCGACATAATAAGTCATTTGCATGCGAGATTATGATATAGCATTTGTCCCAACAACAGTGTCCCAATTTAACATAAATGAGCTGTCATATAATTTGTGGGGTCTACTCATGCAATTCACAATTGGAATACCGATTATCAGTTTTGAAATAGGGGATCTCTAATACTCCTAGTGAGTTAGTCAAAAGTGAGGTAAGCAACAACCACCCACGTCGAAAAGCGTAAACCACACCCAGAAAGCCTCTTTGCTGTCCACAGTCCTCTACCCCCGCAACTCGTCGAAAACAGTGCACAACTGCACAGAATAACACACCTAGTGTAAACACAAATCCCCAAAATACAGCCTTTGCTGTTTTTCCAAATAGCACAAAAAAAGGAGGGATTTTTACCTCTGTACAGTACTCCGAAAAATCCAGAAAAATTACGGTTGCGTTCCTTGCGACGAGTAGATCGAAATCGACTCATTATACGCCTTGATCCGATGCTCCTAGGCCAAGATATAAATTAAACAAGCCGATGCTGTCCAGAAAAACACCACAGCAAAAAGGGGGTCAAAGGTGCCTCAGGAACCATGCCAAGTGCGAAATAGAGCGAAGTGATCAACACAAAAAACAAAGCCTTACCCCTTAGGAACGCGTTGCCGCAAAAATCGCTCAAAAATTCCTCCTGGTTAGAGCACAGGAATTTTCCGACTGAACTGCGACGGAAACGGGCCGAAAACGGGAAATGTCAAAGCGCGCCGCGTCGTAGATAACTCGCTGTCGGCAACTCCAAAAATTCTGAAACTTCTAGGGGACATGGAGGACAAGGAGAGGAACAACTTTCCTATAGGTTACAAGCTCACTTTCTCTCTCTAGAATTCAAAAATGGCAAAGAGAGAGAGAAGTGACTTATATAATGGGCCAAAAATCATTCGGGCTCCACACCGAATCCGGGCCCAAAATAGGAAACAGCAAATCCGGCCATTCAGAGCGCGCCGCGTGTCCCAGAACACGAAATAGCCATGCAAGCCAATCGAAAAGAGCCACGTGTCACCCGCCACCCACGTGTTCCACGCGCACGGCTCACGTGGGCGGCTCTGCGCCCGCCAATGAACAATGCCCACGTGTCACACGGGGTGCACACGCCCGGTCCACGCGCCGGGTCTTCCGGATCTTGTCGGCCAATAGAATGCTGCCACGTGTGGCCGCCCCGCCGCCATTGACGATACCAAACCAATCAGGAGCCGCCACGTGGCAAACGGAAAACTCCAAGGTCCCGGTGCACGCCTTACCCGTGGACCATCCCGCCTGCGCGCCTGCCCGCGCTGCCTGCGGCCCTGCTCCGTCGCTGCGCTCTGCCATGCTCCGCCGCTCGCCGCGCGCCGCCGGTTGCCGGAACAGTGTTTTCGGCAGCCGGAGTTACTGTTCCGGCATGAACAATGATTTTGGCGCCGAAAACAAGTAAATAGCCCATTTTGATCGTTTTCACGCGTTGAGTCCAAATCTGCTGTCCGTTTTGCCAAATTCTCATCCGAAATTTTGCCGAAAGCCCCCGGAAAAGCCCACTTGATCCGATTTTCACGCCGGGTCCATTTCTGAGGTCCAATTCCGACACTACAAGCTCCGTTACACCGTGTAGGCTTTCTATATTCACTGTTAATATTGCAAAAGTCCCTGCGGAAGTCCGGATCATCACATTGTCTTTTAAATTTTTCATGCTCAAAAGATGTGGAAAGAGTTACATCCTTAAGAGGAGTGTGAAAACTATCACCACATGGAGGAAAGAGCTACCACCTCGGTCGTCCGAGTACTGTGTGCAGCTACCACATGTTTACCAAGCATGGTGAATATTGTTTATTAAAATGCTTTTTGGAATACTTGACTTTGTCGAATTCCAAGGTTGGTATAAGGTGGGATTTTTATTGAAAGATGCTCAATGCGCCACTTCCCAAATATATTGACTAGATAATATTATTTGACTTATTTGGGATTTCAAACATCCATCCATCTTGGTGCTTCATTTTCTTTGCTTAATTAATGATTAGATAAACTATATACTTTTTAGATCGTGAAGGATGTTTGGAAATTGATCAACTTTAGAGGTTATAATTTTTATAAATTTTCGTTTCATAATTTGGGATATTTTGATAGATTTATCATAATCTATTTCTTTTTGTGTGAAATGAAAATTTTGTATAAAGTTGATTTGCAGAATTGCTTGCATACTTTTTCTGGATTTTCTGGAATTTTTATAAATTTTTCTAAAGAAAAAGTTGCAGACAGTCCGGACTAGATTGACTCAGTCTGGATCCCGAACCATGGGATTTTCTACGCAAAGTCAATCCGGACTGACATCTTAATTCGATCCGGACCGCGGCTAGAGTTTGTACTAAAACAAAAGGTTTTGATTTCTTTTTCCCTCAAGTTTTTGGTATTTGGTTTCCTGTGTTTCTCTCTCTAGAATCCAGAAGCTTTTGGATCCATTTCAAATGAATTTCTCTCGATCCAAGTAAGTATTTTGATCAAAAACTCGGTTCATTCACTTTTCTTGCTAGTTTTTATCTAAACGTGATGGATTTCATGCTATGATTTCATTTTTGCACGGTTTTTGATCAATTTTTTTTTTTGAAATCTGAATTCTGGATGCCTAAGAATTATTTCTCTGATTATTGTTTATCTTCTAAACGGATTTTTGGGCTTCGATTTCAAAAACTTCAGTTTTAGGGCAATCTTTAAGAATTTTCGAAAATCATGAAATTGATCTATTTTTTAAATTCTTTTTGCAAAATTGTCTTGATTCCTAGCCTCTACACATGTTAAGGATTGTTTTGGTATAATGTTTCAAAATTTTGAAATTAAACAATTTTTTTTTTTTTCATGTTCTTGAGTTCTTGCTCACAAGTGCAGTTTTTGATAAAAATTCTGCCACAATGGCTTTTGAATGGATAATTGTGTTTATCACCGCTTTAGTCAGCACTAGAGTGACGAATAAATTGAAGAGAGCAAGAAAGAACCAAGGGGAGACTGTTTTTGTTCCTTTTGAAGACTCAGAGATGAGTTAGAGGACTGGGAGAAAACTGTTGAAGGGGCAAAGGAAATTGCCGCCAAATCATCATCTGTTTCAAAGTGCAAAGACTCTCATTTGAACAAGAGCGTCTTTCAATTGAACAAGGTCGGATTTTTCTTGATCTGCAACAGATAATGTAACGCCCCGGGGGTTTTTCGGTAGAGCCGAAAACGTGGAATATTGAAAATTTTCTCCCAGTGCGCGCCAGACCTGCCACATGTGCAAATTCCTCGACCCCGAGAGCGGGGTCTCCTTTGCACATGCACGACAGTCTCAACTTAGACAGGCATACCAACCCGCATGTAATCTCATTCACACTTTAACCATAATCATCGTTCACAAAAGCAAGAGAGAGTACTACAACTACTTAACACGGCCGTCGTTATTTAGAAAGGATAAATCCATGGGTTTCCAAATCGGTGTCCACACGATACTCGTTGTTTTAAAAGCCGTTTTCGCAAACATTTTTCCTAGTTTGAAAATAGGCCGATAATTACAGAGTATGCAAGTACACAGAGTCACTACAGTAGTTTGTGCATCCACAGTCACAACCACTCACACAAGACAGAAACTAAGATAAAATACATGAATAAACCTAACAATGTCACTCGAAAGAGATGCTAAGAACGAATCATCTTCCTAGACCGTCCTCACGTCCGTCCCGTGCCCGCGCCCGACCAACCTGTCACAGAGTAGAGAGTCAGCGACACTGCCAAGATGCAACATAATCAAGGTATAGTAATATGCGCAATAAAGGAGAATTGAAAAAAATGCAAACCGTGATCCTGCGAGGAAGGGGAAGGTGGATCGTCCCTCTCGTCTCCAACGAAAAGCTCCACGAGGGATGGGTTTCCCCCGTTCTTCCCTTCTCTTTTCTCGATCGCTCTCCTAATTCAAATTTTCGAATTCGAAAATCCCCCCTCTCCGTTCAAGTTCTCGAAAGGAAAGAAAAAAAAAAGAAAGGCTCATACTGAAAGGGTGCTGTATAAATAAAATATCCTCCAAACCCTAGGCCCAGATTTGACTCAGACTTCCTCAAAAATAGTGCAAATCACAATGCACGAATCCCGGTGCACTTTACGGTCATCGAGAGCTTCAAACCCCATTCCGGGAGATCCGTAAGTCCGATTTCAGATCCGATCGCACCGCCGTTCATCATTTTTCGAGCTCTATCATCGAAAAATATTAACATGAACCAAAACACAACTCACCAAAAGTTGATAAGAAAGGGCACCTGCAACTAACATTAAACGACAAGGGTCACCAATGACACTAGAAAAGTTAGGATACTACATCACTCACCACCTAAAAGAAGTTTCATCCTCGAAACTTAACTTTCTTCTATGCTAAACAAAACGGGAAAGCACTCCTTCATCCTCGTTTCCAAATCCCATGTCACTTCGCGGTCTTCATGATTACTCCACAACACCTTCACGTAGGGGATTACCCGGTTGCGTAACTCTTTGTCTTCCCGTGCGAAAAACCGTATTGGTGCCTCTCTGAAGCTCAAGTCCTCTCATCGTTCAAAAGCGAAAACCTCCAGAGTAAGTGACAGGTCCGCGAGATACTTCAGGAGCATCGGAACATGAGTAATGTTGTGCACCGGTTGGGATCTGGTGGCGGCATTCAACAATAGCTTGTCGGGCCAATGCGCTCCAGGGTTTTCAAAGGTCCGAGAAAATACGGGCCCAGTTTGCCCCGCAGTCCGAACCGTTTGATCCCTGGAATGGCGAGACCCGGGCAACCGTGTTTCTCAACTAGAAACTCCAAGTCCCGTCGTCTTCGATCTGCGTAGCTCTTCTGCCGACTCTGGGAGGTCACCAGCCGCTGCCTGATGAGGCATACCCTTGCCTCGGTCTTCTCCCAAAAGTTTGCCACAAACGGTGTCTCTATCTGAAGTGATCGATATCGGTACCCCATACAATCCCTCAAGATCGTTGATGTAGATCTGCGCCAGGCGGTCTCTGTCCACATCGTAGGGGTAGGTAGGAAATGAGCTGTCTTGTCACGATCCGTTACCACCCAGATTGCGTCATGACCTTGCTGCAACCGCGGAACCCTCGTGACGAAGACCATGGTGATCCGCCCCCACTTCCATTCCGGCACCGGTGGTGGCTGCAACGTCTCCGCCAGTGCTGGTGCTCGGCTTTCACTTGCTGACAATCCAGACAATGCGCCATGACTCGCGTTACGTCCTTCTTCATTGCCGGCCACCCCAAAATGTCCGCTTCAAATCTCTGTACATCTTTATGCCACCCGGGTGCGCTGTGTAGGGAGCACCGCGCGTCTCCGTTGGAATCTCCTCCTTTAAATCGGGCAGGTCGGGTATGCAAGTACGTCCCCGGGACCGGGTTGCGTCGCTCGTGCCCACCGAAACGTCGCTCTCTCGGTCTTCAAAGTGGACTAGCCCTTTGTAAGCTTCAGCTGCGTGTCTGTCCTTTGACCTTTCAGGATTTTCTCGAACGGGGTCGGCTTGACTACAAGGAATGAGAGTCGCTAAACTATATCGGCTGGTACAACCTCCAATCTCTTCTGCGAGAGAACCACGATTACACGCTCATGCTGAGTAGGGGCGCTCCTTAGCAGTACTTCTGTCTGACCCTTCCTACTCAAGGCGCCGGCAACTGCGGTTGCCCTTCCGGGGGTAATAAATATGGCCAGACCGTAGTCCTCTAACGGTTCCAATCAACGCCTTTATCGTAGGTTCAAATCCTTCTGTGTGAGAAGGTATTCGAGACTCCGGTGATTCAAAAAAATGTTGCAGTGAGTCCCACACGGGTAGCGCCTCCAGAGTTTGAAGGTGAATACGACCACCGCGAGTTCCAGGTCGTGCGTAGGGTAGTTTCGTTCATACTCCTTGAGTTGTCATGAAGCGGAGCCTATAACTTTCCCTTGTTACATCAGCACTCCTCCAGGACCATCCCATGACACGTCACAGTAGACTTCAAACTCTTCGTCGGGCGTCGGTAAGGTAAATCGGGTGCCCGGTTTAATCTATCCTCGAGTTCCTCGAACCCTAAGCTGGTGGTAGCGTGATTGTAGGTTAATCTTGGAGAATACCGTCTCTTCTTGTCGCTAGTCGAACAGGTCATCAATCCGAGGCGAGGGGTACTTGTTCTTTGCTGTGACCTTACTTAAGTCCCGGTAGTCGATGCATAGGCGTCGGCTTCCATCCATCATCCGTACGAACAGTACGGATGCACCCCAAGGCGACACACTCAGCCTGGTGAGCCCTTTGCCCAGAAGATCTCCTAGTGGGGCCTCAAGCTCCCCTAGTTCCGCAACCGTCAACTGATACGGTGCCTTGGCAATAGGTTGCGTGCCAGGCAGGAGCTCGATAGTAAAATCGGTCTCTCTCTCGGGCCATCTCAATCAGTTCGGTCAGGAAGACGTCTGAGAAACCCCTTACGACAGGGATATCCTTATGCAGTGCCGAGGGTCATGTCACTAGGTCCACCACCGAGGCTAAAAAAAAAAAACTATACGTCCATCCTCCACCAGTCTTCTTGCCTATGTCGCGGAGGTACTGGGAGAGGAAGTGTGATGATCCGGAATTCTACAGGGCTTTTACAGTGTGACCGCCAACTTCTGGAGGCCTTTGGGGCATGTCGGCGGTGTTCGGGCGCCAATTTGGACTCAAGTGATGAACTTCGGACTTAAATGGATCACGTGGGTGATCGGGTGACTCCGTCGGATCTCTGGAAGTGTTCTCGGGCGGAACGAATATTCAGATTGGGCTCAGCGCGAAATTTGGACTAAGAATACCTTTTCGGGGGCATTCGGCAATTTTTAGGGTGAGAATTTGGCGAAACGGACGTCAAATTCGGATTCAGCGCGCGAAAACGCTTCAGATGGACTATTTACTTGATTTTTCTGGGCTCGGGTAACTGTTCACGCCGGAACAGTGTTTTCGGCGGCCGGCCGGCGGCGGCGGCGGCGGCGGGCAGCGCCGGCGGGCGGCGGCGCGGCCTCGGGCAGGCGGCACAGGGCGGCGCGCGGCGCGGGCAGGGCGCGGGCAGCGCGCGGGCAGGCGGCCGGTCCACGCGGCGGGCGTGCACCAAGGCGGGGACACGTGGCAGAGTTTTATTGGATCGGCGTTGTGGTCTGGGAGCACGGAGCAGACTGGAGGTGTCTGGTGGACCGAGGTGGACACGTGGCGTCTGGTGGTTGGCCGGCTCACAATTCGCGGTCTACGGAGTATTTTGGTGGCTCACGGTTCATGGTGCACCGGACGTGACACGTGGCTGAATTTGGTTGGTTCGGTCCACAAGATTTCGTGCATCGGGTGCACCGAACAGTGGAAGGGACACGTGGCGCTTCCCCACTGGCGGGTCAACTGTGCGGGCAGCCGGTCAGAGGCGCGTCTGGGCGCGCGGGCAGGCGCGGTCGGGGGGGGGGGGGGGGGGGGGCCACGTGTCGCAACGTGAGTGGGGGGTTTTGCTGTTTCGTGTTATGCAGGACACAGTGGTAATTATTGGAAAAGATTTTCTGGTTTTTCCTATTAATTCCATCCGAGAGCCATTCAAGAAGGGTTTTCTCCATTTTCGAGGCTCCATCTCCCTTAGAGGTGAGAAGATGAAATCTTCATCAAGAAGAGAGGAAGCATCCTGTGAAGTTTGAGGATTTTAGGAGGCTCGGATCCCGAGGTTTGGGATTTTTCCGGCGCGGCGCGACGATCATTCTCCGGCAACCCGATTCGTCGCATTTCAGTGTTCAGGCTCCCCCGACTCACCCCGACCTCCTATTTTCACGATTTTTGCGCCGTTGGATTCTTAACAGGTAGGGCTACGTTTATTATTTCTACTGGTTTTTCCCCATTCCGAGGTTTTCATGGGTTTTTCGGATCATCTTGTGACCCCATTTTGCTGTGATGGAGTTTTGGACAGCGGTTCGGTATTTCGGCGATATCTCCGCAACCGGGCATCGGATTGGGGTGATTTAGAGGCAATTTGCATCTACACATCGCAAGGAGTCTCCCTGAATTTTCTTGGATTTTGGGAATTTCCCTGAAGGTGAGAAACCCCTTTTTACAGAACTTTGTAGCACAGTTTTTGGGTGAAAGTATTGTTCGGGGTGGTCCTCTTGTCGATTTTGGTTCTCAGCATAGAAAAATCGTGGGAAAACGTGCAGGTACTCGTTTCGACCGGTTCGTCGCGTAGATCGCAGTGGTATTTTTCTGGGAATTTCTAGAGCAGATCTCGCAGGTGAAAAAGGCAAAACTGTGGACTGATTGTTTTATGGACAGATTTCGGTGTGAGCATTGTTGTTAATTGTGCTTGTTCTTTTGGGGCATTTTGTGCAGTACCGTGGTGATCGTTGAGACCGGGCGCGGACTTCGCTGTTGGGATCAGGATTTAGCGCTCGAGGTGGGTGGTTGTTTCTTGCCTCTATTTTGACATGCTCACTAGGAATATTAGAGTGATCCCCTTTTTTGGACATCTTGATTAATCATGATTGGGGTTGGGTTCATGCATGCCGGTGTGGGAATAGGGTTGCTTTGATAGCGGTTAACCTTGCATGTGGAATGGAATATATGGACTATATGATTATTGATAGCGGTTAACCTTGCATGTGGAATGGAATATTTATTCTGGGCTTTATGATTATCCTGTTGATGGTACTACTTGAGGGTAGACGACATGCGTAGGTGGATACTGTTAATGATTAATGCCTTTAATTATATTTCCTTGAGAACACTTGCATGCTTGTATGGACATCTAGATAGGCCATCTTTTATTGCTACACTATCATATTGGGATTTGACTTAGGAGAAACCATGATTGCTTTCTTTCTCCTTCTTATTTAGACTTTCGAGTCATGTTGCTCGGGTTCGAGCGGGGGTTTGGGATAGTGTAGCCGGGACCTTGGGGTCGGAGACAGGGTGTACTTGATGTCGGACTTGGGGATTATTGCGGCAACCGCGGACAGTAGGCGGTTGACCGGATATTGATTATTCTACCCGATTGTGGATCTTGGATTTTGGGACAGGCAGGCTTGATGGCAGGGTATTGCGGCAACCGCGGACCTTGGGCGGTTGACCGGAGGTTGCTTATGCATCAGATTGGGTATCAGGTCTTTAGTGGATGGGTTTTCCACTTTGATCAGAGTCATGATCCAGTCCTGCTGATCTATGATACTTGTTACTCAGGCATTTTACTCGTGTGGGTCGCTCCCCTCGAGTGCCACTCCGGAGTGTGCGTTTTACAGGCTTCGAGTCCTCGGGACTCTCATCCCCTATCGGTGTTATGCGTAGGCTGGCATACCCGATTTGGCAGGCAGGCAGAGCAGGCAGTACCAGTGCTTACTGGTGTATCGATTGGGTCTAGGCAGGCAGGCATTTATATTCTGATGCATACAGTTAGCTATCTCTTTAGCTTGGCATATTAGAGGCATAGTAGTGGTAGTTTCTTTTTCAGCAGTCATCATTGCTTACCACACTTCTTTCCTTTTTGCCTCTGGTAGACCTAGTGGGTGTGTCAGGGTTTGAGGTTTTACCCACTAGGGGAGGCTACTGGTTTACTGGTAGTCTCACCCCCATTCTTCTTTCCTCTTTTTCTTCTCCCTTGTTTTGCAGTGTCTTCTGCGGGTGCTGCTGGGTTTTTTGCGGCGGGTCGAGGAGAGAGGACGGCTGAGTAGATAGACTTCGAGGCAGGATGAGCGTGTTAGCTGGACTGTTGGTGTACCCGTGTTTCCTCAGACGATTGTACTTTTACTTTGGGACTGGCTTTTGCCAGCAGGTTGTATTTATTTTGGTGAGCTGGGAGAGACAGATGTATCATTTATACAGATGTATTGTATTTTATTTCCAGCTTCAGTCTGAGATGTATTAGTTTTAGTTCAGCTCTGTTTTTATTGCTCATTTATTATTATCTCTTATATATCTGAGCAGGTTTGGCGCTTCGTGTACGCGGGAAATACCGTGTGCACGGCGGATCTGTAGACGGGCCCGGGTTCTGGTTTACACCCGGGGCGTGACAGATTAAGTTGGTATCAGAGCTTAGGGATAGGTCAGTTGGGACTTAGGAAACCCTAGGCTTTTGGCGGACCCTAGGATGTTAGGGCGTGAGAGACGTGACTTTTGGCGGAAGTCGGTGATTTGGTTTTGACTCTTCCAGTGAGTGAAGAGGGATCGGCATACCCTATTTTGTGGGACAGTTATGTTGGCTGCAGACAACATAACGTTACAAAAATAGGGGGATGCCTTTGACTTTCGCTAGATTGGGTCGAGTATTTGGGGTGTGCTGATTTGCGGTTTTGTCGTGGTGAGCGGTGTCTCCCCGACGTTGGGGCTCTGACCCGAGTGCACCTTGGAGCGGCAGTTGGGCCTGAGCTGGTTGTTTCGGGCCGGATACCCAGATTGGAGTCTGGGGGCTCCGGACCCGAAGGGTAGGAGTGTTGGAGGCAGATCAGCGGAGCAGCGTGGTGACACAGTTGTCGGAGCAGCGCGGTGACACAGTTGTCGGATCAGCACAGTGGTGCAGTTGTCGGAGCAGTGACACAGTTGTCGGAGCAGTGACACAGTTGTCGAAGCAGCGTGGTGACACAGTTGTCGGAGCAGCGCGGTGACACAGTTGTCGGATCAGCACAGTGGTGCAGTTGTCGGAGCAGTGACACAGTTGTCGGAGCAGCGCGGTGACACAGTTGTCGGATCAGCACAGTGGTGCAGTTGTCGGAGCAGTGACACAGTTGTCGGAGCAGCGTGGTGACACAGTTGTCGGATCAGCACAGTGGTGCAGTTGTCGGAGCAGTGACATAGTTGTCGGAGCAGCGTGGTGACACAGTTGTCGGATCAGCACAGTGGTGCAGTTGTCGGAGCAGTGACAGAGTTGTCGGAGCAGTGACACAGTTGTCGGAGCAGCGCGGTGACACAGTTGTCGGATCAGCACAGTGGCGCAGTTGTCGGATCAGTGCAGTGGCACAGTTGTCGGACTAGTGAGTAGCCCTCCGTGCCGACGTTTAGTGCTGGGGCGCCGAGGAAGGGTGGACAGTTGACAGCAGGGGAACTGTGGGATTGCATTGAAGGAGTGAGCCAGATCTGGCGGATGAGTTGCCCTGACTTGTGGGATTGAGTATGGAGCCTTTGAAGGCAGGGTCTTGTTCGGTGGGGGAGTGAGAGCTCTAGGGACGCCTCATTGGAGTAGGCGCCGGGTATGGAGCGTGGCACTGTAGTTCCTTTGGATTGGGATCTGCCGCCTGAGGCGAGTTCTGATTGAGGCGCTTGGCGCCGGGTGATGGAGGACAGGTCAGTCGGATGAAGTATTCCCGATCTCTTTTCCAGGATAGTGGATTTTGAGACCGTCAGAGCTCATAGATTCCAGCGGCCAGTGTGGCGGTAGGTTTGAATTGTTCCAGGCTCTTGGGTTCGTATCTTTCGATACGAGAGGTTTTCCCTTCTTGGTGGGTAGTGTTTGGCTTCATTGTTTTGGGTTAGGGGTAGGACGGTTACCTGGTGTTCGGGAGGTCGTATTCCCTATCTTTTGCACCTAGGGGGAGCGTCGTGGGTCCTGCCCGGTGCGGTTGAGTCCTTGGTTGTACCTGTAGGCCTGATGGTCTTGACCTAGTTGTGGGGCTTGGTTTGGTACTTAGGACGGTTAGGCTGGCTCGGTTATCTTTTTCTTTTCGCGGCAGCTGATTATGCTGCGAGGACGGTTCTCGTGGGAGCCAGGCCTGGAGGTGTTGGTGTACCTGGGTTGCTTGAGAGTATCTTCGCCTCTTTGGTTTTGACCTTGTGAGCGAGGCGGATGTCTCATAGTGGGTGAGTAGCCTTTTGGCTGGTGTGTTTGAGGGATCTGCGGCGGCACCAGGACTTGGAGATACCCTTTTTGGTGGTGAGTTTCTAGCTGTTCTCCTATCGGAGTTGTTTGGCATGACACCAGTTTGGGAGTTGAGGACCCAACTCCAGGATTTGATGTGTTGGATTTGTGTCAGGCCAAGTGTGGCACCTTTGGGGGCGCCGGTGCTATTCGAGTTGTGGAAGGTTGGTTCACTTCGGCTTTGTGAGGACCCGTAAGAATTTGATAATGTGATCATCGGGAGCTAGCACCCTTCTGCCAAGCTTGGAGGATTTGATTTACCAGCTGCAACGGTACTGGATCTTCGCGAAGATTGATTTGCAATCTGGTTCTCTTGACTGCTTATGGCTGTGTGCTGATGCCGGAGAGTTGGGGGAATTGCTTCTACACCCCGACGATTTTGGATTAGAGATCAGAGGCTACGTGATCAGTTGGGGGACTTCACCGGATGCCTCGGGAGTACAGAGGTACTTGGATCGAGCTTTTGTGCCGATGGACTTGTGGTTGGACTATCTGAGGCCCTGGGAGGGGCAGATGCTCGTACCGATGCGGACAGCTTGGTAGCTCGAGCGGTTAGCCCAGCTGTACTTGGTTGAGGTAGTACGGATTCCTGGAGTGCTCACCTTTATTTTGTTCCAGTTAGAGACCCGAGGATTGCATCACGTCTCTGGTTGAGGTATTTGGTAGTTTTGGGAGCTTGAGTGGTGGATGACTGGATATTTACCCCTCTTTTTGGTTGTGATTCCGTGTTGAGGAATGACTTTAGTTTCGAGGACGAAACTTTCTTTTAGTGGGGGAGGATGTGATGATCCGGAATTCTACAGGGCTTTTACAGTGTGACCGCCAGCTTCTGGAGGCCTTTGGGGCATGTCGGCGGTGTTCGGGCGCCAATTTGGACTCAAGTGATGAACTTCGGACTTAAATGGATCACGTGGGTGATCGGGTGACTCCGTCGGATCTCTGGAAGTGTTCTCGGGCGGAACGGATATTCAGATTGGGCTCAGCGCGAAATTTGGACTAAGAATACCTTTTCGGGGGCATTCGGCAATTTTTAGGGTGAGAATTTGGCGAAACGGACGTCAAATTCGGATTCAGCGCGCGAAAACGCTTCAGATGGACTATTTACTTGATTTTTCTGGGCTCGGGTTACTGTTCACGCCGGAACAGTGTTTCCGGCGGCCGGCGGGCGGCGGGCAGCGCCGGCGGGCGGCGGCGCGGCCTCGGGCAGGCGGCACAGGGCGGCGCGCGGCGCGGGCAGGGCGCGGGCAGCGCGCGGGCAGGCGGCCGGTCCACGCGGCGGGCGTGCACCAAGGCGGGGACACGTGGCAGAGTTTTATTGGATCGGCGTTGTGGTCTGGGAGCACGGAGCAGACTGGAGGTGTCTGGTGGACCGAGGTGGACACGTGGCGTCTGGTGGTTGGCCGGCTCACAATTCGCGGTCTACGGAGTATTTGGTGGCTCACGGTTCATGGTGCACCGGACGTGACACGTGGCTGAATTTGGTTGGTTCGGTCCACAAGATTTCGTGCATCGGGTGCACCGAACAGTGGAAGGGACACGTGGCGCTTCCCCACTGGCGGGTCAACTGTGCGGGCAGCCGGTCAGAGGCGCGTCTGGGCGCGCGGGCAGGCGCGGTCGGGGGGGGGGGGGGGGCCACGTGTCGCAACGTGAGTGGGGGGTTTTGCTGTTTCGTGTTATGCAGGACACAGTGGTAATTATTGGAAAAGATTTTCTGGTTTTTCCTATTAATTCCATCCGAGAGCCATTCAAGAAGGGTTTTCTCTATTTTCGAGGCTCCATCTCCCTTAGAGGTGAGAAGATGAAATCTTCATCAAGAAGAGAGGAAGCATCCTGTGAAGTTTGAGGATTTTAGGAGGCTCGGATCCCGAGGTTTGGGATTTTTCCGGCGCGGCGCGACGATCATTCTCCGGCAACCCGATTCGTCGCATTTCAGTGTTCAGGCTCCCCCGACTCACCCCGACCTCCTATTTTCACAATTTTTGCGCCGTTGGATTCTTAACAGGTAGGGCTACGTTTATTATTTCTACTAGTTTTTCCCCATTCTGAGGTTTTCATGGGTTTTTCGGATCATCTTGTGACCCCATTTTGCTGTGATGGAGTTTTGGACAGCGGTTCGGTATTTCGGCGATATCTCCGCAACCGGGCATCAGATTGGGGTGATTCAAGAGGCAATTTGCATCTACACATCACAAGGAGTCTCCCTGAATTTTCTTGGATTTTTGGGAATTTTTCCCGAAGGTGAGAAACCCCTTTTTACAGAACTTTGTAGCACAGTTTTTGGGTGAAAGTATTGTTCGGGGTGGTCCTCTTGTCGATTTTGGTTCTCAGCATAGAAAAATCGTGGGAAAACATGCAGGTACTCGTTTCGACCGGTTCGTCGCGTAGATCGCAGTGGTATTTTTCTGGGAATTTCTAGAGCAGATCTCGCAGGTGAAAAAGGCAAAACTGTGGACTGATTATTTTATGGACAGATTTCGGTGTGAGCATTGTGTGTTAATTGTGCTTGTTCTTTTGGGGCATTTTGTGCAGTACCGTGGTGATCGTTGAGACCGGGCGCGGACTTCGCTGTTGGGATCAGGATTTAGCGCTCGAGGTGGGTGGTTGTTTCTTGCCTCTATTTTGACATGCTCACTAGGAATATTAGAGTGATCCCCTTTATTGGACATCTTGATTAATCATGATTGGGGTTGGGTTCATGCATGCCGGTGTGGGAATAGGGTTGCTTTGATAGCGGTTAACCTTGCATGTGGAATGGAATATTTATTTTGGACTATATGATTATTGATAGCGGTTAACCTTGCATGTGGAATGGAATATTTATTCTGGGCTTTATGATTATCCTGTTGATGGTACTACTTGAGGGTAGACGACATGCGTAGGTGGATACTGTTAATGATTAATGCCTTTAATTATATTTCCTTGAGAACACTTGCATGCTTGTATGGACATCTAGATAGGCCATCTTTTATTGCTACACTATCATATTGGGATTTGACTTAGGAGAAACCATGATTGCTTTCTTTCTCCTTCTTACTTAGACTTTCGAGTCATGTTGCTCGGGTTCGAGCAGGGGTTTGGGATAGTGTAGCCGGGACCTTGGGGTCGGAGACAGGGTGTACTTGATGTCGGACTTGGGGATTATTGCGGCAACCGCGGACAGTAGGCGGTTGACCGGATATTGATTATTCTACCCGATTGTGGATCTTGGATTTTGGGACAGGCAGGCTTGATGGCAGGGTATTGCGGCAACCGCGGACCTTGGGCGGTTGACCGGAGGTTGCTTATGCATCAAATTGGGTATCAGGTCTTTAGTGGATGGGTTTTCCACTTTGATCAGAGTCATGATCCAGTCCTGCTGATCTATGATACTTGTTACTCAGGCATTTTACTCGTGTGGGTCGCTCCCTTCGAGTGCCACTCCGGAGTGTGCGATATTACAGGCTTCGAGTCCTCGGGACTCTCATCCCCTATCGGTGTTATGCGTAGGCTGGCATACCCGATTTGGCAGGCAGGCAGAGCAGGCAGTACCAGTGCTTACTGGTGTATCGATTGGGTCTAGGCAGGCAGGCGTTTATATTCTGATGCATACATTTAGCTATCTCTTTAGCTTGGCATTTTAGAGGCATAGTAGTGGTAGTTTCTTTTTCAGCAGTCATCATTGCTTACCACACTTATTCCTTTTTGCCTCTGGTAGACCTAGTGGGTGTGTCAGGGTTTGAGGTTTTACCCACT
Organism: Tillandsia fasciculata; assembly: GCA_029168755.2. Lineage (NCBI taxonomy): Eukaryota > Viridiplantae > Streptophyta > Magnoliopsida > Poales > Bromeliaceae > Tillandsia > Tillandsia fasciculata. Next base: position 611,939 of record JAQOTM010000027.1, on the reverse strand, counting down.
AGGGGAGGCTACTGGTTTACTGGTAGTCTCACCCCCATTCTTCTTTCCTCTTTTTCTTCTCCCTTGTTTTGCAGTGTCGTCTGCGGGTGCTGCTGGGTTTTCTGCGGCGGGACGAGGAGAGAGGACGGCTGAGTAGATAGACTTCGAGGCAGGATGAGCGTGTTAGCTGGACTGTTGGTGTACCCGTGTTTCCTCAGACGATTGTACCTTTACTTTGGGACTGGCTTTTGCCAGCAGGTTGTATTTATTTTGATGAGCTGGGAGAGACAGATGTATCATTTATACAGATGTATTGTATTTTATTTTCCAGCTTCAGTCTGAGATGTATTAGTTTTAGTTCAGCTCTGCTTTTATTGCTCATTTATTATTATCTCTTATATATCTGAGCAGGTTTGGCGCTTCATGTACGCGGGAAATACCGTGTGCACGGCGGATCTGTAGACGGGCCCGGGTTCTGGTTTACACCCGGGGCGTGACAGGAAGAGGTGCTCTAGTCTGCCTAGAATACGTGACCCCGGAAAGCCGGGTTCCTGTAGCCACACTTGGCGCTTCTCGAAGTCATTCGAAGCCTGGTGTTCAGTAAGGCAAACCTTCCCTAGCATTACCTCAAAATCCCTCAGCGGGGTTTTACTACTAAGTCCCAAAGACACGACAGCCTTCCCAACCTTAGCGGGTAGGAAGGCAAACAACTAACCGTTTTTAGAGGCCGTCCCAGGGTCTGGGCCGACATCGTACTCCGAAGGGGTCTAACCTAACTAACTATGGGTAGGAGCGGTAACGCCAAAAGTGAAGGGGTGGGATACTCCTGATGTCGAAACTGGGTCACAATCGAAAAAGGAAGAGCTAAGGGTAGAGTGTCTCTGCTACTACTTCATCCGGAGCAAGGCGTCCTATGTCATGCCGTCGCGTGGGACCTCTTACTCGTGTCGTGCCGTTGAAGGGGCTGTACCTGGGTTCAGGGGCAGTAAGAACGATGATGCCCCGGCTTGCCACAGCAAAGCAAGGATCGTGCTTCCAGGAATAGTCGATCACCTGGTGTGCTCCTCCGCAGACGTTGCCTGGATGGTCTCCTTGTCGGTGTGCTTCTGGTTCCTTACTGCGTCTTCGAATGCTTGGGTGGTCGGCTCTAGGTCCTCCTACTGGTCGGGCGTATTGGCCAATTCCCGCCCTATCAAAGTGGCCCCGTCGACTGCTATAACGCCCTGTCGACTGCTTCTCGGAAGGCGGGTAACTCATGTCGTTGGTATTCCATGACTTCTGCAAGTGTTGGTAGTTGCCCGGCCGCGTTGTGCGGCTGTTGTCAAAGTAGCCGGTCCTCCCCAGCTGTTAAAACCGTCACTTCTATTCCCGCGCTGATGATTGAAGACCAAGTACAGGCCGCCGTCCGTGTACACAAAGAAAACAAGTCAATCCTAGACTTAACTGGTCTAGCACCAAGACCTACGACCGACCGAAAACACCATCTTCCCATCCCCGAAACGCTCGCGCTCTACGCACCTATTGTTCGATTACCTCGTCGATTAGCTGCCGGTGGTATGGTGCTTTGTGGATGTTGGATGCCGACCACTGTGGTTAAAGTGAGTTTTTCTCTGATACCATTTAATCTGTAACACCCCGGGGGTTTTTCGGTAGAGCGGAAAACGTGGAATATTGAAAATTTTCTTTTACAGTGTCCCCCAATGCGCGCCAGACCTGCCACATGTGCAAATTCCTCGATCCCGAGAGCGGGGTCTCCTTTGCACATGCACGGCAGTCTCAACTTAGACAGGCATACCAACCCGCATGTAATTTCGTTCACACTTTAACCACAATCATCGTTCACAAAAGCAAGAGAGAGTACTACAACTACTTAACACGGCCGTCGTTATTTAGAAAGGATAAATCCATGGGTTTCCAAATCGGTGTCCACACGACACGTTGTTTTAAAAGCCGTTTTCGCAAACATTTTTCCTAGTTTGAAAATAGGCCGACAATTACAGAATATGCAAGCACACAAAGTCACTACAATAGTTTGTACATCCACAGTCACAACCACTCACACAAGACAGAAACTAAGATAAAATACATGAATAAACCTAACAATGTCACTCGAAAGAGATGCTAAGAACGAATCATCTTCCTAGACCGTCCTCACGTCCGTCCCGTGCCCGCGCCCGACCAACCAGTCACAGAGTGGGGAGTCAGCGACACTGCCAAGATGCAACATAATCAAGGTATAGTAATATGCGCAATAAAGGAGAATTGAAAACAATGCAAACCATGATCCTGCGAGGAAGGGGAAGGTGGATCGTCCCTCTCGTCTCCAACGAAAAGCTCCATGAGGGATGGGTTTCCCCCGTTCTTCCCTTCTCCTTTCTCGATCGCTCCCCTAATTCGAATTTTCGAATTCGAAAATCCCCCCTCTCCGTTCAAGTTCTCGAAAGGAAAGAAAAAAAAAGAAAGGCTCATACTGAAAGGGTGCTGTATAAATAAAATATCCTCCAAACCCTAGGCCCAGATTTGACTCAGACTTCCTCGAAAATCGTGCAAATCACAATGCATGAATCTCGGTGCACTTTACGGTCACCGAGAGCTTCAACCCCCATTCCGAGAGATCTGTAAGTCCGATTTTAGATCCGATCGCACCGCCGTTCATCATTTTTCGAGCTCTATCACCGAAAAATATTAATGTGAACCAAAACACAACTCACCAAAAGTCGATAAGAAAGGGCACCTACAACTAACATTAAACGACAAGGGTCACCAACGACACTAGAAAAGTTAGGATACTACAGATTACTACAGTACAAGTGGTCTTGACAAAGAAGCACAATGCACTGACGAAGTTGGTCAAGAAGATTTTTGCAAAGCTCGGATGCAGCAACTCCGATGACAACGATACCGGTTCAGATTGATTCTTGATGACATTGACTTTAGTTTTTTTTTCTGACAAACTCTTTGCACGTTTTTTTTTCTCTCTTATAATTTTGGCTGGTTTTTGTGACAAAAAGGGGGAGAAAGAAAACAAAAGAACGAAGATGACCAGACCTTGAAAGACCTTAAAACTTGTCAATAGACTGTTTGGAAAATGGGGGAGAAAGAAAAGAACGAGCATGACCTGATAACTTGAAACTTGAAGTTTAACACTAACTATTCTACTGACTATTTTGGGTTGTAACTTCTAACAAGTTTTGTGATAGGTCATGCCTAAGGTATGAACATTTGAACTTCTTGACTTTGAACTCCGAACTTTGACATTATGGTTGGAACTAACCTTGATGATGGATAAAGATATGTAATATTTTGATTGCCTACTTTTATGCAAATCTGATACCTAATGTCATATTAAATGTATAACTCTCTGGTTGCTTAACGATTAAATTCTTGAGGTATTAATGATTTCTTATTGTCAAGAATTGTTTTTTTTACAGAGAGTACAAGATTTGAACACTACTAGTTGCGTCTAAGTCTAGAGTTTGTTTTAGGAGTGAATCTCTTGTATATACATTTATTTGGATCGTTCATGCGTATTTTTGTTGTATGGTGATAGCAACAAAAATCGTCCTTTTGTTTTCTTTTGTGGATTGTGTGTTTTGTCACGAAACCGCCAAAGGGGGAGATTGTTAAGAATTTTTGTATTGGCGTATTTCGTGAAGTTGAAGATTGAAGATGAAGACTTGACAAATCATATACATCAATCTCAAAAGAATGGATTCAAATGTTTAGGTACGTTAAATTAAATAATCTTTGATATTTTGAATACATTCTTATATCTTGGAAACACTTTGGAATATTTTCTATGGCTAAAGAATAAAAAACTGGACATTGTGAGTGTTCAGGATCCGGATCAGGACCATCCAGTCCGGACCCCGAACATAGTTTGTTTCATGCGAAATTTCAGTCCGGACCATCCCCAATCTAGTCCGGACCCCGAACCTTGTGTTTGTTGAAATCGTATGAACAGTCCGGATCAGGAAAATCCAGTCCGGACCCCAAACTGTTTTTTCAGGAAATTCTCTAAAAAAAGACGACAGTCCGGATCAGCCAAATCCAGTCCGGACCGCCGTGCGGGAAAAATTCTGTTATGGAAGTTTTTGATTCTTATCTCTTTCCAAAAGATTTCTAGCCTATAAATAGACCCTAATATCATCTTTTAGGGTTATCCCAAGGGGTATCAAAGGTAAGAATCCACATAGAGAAGAAAAGGTAAACACCTTTTTATTTTAGGTTTTCTTTCTCTATTGATCGGTTTGATTCTAGGATTTTCAAAATCTATATCTTTCGAAAGAATCAAATTGATGAATACTTAGAGGGTGCTTCCTTGCCTATCTATGATGATCTAAGTATTCAAAATATCATCACCAACAAATCAACGATTTTCGAGAGGACAATCGGCGCGTGAATTCGCGTGGCCTTGTGAATTCAAGGTGCTACCACTTTCGTTGATTCGGAGCGAGGCACGTTCGTGTGATCGATACGTGCTATATTGATGACCGTGGATTCGATTGAAGACTTCGTGGATTCGAAGTTGGACTTCGTGGATTCGAAGTTGTGACGCCTTCGTGGATTCGAGGTGCGTTGTGGAGCGAGCAGCGAAGATCTACTTGGAGCATACGGTAAAGGTTGAGTCGTGTGTGTGCGTTATATCACCTTGTACGTGTTTTAATCTTAGTGGATTTCACCGTGTGATCACTCCCGTGGTTTTTTACTCTTGTGATGGAGTTTTCCACGAAAAATCTTGGGTGTTATTTATTTTCCGCATTGGGTTATTTTTACGCAACGATTTTGGTGTGTTTATTATTTACACATATTTACCCCCCATCTAGGTGGTTTTTTTCCTATTCAGATCCATATAATCCATAACCCACAGCCGGCTCACGTGCGCGCCATCCACGCACCGAGGGAGCAAGCGGGGCAGGTGTGGTGTCGTGCGGGGCACGTCGAGCAGGTGGTGGCTGTACGCGAGGCGCCACGTGGCGCCCTGCGATTGGCGGGCGCCACCCACTCCGCTGCCCCCTTTCGGGCCACGTGGCAGTGCCCGAATGCCCGATGGGCGCGGCGCCCTAGTGCGCCCGCACCTGCTGTGCGCCAGCGCCAGCCGCGGGCGCGGGCGCGAGCTGCGAGCGCACGTAGCTGCGCCAGGGCGCTGCGCGGGCGCCCCTGGCTCTCGCGCAGCGGCAGCAGGTGCTACGTGGGCATGCTTTGGCGCCGCACGCAGCTGGCGCGGGCGCCGCGCGGGCACCAGCAGCGCAGCGCGCTGTTGGCGCGGCTGCTGTGTGCGGTTGGTGAGCGAGCGGGGGTCGGCGCCGGTGGGCTGTGCGCGCGCGGCGAGGGCTGGTGATTGCCTGGGTGTCGCGAGGGCATTTTGTGGATCGAGTTGACGTGGTTTTTCCCCTTTTCTCTCTCAGGACGGCGTCAATCGTGGCAGTTTTCGGCAAGGTGCCGTACGGAGCCGCGGTGGTGTGGGCTGCGCGGCAGAGTTGATGATTGCAGTTGGCTCGAGTCTTTGGAGCTTAGAGAGAGAGAGAACTCTTTTATTGTGTGCTGTGAGCCTAATGTGAGTGTTGTGAGAATTGTGTTGTTGCTGTGAGTTTTTGAGTGTGCTGTGGGTAGTATGTGTGTGCATTGGAGCTTGTAGAGTGTGTGTGTGGATTTATGTATTTTTGGTGTACGTGCTGTTGGTGTTGTGGGTTGGCTGTGGAGTGAGCCAGAGTGCGCCGGGATTTTTGTAGAGGACTTGAGAGTTTTGTTGAGCTTCCGGGGATTTTTTCCGTGGTTCGCGGCAGTGTGTGCGCGCGCAGCGCGATTTTCGGAGTTTCATCAGTTTGAGGATTCGGCGCTTCCCCGACTTCAGCGATGCCTACGGAAAGCATTTGAGGTGGGTTGGAATTTCTCCAAAATATGTGGAATGCCCTTTAATGCTCCTAAATGCAAGTTGATCATGTTTATTATGTTATTTTTCACTGCGGTAAAATCTGATAGTTGCCTGGAAATTTTTAGAAAATTTATTAGAACTCCAGATTATTTTTAGTATACTCCTGATATTATATGACACTAGACTTCATGTTTCGTTGGCATTATATTTGCACCTAGATCATTTTAAAAATCCAGAAAACCCGTTTTAAGGAAAATCATCATTTTTTAAAGGCGGTTTTTAAATCATGAGTTCGCCAGAGGTATGTCATATGTTCAGGGTGCTTTTGACCTCGTGCCTGGGGGCCGAGTGGTCTCTTTTTGAGTTTTTGAGATGAGTTTCTAGTGTCATGAGAGTTGGGCATGTGTTTCACTTCAGGGTCGAAAGCTACGGGCGGCTGTGCCTGCAGCCTGTTCTTGTTTGATTTGGGTTGTAGGTGTCAGTCTTTTCGGAATTTTCGAGCCCTTCATCGATGTCGATTGGGTTACACTAGATCATGTTATTGGGACATTATCAGATTGAGTCGTAGAGGGTTCTCCGACAGATTACGTGAGGATTTGGGCATTTCCAGATTGAGTCGTGGAGTATTTTTTCGACTGAGTTGTGAAAGTTTGAGCATTGAGTTTTCCGATCTGTTTGATCGTGGATCATAGCCTGCATGTGCCGCTTGTTGAGATAGATGAGACAGTTGAGACAGATGAGACACGCTTGAGCTCGGTGGGGTCGCTCCCCTTGAGTTACGCTCCGGATGCGATGATGATGCGCCTAGTTGATACACTAAGGTTGCTTTGCGTGATATTGAGATAGTCCGTGTGTGACGCCCTACGTAAGTCCAAGTCCATTGTGGGCTAGTGGCAGTAGGTTAGGCGCAGGCTTGATTGGACCTTATGTGGCAGTCATTGAGATTGGGTGATATGAGCGGGTGATTGCATAGCATGTTCTTAGATGAGTTTTCCTTTGAGCATGATGATTGAGACTTGGTAGCTGTAGTTTCCTTTCAGCTTTCCTATTATCTATCTGCATACCTATCTGTTTGCCTCCAGTAGACTTAGTGGGCATACCGTGGATATTGGTGACGGTACCCACTGGGAACTACATTCTGCAGTAGTTCTCACACCCGCTGCGGTGACAGGTTACTGAGGTTGCTGTTCCGACTTAGCTCGCGCGGAATCAGCTGATCGAGGTGAGGACGTGGCCAAGTAGTTCCTTACCAGCATAGAGAGTCAGAGGTAGATGTACCCTATATTTTCTGTTTACACTTTTGTACTGGATAGTCTGAGAGTTTTGTGAGGATTGTATTTATTTTTCATAGCTAGTGAGACTTTGTACTGAGGATATATATTTATTCAGATATTCAGTGTTTGATTCTGTAGCTATTAGTTATATTTCATCTATGATACATGTTTAGCTATAGATCTTTTGCAGGGTAGACACTTCGTCTGTGCGGCAGTTTCCGTATAGATGGCGGATCTGTTGGCGATCTCAGGTCGCAGTTTCGACCCCGGGGCGTGACAGATTAGGGTGCTCGCCCGTTGTCCCGTGTTCGGGACACGCGGCGCTCCTAGGGAGATTCGGGCGCTGACGGGATCCGGTGTGGGGGGCTACTGTGAGGAGCCGAATCCCCGCAAAAGGATTACTGTTTGATCAGCGGCTTCTGGAGGCCTATGTTGTCACGCCCCGGCGTCGAAACTGCGACCCGGGCTCGTCAACAGATCCGTCGCCCATACGGAAAGTCCCGTATAGACGAAGCGACTAACCTGCAAAAGAAAGATACTACACTATACAGATATCAGAGCTGAAAAGTAAACTGTCACGCCCCGGGGTCGAAACTGCGACCCGGGCTCGCCAACAGATCCGCCACCTATGCTAAAACCCGCACAGACGAAGCGTCTAACCTGCACAAGATAGTACTATAGCTACACAAATATCAGAGCTGAAATAAAATGCTGTAAAATAAAATCCAATCACTGTACAACATGGAATAGGGTACAATATCCATTTACTCAAGTATAAATAATCATCATACAATGTCCTCAGTACAGCATCTCTCAACTATAAAAGGAGATAATCTAAAACTATAGTACATCAGTCTCAACATCAGTCTCTCCAAATACAAAAGATCTCTCTCCAAATAAAATAGTAAAAATCCGGCCAACAGCTACCAGGAATCTCCAACCAGGGGATACAGCTACACTCCTCGGGTGGTAAAGATCTAGCTCGTGACTCCCTCGCCTCGGACAACGATCGAAAATCAGCAACTCCCGAAGCAGACTCTGCAAAACAGGGGGGAGAAAACAAAGGGGAAACAACAATGGGGGTGAGAACCACTAGTAAACCAGTAGCCTCCCCCTGTGGGTAAAGCCTCAAGCTCCGGCGTACCCACTAAGTCTACTAGAGGCAAGAAAAGGGACAAGTGGTAAAGCTGTAAACAGAACTACTGAATAAAAGGGGAAACCACTACTAGTATGCCTCTAAATGCAATACTGGAAGAAATAACTGTATGAATGCATCAGGAAACAGTATATGACCAAATAAACCCAATCTGGTACCACCAGTAAAACTGGTACTGCCTGCTCAGCGGAATCTGCACACAAGGCTCGAAACCGCGGGATCGGCCCGCACGGCTCGCATCCCAAAGCAAATATCAGACCGGCACACAAGGCTGGGTCCGAAAAGCCTACCTCCGGAGTGGCACTCGAGGGGAGCGACCCACACGAGTAAAGTATCTCTGTCATCAGTATCTCAAGTATCTCTGTCATCAGTATCTCAATATAGCAGGACTGGATCAAAACTATGATCAAAGTGGGAAAGTCCGTCCACTAAAGAAACCCCAATCCCCAATCAGATGCAATAGTACCCAACAAGTGGGAAACTCCATCCACTAGAGAAATCTGATACCCAATCTGATGCATAAGTAGACATCCGGTCAACCGCCTATCTAGATGTCCAAATAAGCATGCAAAAGTCCTCATGCAATGTGAAAGAGAGAATATCAAATAACAGTTCTGCAGGTGTAACAAATAATAAATCCACATAAATATACCCATCATGCTAAAATCATCAGTCAACTACACATGTAAATAATCCCTGATCCATAATAAATTCCAAAGTGGCACCCGCACCTAGATATGTCATTATGTCCCAACAATTAATCCATTTAATCCACTTTCATAAAAATCTAGGTGCTAATATAGCATGTTAATTATCACTATTAAATTATTCCAATGATCATGTTCCAACAGCAATATTATCCAAATAATATCCCCAACATGCTATATCCACAAAATTAATCTCAGATGATAGGCTCACATTTATATCAGGCAATCATGCATAATAATCAATCAATATGCTCAAAAGTGGGGTTCTCTAATAAAATTAGTGAGCAGGTCAGAAGTAGAGGCGTGCAACAACCACCCACCTCGAAAAGCGCGCACAACACCAAAAGAGACCTCTCGTTGCCCGCAGTCCTCTAACACAGCGATCCACCGAAAACTGTGCCCCACTGCACAAAACAATGCGCACCATTAATCTCAAAACTGTACAATTAACCACTGTCCAAAATCAGCCCCAAAAATGGCTAAATATCACCTCTGTCCAGTCCTCAAGAAAATACAGAAAATTCACGGTCGCGTTCCTCGCGAAAAGTAGCCCCAAAACGACTGTTTAAACGCCCAGATCTGATACCTGTAGGCCAAGATAAAAATAAAACACCGTTGCATACTCAAAATCTCCACAACAGAATTCCTGTAGCAATCTGTCCAAGGAAAGCTTAATTATCACCTTCAAAATAATTTCCAAAAATCCCAGAAAATTCACCACTGTGTTCCTCGCGACGAGTAGATCAAAATCGAGTCCTAAAACGCCTTGATCCGATGTTCCTAGGCTGAGATATAAAATCGACAAGCCGGTGCTGTCCAAAATCCATCACAGAAAAATAGGGGTCAAAGATGTCTCGGGAAACGTGCCAAAAGTGCGAAACAGAGCGAATCGATCAACACAAAAATCGAAGCCTTACCTCTTAGGAACACGCTGTCGAGGAAACCGTCCAAAAACTCCTCCTGCTTTGCTCACAGCGAATTTCCGACTGAACTGTGACGGTAATGGGCCGAAATCGGGAGAAAACCGAGGCGAACTGTAAAAATGATATCGCCGTTGCCGAGCTTCCAGAAATTCCGGGGATCCACCACGAGCTCAAGAACATCAAGGGGAACAACTTTCATTGAGGCCACTTCCTCCCATTCCCTCTCAAAGCTTCGAAAAAAGGGGGAAGAAGAGAGGGGGAAAAGGTATTTATAGGCCCACAAAACATTTGGGAAAATTCCCTCTGTGTCCCCGGTTTCGGGCGCCTGAAACTCTCGGGCCCGAAACCGGGCGCACACAGTGGCGCACACGTGCGCCACGTCGGCGCCGTGGCCGCCACGCCAGTTGCCCCCCGCTGCCACGCCGACTGATACGCCGCCTGCCACCCCCGCACGCGCACAGTGACGCGCCCAATCCCCGCGCGCCACGTGTCCAGGCCATACACTCGCTGCACCCGGTGCATGACACCCCAAACACCGAACCAATGATATCATGCCACGTGTCTTCCCGCCCAGTCCACCATACACCACACTTCTCCGTAGACCGCGACCTGTGAACCATCCAATGGGAAGCCGCCACGTGGCACCCCGCTCCGGTGCACGCCGGCCGCGTGGACCGCGCACCCGCGCGCCCTGCCCGCGCCCACGCGCCCTGCCCGCCGCCGCTCTTCGCCTGCCCGAGGCCGCGCCGCCGCTCTCCGCCGCTGCCCGCCGCCGCCGCCGCCGCCGCCGGCGATCGCCGGAATCACTGTTCCGGCGGTGAACAGTAACCGAAGCTCAAAAATGACAAGTGGGTAGTCCATTTTGACCGTTTTTGCGCGCTGAATCCGAATTTGACGTCCGTTTTGCCAAATTCCAACTCTAAAAATTACCGAAGGCACCTGAAAATGTGTTCTTAGCCCGAATTTCGCGCGGAGCCCAATTTTAATATCCGTTTCGCGCGAAACCACTTCTAAACCCTCCACGGGGTCCTCCGGTCACTCACATGATCCATTTAAGCCCGAAGTCCAACATTTGTGCCCAATTATGCCACAAACATCTCCAACACACCATGTAGGCCTCCAATAGCCACCCCAACGCACTGCAGCAGCTCTGCGGAGATCCGGGTCATCACATCCTCCCCCACTAAAAGAAAGTTTCGTCCTCGAAACTAAAGTCGTTCCTCAATATAGAACTCAGCCAAATAAAGGGGGGTAAATATCCAATCATCACCACTCGAGCTTCCAAGGCTGACTAATACTTTTTCCAAAGACGCGATGCGGTCCTCGGGTCTCTAACTAGAACAAACTAAAGGCGGGCACTCCAGAAAAACCGTACCAACTCAACCAAGTACAGCTGGGCTAACCGCTCGAGCTACCAAGTAATCTGCATCGGTACAAGCCTCCGCTCCTCCCAGGGCCTCAGATAATCTAACCACAAGTCCATCGGCGCACCAGCTCAATCCAAGTACCTCTGTACTCCCGAGGTACCCAATATAAGTCCTCCAACTGATCACGTAAACTCTGATCTCTAATCCAAAAACCATCAGGGTGTAGAAACACCTCCCCAACTCTCTAGCATCAGCACACAATGATAAGCAGTCGAAAGAACCAGATCGCAAATCAATCTTCGAGAAGATCCAGTACCCTTGTAGCTGGTAAATCCAATCTTCCAGGCTCGAAAAAGGGTACCTGCTCCAGACGATCACTTCATCAAATTTCGGGAGTTATGTCCTCAACTCCCAAACCAGTGACGTGCTAGGCAACTCCGAAAGGAAAAGAGCCCTCAGTGACACCATCATACGCCACGTCTGCCTCGACAGTCCACACAGCACCAGCTGCGGAGTCAACAAACTCAACCCCAAATAGCTCTCCTGCTCCGGGTATCCGCCACCACAGTGGCCCTATCGGGGTGATATTGGATGCTTGCCACAAATCCAACTGAACTTCATAGCTACTATGGGAGGCATCACTGTATCTCACAAATCCATCTCCCAACACTGGCGATGCTGAAATCAGGGCTGGTATCAATCTCCTCACCAATTCGTCAAGCTCTGCTGGCACTATCCGGCTCACAAGCTCCTCACCTCAACAAATAACTGCCGGTCTCAGCCATTCTCGCATAGCATCCATTTTGGCCAGATTTCCACCACCGCCTCTTATGGCTAGACTAAGTGATCCAAGAAAGACATGCTCTCGAAGCTAAAACTTGTACCACAACAACTTGGCATACAGCTTCTTCCTCGCAGACCTTGTTACACCATCTACAAGTACTCCACCAGCTTTAAACCATACAGAGATGGGGTAAAATCAAAATATCCCAGAAGAATATCTCAAATAATCCTTCCAAGTGCAGCTGGAACACACAATGTAGGACCCCTGATTCCTCTGCAGCTTTTTCCCGTGAATCCACTATTTAAACACCTGTTGATGGTGTACCTGGCCCATAGTGCATCAAGGGGATGCCACAGATGGACCCTGTGAGCTTTGATTGACTGTATTGGCCATCGGCTGCTTTTGCCGAATTTTAGAAAAGGAATTTGGCCAAACAGATGGTGGATTTGGATTCAGTGCGGAAAAACGCTTGAGATTGGCTTTTGGTTTGCTTAATTCTGAGTCCGGATGTCCAAAAGCGGACTCCCGGAAGTTTTGGCAGTTTTCGGCGCTTGCGGGAGCCTCCGGCAAATTTTGGAGGCGGAATTTGGCAAAACGGACCTCGTTTTTGGAATCAGCGCGCGAAAACGGTCAAGAGGGGCTATTTACTTGTCGATTTTGAGCTCGCGGGTACTGTTCACGCCGGAACAGTGTCGCCGGCGATCACCGGCGCCGGCGGCGCGGCGGGCGGCGGCGGCGGGCGGCGGCGCGGCCTCGGACAGGCGCGCGGTCCACCGCGAGGGTCGTGCACCGGGGGCGGGCCACGCGGCGCTTCCTGGTTGGCCGGCGCAGCGGGCGCGGTCCACCGAAATTGGGTCCGGGTGCACGGTAGACCGGGGGACACGTGGCGAGGTTTGGTTGGTCCGGTGTTGTGCGCCCGGTCCACGCAGCAGTGGACTGATTGACCGGGGCAGGTGACCGTACGCCCGGGTCAGTCGCGACGTGCGCGGTCCACGCCGCGACGTGCGCGGTGCACGGGCTGCCGGGCCACGTGGCGCATCGCCATTGGCGGGCTCAGGTGCTCCGGGTGCAGCGGGGCCCCTGTGTGTAGTGGACTGGGCTGTGTGGTGGACCGGGCCGCACTGTGCGCGCCCGGAAATCTTGGGCCGGGCCGCACTGTGCGCGCCCGAAAAGGGGCCGAGCGCCCGAAAGTTGGACACAGTGGGAATTAATCCATTTGTTTCCTCAGCCTATTTAAAGGCAGCCCGAGCTCCACTCTTTTCCCTTTATCTCCCAAACCGAGCCTCTTCAGCCCAAGCTTATTTCTAGCAAAAATCTTCATCTTTAAGTCCTTGATCTCTCTGCCAACTTTCAAGATTTTAGGAGGCACGAATCCCGAGGTTCCCCATTTTACGGTGCGGCGCGACGTTGCTTCCTAGTGTTCTTCTTCGGCGCAGCGATCGTATTTTTGCTCCCCTGGGCTACCCCGACATCATTTTCCTGCGATTCTTGGACCAGTGGACTCCTAAGAGGTAGGACTTCATCTTTCGTTTTGGTCGCGCTTTCCCGTTTCGAGGTTTTGGCACGGATTTCGAGGCAACAAGTGACCCCATTTTCTGTATGGAATTCCTTGACAGCAGCGGAGTGTTTCGGCTATATCTTTGCGCACGAGCGTCGACGGAAACGAGCCTATACAACTTTTTCATCTACGGATCGCAAGGAACGCGCTCGTATTTTTATTGGATTTTTGTGAATTTTCTTTCGAGGTGAGAATTAATGATTTCTCTGTGAATAGTAATCAGCCCTTAATCCAGATTATTGTATGAGAGTGCTCTCTTGCCGAATTTTTATCTGGACTTACCGAACTCCGATTTGGACGTGCAAGGTACCGTTTCGAAGCTATCGACGCAAGGATCGCCGTGATATTTTTATTGGAATTTTCTGGGCAATTTCTGCAGGTGATAATTAAGCAGTTCTGAATTGAGGTTGTATGTGATTAAGTGCTGAATTTGGGAGTCTAGTGTAATTAGTGGATTTCTTGATGTACCAGGAATGTTGCGGGTGTGCTAAAATTGTGGGAGCGAGGATTTGGAATTTTGGTATTTTCTGACTGTACGAGTTGGGACAGTTGCGCTTCAGGTGGGTGGTTGTTGCACTCCTCTCTTTGTATGCCCACTAGGAATATCAGAGTACCCTTGCTATGACAATGCCAAATGTGTTGATTGGTAGACTTGCATGCTCTAGGAATTGATTATTGGTTATCAGATCTCTAATAAATTATTGTTAGATTAATCACTGGAACTGTATACTTGGAGACAAATAGAAATAGAGGACTGCAAAACTGATGTTTGTTCACGTGAGACGGTCACCCTAGTTTATTATTCTAAACTGTTTATACTTGGGAATTGGACAAAATGTTGGAACCATGCATGATTAAATCGGTCACATAATTATTGCCATCTTTTACTGCAACACTATTTTGGGACTTGACTTAGGAGAAACCATGCTTTTACTCTTTTCTTCTCCTATTGTTGACACGTGCGGTTTAGTCGCTCAGGTTCGAGCGTGTGTTGGACAGTGTAGTCAGGTATTGGGGATTTGGGGACAGGTTGGGGGTATGACAGGGTGTTGCGGCGACCACGGATCTTGGGTGGTTGACCGGTTTATACTATTGCATCAGATTGGGTGTTATGGGGATCGGGCTTTCTTTAGTGGAGGGTTTTTCCCACTTCATTGAGTCTCGATCCAGTCCTGCTATATCAGGTTACTTGTGGTTACTTACTTTCCTCGTGTGGGTCGCTCCCCACGAGGGCCACTCCGGAGTGCGCGGCAGGCAGACTTTGAGTCCTGGGGACTCCTTTTGCTTCGGTGTTATGCATAGGCTGGCATACCCGTCGCGGCAGAGCAGGCTGTGCCAGTGTCCACTGGCGGTCAGATTGGGTCCTTTGGACAGGCTTCTTTTTACTGATGCATTCCTTCTCCCATCTGTGTCGAGTTGTCATGTAGAGGCATATTAGGGATGGTATTTTATCAGTTGCTTACTCCTCTGCACCCCCCTTTCTTTTCCTTTCCCTTTTTGCCTCTGATCACCTGGTGGGCATATCTGAGCTGAGGCTTTACCCACTAGGGGAGGCTACTGTTTATAGTAGTACTTACCCCCATTGTCTTTCTTGTCTCTTTTCCCCTTTGTTTTGCAGAGTCCTCTGTGGGAGCTGCGGGACCGTCAGCAGCTGAGCGAGGTAAGAGGATCGCGGACTAGTTAGCGATGCCACCGAGAGATGTAGCTGGATATTTTGGTCACCCGGTCTTCTCAGACAGTTTTATTTTACTTCCTTTTGGGTCTGGCTTCTGCCAGCTGGTTGTATTTTGTTGTGAGCTGGGAGAGTTTCTGTATTTATTTTTACAGTTGTACTTTACTTACTTCCGCATCTGTCTGAGATACAGTAGTTTTATTTAGCTCTGATTATTATGCTCTTTTATTATCTCTTCTTATATCTGAGCAGGTTACCGACGCTTCGTGTATGTGGGAAATACCGCATGCACGGCGGATCTGTAGACGGGCCCGGGTTCTGGTTTACACCCGGGGCGTGACAGATTAAGTTGGTATCAGAGCTTAGGGATAGGTCAGTTGGGACTTAGGAAACCCTAGGCTTTTGGACAGACCCTAGGATTATAGGGCGTGAGTGGCGTGACTTGTTGCGAAAGTCGGTGATTTTTATTGTTAACTCTTCCTGTGAGTGAAGAGTGATCGACATGGTCTATTTCTGTTGAACCATTATGTTGGCTGCAGACAACATAAGGTTACAGAAATAGGGGGATGTCCTTTGACTTTCGCCAGATTGGGTCGTGTGGAGTTTTGTTACTGATGTTTGGTTTCTTGTGGCAGGATGCCTCCACGACGTCGGATTCCCACCCGGGGTGTCCCTTCGCCCCCTGTTGAGCCAGAGCAGCCTGCACCCCCCGAGCTTTCTGAGTTGAGGGCCTTGGTGGCCCAGTTGGCGGAGGGTCAGCGCCGCCAGGAGCAGAGGATTGAGCAGCTGCTTGCTCAGAGGGAGGCACCACCCCCAGTTGTTCCGGAGGTCCCTGTGCCTCTTGTTGCACCTTTTGTGCCGTCAGCGCCGTCTTCGAGTAGTGGGGCTCCTGCGGCTTTTCGGCCTTTGTCTGCGGAGGAGGAGCGGGATTTTGCTGACAAACTCGCTGTGTTTGTCAAGCGGGGACCACCTAGATTCTCGGGGCGGGATGCTCAGCCCCGGGCGGTTGGGATTTGGCTTTCTGCGATGGAGAAGCTTTTTCGGGACTTCTTCATCGACCCGAAGTATCGAGTGCACATGGCGGTGCACTGTTTGGACGGAGATGCTGACTTTTGGTGGCAGCGAGTTGAGCCACTGGAGTTCCGGACCACTCGGCAGTTACCTTGGGAGGAGTTCAAACGGATGGTGTTGGACACCTATTTTTCTACCAGTGTGAAGAAGAAGTTGGAGGACGATTTGAAGAATCTGCAGCAGGGCGAACGATCGGCCCAAGCCTATTTCCAGGACTTCAGGGAGTTGCTGAACTGTGTGCCTTACGTCGCTCGTGACGGTCCGCACCAGGTTGAGTTGTTCGAGGGAGGCCTTCGTTCAGAGGTTTACACACTTGTGCATGCTCAGAGATTCCAGACCCTGGAGGCAGCCGCAGAGCATGCACAGTGGGTGGAGAGAGGTGATCAGGAGGTGGCCAGACGGAGGGCCGCGGTCGCGCAGAGTTCCGACAGGAAGCGACCAGCCCCAGAGGACGGGGGACAGGCCAGCTCTTGGAGACCGCCACGGCCGCCGCAGTCCCAGTCTTATGGCCGTGGGCGATCAGAGAGGAGAGGGCCTGGTGGACCCCAGAGACCGCAGCAGCATCAGCAGCAGCACCAGCAGCAGAGATCGCAGCCGAGACAGCAGAGATCTCAGCAGCAGTCCTCTAGACAGCAGCAGCAGCAGCCGAGACAGCCTCGATCTTCTGACCGATGCATCTTTTGCAGGGGTCAGCATCCGGCGGATACTTGCGACTTGCGTTGGGGGCGATGTTACCGGTGCGGACAGCCGGGACATGTGCGATCTACCTGCCCCCTTATTACTTCCTCGGCACCTTCCTCGGCATCGGCTTCATATTCCCCTCAGCAGCAACGGCCTTCTGCTCCAGCGAGCAGGCCGTCCACCTCTCATCCTACAGACTCTCGACCTCCAGCATCGAGCGGGCGGGTGTATGCCGCCCAGATAGCAGATTTCCCTACGGCAGACCGGGTGGTGGCAGGTATTACTTTGCTTTTTGGTATTCGGGCTCGTACTTTATTCGACACTGGAGCATCTCATTCTTTCATTAGTCGAGCATTTGCATCCCTGCATGGTCTAGAGGTAGAGTCCTTATCTTGTGCATTAGAGGTGCGGATTCCTGATCATTTTGCATGTCGAGGAGCGTTGTGTGGCTTGCCCAGTGCAGTTGGGGCCTTGGATTTTGCCTGCAGACTTGCTTGTCTTGCAGCAGCTCCATGATTTTGATTTGGTGTTGGGGATGGATTGGCTGTCACGGTATTCCGCCACTATCGACTGCAGAGAGAGGACGGTGACGCTTCGCGAGCCAGGACAGGAGGAGTTCATCTTCAGAGGCTGCCAGAGCTCGCTGTTTGCAGCGACCATTTCCTCGGCAAGAGCTAGGAGGATGATGAGCAGAGGTTGCACTGCCTTTTTGGCCACTGTGGTGGAGGTGCCTACGGCGGCATTGGGACTCGAGGATATTCCTATTGTCCGCGAGTTCCCAGATGTATTTCCCCCTGAGTTGACGACGATGCCGCCGGAGAGGGAGATTGAGTTTGTGATTGATGTAGTTCCTGGAACTGCACCAATCTCAAAGGCACCCTATAGGATGGCGCCAGCTGAGTTGAGGGAGTTGAAAGCCCAGCTTCAGGATCTTTTGGATAGGGGCTTCATCAGACCCAGTGTCTCTCCGTGGGGAGCGCCTGTGTTGTTTGTGAAGAAGAAGGATGGGTCACTGCGATTGTGTGTGGATTATAGGGAGTTGAACAAAGTGACCATCCGGAACAAGTATCCCCTCCCCCGGATTGATGATTTGTTTGATCAGCTACAGGGAGCTTCGGTGTTCTCGAAGATTGATCTGCAGTCCGGTTACCACCAGCTGAGGGTGAGGGCCGAGGACATCTCCAAGACGGCTTTCAGATCGCGGTACGGGCATTATGAGTTTACCGTGATGCCTTTCGGATTGACAAATGCCCCTGCCGCATTCATGGATTTGATGAACAGGATTTTTCAGCCGTTTTTGGACCGGTTTGTGGTGGTGTTTATAGATGATATTTTGATCTACTCCCGCAGTGATTTGGAGCACGAGGAGCACTTGAGGACCGTGCTACAGCTTCTGCGAGAGAAGAAGCTGTATGCTAAGTTCAAAAAGTGCGAGTTTTGGCTCCGGGAGGTCGCCTTTCTGGGTCATGTGGTTTCAGCGGCTGGAGTGTCGGTGGATCCGGCCAAGGTGGACGCTATTCGTGATTGGCCGAGGCCGACGACTATCACTGAGGTGCGGAGCTTTCTTGGTTTGGCGGGCTACTATCGGCGTTTTGTGGAAGGCTTTGCGAAGCTTTCCTCTCCCCTCACTCGTCTGACCAGGAAAGGGGTTAAGTTTGTTTGGAGTGAGACTTGCCAGAGCTGTTTTGAGGAGCTGAAGCAGCGATTGATGACCGCACCAATCCTTGCCCTCCCAGTTATGGGGGAAGGATTTGTGATTTATAGTGATGCCTCACTTAGTGGTCTGGGGTGTGTGTTGATGCAGCAGGGTAAGGTGATTGCTTATGCTTCGCGGCAATTGAAGGACTATGAGAAAAATTACCCTACTCATGATCTGGAGTTGGCAGCGGTGGTGTTTGCTCTGAAGCTGTGGCGGCATTACTTGTATGGTGAACATTGCGAGATATATACTGATCACAAGAGCTTGAAGTATCTGTTCACCCAAAAGGAGCTGAATTTGAGGCAACGCCGGTGGTTGGAGCTGTTAAAGGATTATGATCTGAGTATCCTTTATCACCCCGGCAAGGCCAATGTTGTGGCAGATGCTTTGAGTAGGAGGATGAGTCTGAGCTTATTGATCTCGCAGCAGGCGCCGTTGGTCGAGCAGATGAGGCGGTTACAGCTGGAGGTAGTATCCCCTGGGGTCTCTGCTAGACTCATGTCTATGGTCTTGCAGCCCACTCTGTTGGAGAGGATCAGGGACACTCAGAGTGAGGACCCCCACTTGACGAGGATCAGGACGCAGCTTCAGGCGGATCAGACAGGGGATTTTTCTGTGGATAGCTCGGGAGTACTGCGGTACAGGGACCGAGTGTGTGTGCCTATGGATCAGGAGATTAGAGATCAGATTTTGAGGGAGGCCCACTATACACCTTATACCGTCCACCCTGGAGGTACTAAGATGTATAAGGACCTCAAGGCACAGTTTTGGTGGCCCGGAATGAAGCGGGACATTGGGAGATTCGTAGCTCACTGTTTAACTTGCCAGCAAGTGAAAGCAGAGCATCGCGTTCCTGCTGGCAAGTTGCAGAGTCTTCCAATTCCCGAGTGGAAATGGGACCACGTCACTATGGATTTCGTCACTGGATTGCCGAGGGCGCAGAGCGGGGCAGATGCGATCTGGGTTATTGTTGACAGACTCACCAAGTCGGCGCACTTCTTACCGGTTCAGATGACTTGGTCATTGGAGTATTTGGCACAGTTATATATGGATGAGATAGTGAGGCTTCACGGCATACCTGCTTCGATTGTGTCAGATCGAGACCCGAGATTCGTATCACGCTTTTGGGGGAGTTTGCATTCTGCATTGGGGACTCAGCTCAGGTTTAGCACCGCTTTCCACCCACAGACCGATGGGCAGTCTGAGCGCACCATACAGACCCTCGAGGATATGCTTAGAGCGTGCGTTATGGATTTTGGAGGAGGGTGGTACCGGCACTTATCTTTGGTTGAGTTCGCGTACAACAACAGCTATCAGGCGAGCATCCGGATGGCTCCGTTTGAAGCGTTGTATGGACGCAAGTGTCGGTCTCCCTTATACTGGAGTGACGTGGGTGAGAGGAGGACTTTGGGACCGGAGTTATTGTTGGAGGCAGAGGAAAAAGTCAGGATTATTCGCCGGCATCTTGAGACAGCCCAGAGTCGTCAGAAGAGCTACGCAGATACTCGACGGCGAGACCTGGAGTTTCAGGTTGGTGATCATGTCTTCTTGAAGGTCTCGCCCTCGAAAGGGGTCCGGAGATTTGGAGTACGGGGAAAGCTCAGTCCCCGCTTTATTGGACCCTTTGAGGTACTTGACAGAGTTGGTCCTGTGGCATACAGAGTTGCCTTACCCCCGCGCCTGGCCGGAGTTCATGATGTCTTCCACGTCTCAGCTCTGAGGAGATATGTTTTTGACCCATCGCACGTGATTGACTTCACTCCGTTGGAGATCGGCGAGGA
The DNA here is from genome assembly GCA_029168755.2 of Tillandsia fasciculata. Taxonomy (NCBI): domain Eukaryota; kingdom Viridiplantae; phylum Streptophyta; class Magnoliopsida; order Poales; family Bromeliaceae; genus Tillandsia; species Tillandsia fasciculata. The sequence goes on along the minus strand of JAQOTM010000027.1, from coordinate 591,412 downwards.
CTTGGTCTACGAGGAGCGCCCATTGCGGATTCTTGCTCGTGAGGTGAGGGAATTGCGCAATCGGGCCATTCCATATGTGAAGATCCTGTGGAGCAATCATGAGGAGCGAGAGGCTACTTGGGAGCTGGAGACAGAGATGAGAGATGCCTACCCCTTCTTATTCGAGACTTCTGATTGAGGTACGTCAGTTCTGCTTTTCTTTGTTTCGAGGACGAAACTTTTTTTAGTGGGGGAGGATGTAGGACCCCTGATTCCTCTGCAGCTTTTTCCCGTGAATCCACTATTTAAACACCTGTTGATGGTGTACCTGGCCCATAGTGCATCAAGGGGATGCCACAGATGGACCCTGTGAGCTTTGATTGACTGTATTGGCCATCGGCTGCTTTTGCCGAATTTTAGAAAAGGAATTTGGCCAAACAGATGGTGGATTTGGATTCAGTGCGGAAAAACGCTTGAGATTGGCTTTTGGTTTGCTTAATTCTGAGTCCGGATGTCCAAAAGCGGACTCCCGGAAGTTTTGGCAGTTTTCGGCGCTTGCGGGAGCCTCCGGCAAATTTTGGAGGCGGAATTTGGCAAAACGGACCTCGTTTTTGGAATCAGCGCGCGAAAACGGTCAAGAGGGGCTATTTACTTGTCGATTTTGAGCTCGCGGGTACTGTTCACGCCGGAACAGTGTCGCCGGCGATCACCGGCGCCGGCGGCGCGGCGGGCGGCGGCGGCGGGCGGCGGCGCGGCCTCGGACAGGCGCGCGGTCCACCGCGAGGGTCGTGCACCGGGGGCGGGCCACGCGGCGCTTCCTGGTTGGCCGGCGCAGCGGGCGCGGTCCACCGAAATTGGGTCCGGGTGCACGGTAGACCGGGGGACACGTGGCGAGGTTTGGTTGGTCCGGTGTTGTGCGCCCGGTCCACGCAACAGTGGACTGATTGACCGGGGCAGGTGACCGTACGCCCGGGTCAGTCGCGACGTGCGCGGTCCACGCCGCGACGTGCGCGGTGCACGGGCTGCCGGGCCACGTGGCGCATCGCCATTGGCGGGCTCAGGTGCTCCGGGTGCAGCGGGGCCCCTGTGTGTAGTGGACTGGGCTGTGTGGTGGACCGGGCCGCACTGTGCGCGCCCGGAAATCTTGGGCCGGGCCGCACTGTGCGCGCCCGAAAAGGGGCCGAGCGCCCGAAAGTTGGACACAGTGGGAATTAATCCATTTGTTTCCTCAGCCTATTTAAAGGCAGCCCGAGCTCCACTCTTTTCCCTTTATCTCCCAAACCGAGCCTCTTCAGCCCAAGCTTATTTCTAGCAAAAATCTTCATCTTTAAGTCCTTGATCTCTCTGCCAACTTTCAAGATTTTAGGAGGCACGAATCCCGAGGTTCCCCATTTTACGGTGCGGCGCGACGTTGCTTCCTAGTGTTCTTCTTCGGCGCAGCGATCGTATTTTTGCTCCCCTGGGCTACCCCGACATCATTTTCCTGCGATTCTTGGACCAGTGGACTCCTAAGAGGTAGGACTTCATCTTTCGTTTTGGTCGCGCTTTCCCGTTTCGAGGTTTTGGCACGGATTTCGAGGCAACAAGTGACCCCATTTTCTGTATGGAATTCCTTGACAGCAGCGGAGTGTTTCGGCTATATCTTTGCGCACGAGCGTCGCCCGGAAACGAGCCTATACAACTTTTTCATCTACGGATCGCAAGGAACGCGCTCGTATTTTTATTGGATTTTTGTGAATTTTCTTTCGAGGTGAGAATTAATGATTTCTCTGTGAATAGTAATCAGCCCTTAATCCAGATTATTGTATGAGAGTGCTCTCTTGCCGAATTTTTATCTGGACTTACCGAACTCCGATTTGGACGTGCAAGGTACCGTTTCGAAGCTATCGACGCAAGGATCGCCGTGATATTTTTATTGGAATTTTCTGGGCAATTTCTGCAGGTGATAATTAAGCAGTTCTGAATTGAGGTTGTATGTGATTAAGTGCTGAATTTGGGAGTCTAGTGTAATTAGTGGATTTCTTGATGTACCAGGAATGTTGCGGGTGTGCTAAAATTGTGGGAGCGAGGATTTGGAATTTTGGTATTTTCTGACTGTACGAGTTGGGACAGTTGCGCTTCAGGTGGGTGGTTGTTGCACTCCTCTCTTTGTATGCCCACTAGGAATATCAGAGTACCCTTGCTATGACAATGCCAAATGTGTTGATTGGTAGACTTGCATGCTCTAGGAATTGATTATTGGTTATCAGATCTCTAATAAATTATTGTTAGATTAATCACTGGAACTGTATACTTGGAGACAAATAGAAATAGAGGACTGCAAAACTGATGTTAGTTCATGTGAGACGGTCACCCTAGTTTATTTATTCTAAACTGTTTATACTTGGGAATTGGACAAAATGTTGGAACCATGCATGATTAAATCGGTCACATAATTATTGCCATCTTTTACTGCAACACTATTTTGGGACTTGACTTAGGAGAAACCATGCTTTTACTCTTTTCTTCTCCTATTGTTGACACGTGCGGTTTAGTCGCTCAGGTTCGAGCGTGTGTTGGACAGTGTAGTCAGGTATTGGGGATTTGGGGACAGGTTGGGGGTATGACAGGGTGTTGCGGCGACCACGGATCTTGGGTGGTTGACCGGTTTTACTATTGCATCAGATTGGGTGTTATGGGGATCGGGCTTTCTTTAGTGGAGGGTTTTTCCCACTTCATTGAGTCTCGATCCAGTCCTGCTATATCAGGTTACTTGTGGTTACTTACTTTCCTCGTGTGGGTCGCTCCCCACGAGTGCGGCTCCGGAGTGCGCGGCAGGCAGACTTTGAGTCCTGGGGACTCCTTTTGCTTCGGTGTTATGCATAGGCTGGCATACCCGTCGCGGCAGAGCAGGCAGTGCCAGTGTCCACTGGCGGTCAGATTGGGTCCTTTGGACAGGCTTCTTTTTACTGATGCATTCCTTCTCCCATCTGTGTCGAGTTGTCATGTAGAGGCATATTAGGGATAGTATTTTATCAGTTGCTTACTTATCTGCACCCCCCTTTCTTTTCCTTTCCCTTTTTGCCTCTGATCACCTGGTGGGCATATCTGAGCTGAGGCTTTACCCACTAGGGGAGGCTACTGTTTATAGTAGTACTTACCCCCATTGTCTTTCTTGTCTCTTTTCCCTTTGTTTTGCAGAGTCCTCTGTGGGAGCTGCGGGACCGTCAGCAGCTGAGCGAGGTAAGAGGATCGCGGACTAGTTAGCGATGCCACCGAGAGATGTAGCTGGATATTTTGGTCACCCGGTCTTCTCAGACAGTTTTATTTTACTTCCTTTTGGGTCTGGCTTCTGCCAGCTGGTTGTATTTTGTTGTGAGCTGGGAGAGTTTCTGTATTTATTTTTACTGTTGTACTTTTTACTTCCAGCATCTGTCTGAGATACAGTAGTTTTATTTTAGCTCTGATTATTATGCTCTTTTATTATCTCTTCTTATATCTGAGCAGGTTACCGACGCTTCGTGTATGTGGGAAATACCGCATGCACGGCGGATCTGTAGACGGGCCCGGGTTCTGGTTTACACCCGGGGCGTGACACACAATTCCTCAAATCCTAAGACGACAGGGCCTTAGTCATTCCATTTGGCCTTACTGTACTCATAATGCCCCTTACCATGTCCTGAACACCATTTTGGCGAAATACTCAACTGTATAATCCCAAAAGATACATGCATCAATAACAACAACTGCTGGAGTATAATTCCAACAAAAGGTCTTAAATAATATCCAGACCTGCCTGCGGTCACCACACACAAGGACCCTCACTGTCGTGTGCCAACGACGTGGCACTAGATCGAACAGACCCTTGATCCATCAGATCCTGCGACTGTGCCATCAGCTCTCTCAGCTCCACAGGTGATATCCAATGAGGTGCTATCGGGGTTGGCGTGGTTCCCAGAACCACGTCAACCGCAATCTCAATCTCCCTAACCGGCGGCATCATTATCAGCTCCGGTGGAATCACACCCGGGATCTCACGATAACAGGGATATCCTTGTGTCCCGGTGCCGCCGTAAGCACCTCGCGCATTGTCACTGCAACCTGTGTGCTCTGACTGTCTCAACTGCACTGGACATGATCCACAAGCCTCCTCCACATGCACCACCCCAACAGGAACCTGTACCTCTAGTGCATGTGGTAACAAATCTACCTATAGTCCATGCAGGAAAGCAACATGCTCTAACTTCGACTGCTGTGATGAAATCACACCTGCGATGACCCGATCCATTACCTTGGTGCCCTCCACCTAGGCAGCACAGTCTCAACCGCTCACCGTAGGTGGTCGTCACTTAATTTGCCTGAAAATCAAGGCTATCCACAAAAAGGAGCACAATTCTCCGCCTTTGCTCACACTGAGGCAAGGAATAAAGCCCTTCGCAGACAACAAATCCACGCTACCACTGCGCCACTCTGATAACGATGCAGATGCTGCCACCGGGTCCACTTGACCTCTGACATCTCAGAAAATCCATTATTGCAATCGTCATATGACAAAACACAATTGATTCATGCAATTCTTCATTCAATTATCCTTACTCAGCTCACCCTTCGAGCACATCTATTATACCCCAAACACGAAGGTTAGCAATCACAAAGGGTAACTTCCATTGGGTAAGCTTTACATAATCCGTCCACAAGGATATCCACCATCCTGGAAAGGAAAACAAAAGTGCCTCTGCCAGCCGATCTGTCCCCCAACACTTAGCGCCAGGCGCCTCTATCCAGAACTCGCCTATGGCGGCAGATCCCTATCCAAAGGAACTGCAACAGTACGCTCCATACACAATGCCTACTCCATCGAGGCATCCAAAATCCAAAATCCAAAACAGAGGGATCAGATAAACTAAAAGGGTATACTGGCGCAATCCACTCCCAGTCGCACACATCCTACGCGCTTCGTCCCTCGAAACCTGGAGCGTACAGTTCAACAACTGCCTCAACTCTCTAGTACAGGGAGACCCTCAATTGATCACTCCATCACCACCAATCACGATTCTGCTTCCAAAGGCTCCAACTCAAATCCATGAATCGGGGTGGTTCATCTGCCAAAACCGGCTCTATCGATCGATAATGTCCCACAACTCATCCACTATCAGCAATCCACCCTGCCTCGGTGCCTGGGCATTAAACATTGGCACGGAGGGGGCCACTCGCTCCATCGGCGCCTCAGAATCACTGCCGCTGAGGATATTGTAACCAGGTGGTCTCAGGAGAAAAACACTGTCGGGTTGCCCACTGCTCCGACAACTGTGTCACCCAGACCAGCGGCTCACTCTGCCGCTGATATACCGCTAACAATCCTGCCATCGGGGCTTGAAGCTCTCTAACCTCAATCCGGGTATTCGGCCCCAAAACAATCCACTCGAGCTCCACCGCTGCGACGAGTGCACACCAATCCGCACAACGCGTCGGGGAGACACCGCTCACCACGACCAACTGCACCACAGCACAAAACAAAACTCGACCCAATCCGGCGAGAGTCTAGAGCATGTCAACCGTTCCGCCGCATTATGTTGTCTGCAGCCAACATAATTGCTTAGGAGAATAAACATGCCAATCACCCATCCCATCACTCGGGAGAGGTATAAAACTCAATCAGGACTCTCGCTAAAAATCACGACTCTCACGAAGTCATCCTAGGGTCCAACCATAAGCCTAGGGTTTCTACAGTCCCAACTGACCTATCCCTAAGCTCTGATACCAACCTAATCTGTCACGCCCCGGGGTCGAAACTGCGACCCGGGCTCGCCAACAGATCCGCCACCTATGCTAAAACCCGCATAGGCGAAGCGTCTAACCTGCAAAAGATAGTACTATAGCTACACAAATATCAGAGCTGAAATAAAATGCTGTAAAATAAAATCCAATCACTGTACAACATGAAATAGAGTACAATATCCATTTCCTCAAATACAGATAATCATCATACAATGTCCTCAGTACAGCATCTCTCAACTATAAAAGGAGATAAACTAAAACTATAGTACATCAGTCTCAGTCTCTCCAAATACAAAAGATCTCTCTCCAAATAAAACAGTAAAAACCAGCCAACAGCTACCAGGAATCTCCAACCAGGGGATACAGCTACACTCCTCGGGTGGTAAAGATCTAGCTCGTGACTCCCTCGCCTCGAACAACGACCGAAGATCAGCAACTCCCGAAGAGGACTCTGCAAAACAGGGGGGAGAAAAGAAGAGGAAACAACAATGGGGGTGAGAACCACTAGTAAACCAGTAGCCTCCCCCTGTGGGTAAAGCCTCAAGCTCCGGCGTACCCACTAAGTCTACTAGAGGCAAGAAAAGGGCAAGTGGTAAAGCTGTAAACAGAACTACTGAATAAAAGGGGAAACCACAACAAGTATGCCTCTAAATGCAATACCGAAGAAATGACGGTATGAATGCATCAGGAAACAGTATCTGACCAAATAGACCCAATCTGGTACCACCAGTAAAACTGGTACTGCCTGCTCTGCGGAATCTGCACACAAGGCTCAACCGCGGGATCGGCCCCCACTGCATCCCAAAGCAATATCAGACCGGCACACAACTGGGTCTAAAGCCTACTCCGGAGTGGCACTCGAGGGGAGCGACCCACACGAGTAAAGTATCTCTGTATCAGTATCTCAAGTATCTCTGTCATCAGTATCTCAATATAGCAGGACTGGATCATGACTATGATCAAAGTGGGAAACTCCGTCCACTAATGAAACCCCAATCCCCAATCGATGCAATAGTACTCAAAAGTGGGAAATACCATCCACTAGAGAAATCTGATACCCAATCTGATGCAATAGTAAACATCCGGTCAACCGCCCAAAGTCCGCGGTCACCGCAATAACCCACAACCCACAATTGGGTAAATAATCAAGATCCGGTCAACCGCCTACTGTCCGCGGTTGCCGCAATAACCCACAATCCAACATCAAGTACACCCTGTCACTGACCCTCAGGTCCCGGCTACACTATCCCAAACCTCTGCTCGAACCCGAGCAACATGACTCAAAAGTCTAAATAAGATGGAGAAAGCAAGCAATCATGGTTTCTCCTAAGTCAAATTCCAATATGATAGTGTAGCAATAAAATAGTGGCCTATCTAGATGTCCAAATAAGCATGCAAAAGTCCTCATGCAATGTGAAAGAGAGAATATCAAATAACAGTTCTGCATGTGTAACAAATAATAAAATCCACATAAATATAACCATCATGCTAAAATCATCAGTCAACTACACATGTAAATAATCCCTGATCCATAATAAATTCCAAAGTGGCACCCACACATAGATATGTCATTATGTCCCAACAATTAATCCATTTAATCCACTTTCATAAAATCTAGGTGCTAATATAGCATGTTAATTATCACTATTAAATTATTCCAATGATCATGTTCCAACAGCAATATTATCCCAATAATATCCCCAACATGCTATATCCACAAAATTAATCTCAGATGATAGGCTCACATTTATATCAGGCAATCATGCATAATAATCAATCAATATGCTCAAAAGTGGGGTTCTCTAATAAACTTAGTGAGCAAGTCAGAAGTAGAGGCATGCAACAACCACCCACCTCGAAAAGCGCGCACAACACCAAAAGAGACCTCTCGCTGCCCGCAGTCCTCTAACACAGCGATCCACCGAAAACTGTGCCCCACTGCACAAAACAATGCGCACCATTAATCCCAAAACTGTACAATTAACCACTGTCCAAAATCAGCCCCAAAAATGGCTAAATATCACCTCTGTCCAGTCCTCAAGAAAATCCAAAAAATTCACGGTCGCGTTCCTCGCGAAAAGTAGCCCCAAAACGACTGTTTAAACGCCCAGATCTGATACCTGTAGGCCAAGATAAAAATAAAACACCGTTGCATACTCAAAATCTCCACAACAGAATTCCTGTAGCAATCTGTCCAAGAAAAGCTTAATTATCACCTTCGAAACAATTTCCAAAAATCCCAGAAAAATCACCACTGTGTTCCTCGCGACGAGTAGATCAAAATCGAGTCCTGAAACGCCTTGATCCGATGTTCCTAGGCTGAGATATAAAATCGACAAGCCGGTGCTGTCCAAAATCCATCACAGAAAAATGGGGGTCAAAGATGTCTCGGGAAACGTGCCAAAAGTGCGAAACGGAGCGAAGCGATCAACACGAAAATCGAAGCCTTACCTCTTAGGAACACGCTGTCGAAGAAATCGTCCAAAAACTCCTCCTGGTTTGCTCACAGCGAATTTCCGACTGAACTGTGACGGTAATGGGCCGAAATGGGGAGAAAACCGAGGCGAACTGTAAAAATGATATCGCCGTTGCCGAGCTTCCAGAAATTCCGGGGATCCACCACGAGCTCAAGAACATCAAGGGGAACAACTTTCATTAAGGCCACTCCCTCCCATTCCCTCTCAATGCTTCGGAAAAAGGGGGAAGAAGAGAGGGGGAAAAGGTATTTACAGGCCCACAAAACATTTGGGAAAATTCCCTCTGTGTCCCCGGTTTCGGGCGCCCGAAACTCTCGGGCCCGAAACCGGGCGCACACAGTGGCCCGGCCCAACTCGGCCCACGCCCGCACACCCGATCCGGCCGGACCGCCTACCCGTCCGACCCGCTTCTCGCGCCGACACGTGTCCCCAAACACGGTACAGCCGATCCGACCGATCACCTCGCGCCGCGTGGCGCACCCAAGTCAACGGGGCAGTTGGCGCCCGCCAATGGCCGGCCGCCACGTGGCGCACGCGTGCGCCACGTCGGCGCCGTGGCCGCCACGCCAGCTGCTCCCCGCTGCCACGCCGACTGACACGCCGCCTGCCACCCCCGCACGCGCACAGTGACGCGCCCAATCCCCGCGCGCCACGTGTCCAGGCCATACACTCGCTGCACCCGGTGCACGACACCCCAAACACCGAACCAATGATATCATGCCACGTGTCCTCCCGCCCAGTCCACCATACACCACACTTCTTCGTAGACCGCGACCTGTGAACCATCCAATGGGAAGCCGCCACGTGGCACCCCGCTCCGGTGCACGCCGGCCGCGTGGACCGCGCACCCGCGCGCCCTGCCCGCGCCCACGCGCCCTGCCCGCCGCCGCTCTCCGCCTGCCCGAGGCCGCGCCGCCGCTCTCCGCCGCTGCCCGCCGCCGCCGCCGGTTCGCCGGAATCACGGTTCCGGCGGTGAACAGTAACCGAGCTCAAAAATGACAAGTGGGTAGTCCATTTTGACCGTTTTCGCGCGCTGAATCCGAATTTGACGTCCGTTTTGCCAAATTCCAACTCTAAAAATTGCCGAAGGCACCCGGAAATGTGTTCTTAGCCCGAATTTCGCGCGGAGCCCAATTTTAATATCCGTTTCGCGCGAAACCACTTCTAAACCCTCCACGGGGTCCTCCGATCACTCACATGATCCATTTAAGCCCGAAGTCCAACACTTGTGCCCAATTATGCCACAAACACCTCCAACACACCATGTAGGCCTCCAATAGCCACCCCAACGCACTGCAGCAGCTCTGCGGAGATCCGGGTCATCACATAAACTGCTAAAAATAAAATAAATACAACCCAAGTCCTCTCAAATACATAAGTCTTTCAAAAGAAAAAGAAAAGTACAAGTCTGAATCTCACAACAAAGGTCTCTCAAAATGACACTCTCAAAATAAAAAGGGGGTACATCTACTCTCTCAGGAAGACGACTGGTAGGGATCTATCTCGCGACTCCCTCACCTCGATCAGTAGGATCAGCAACTGGAGCAGCAGGAACCGGAGTAGAGGTCCCTGGGGAAAAATACACCACGGCGGGTATGAGAACTACATCCCACAGTAGTTCTCAGTAGGTGCCGCCAACAAGTCCGACGGTCTGCCCACTAAGTCTACTAGAGGCAAGAAGTAACAAATGTAATACTGAAGGGAAAGAGCTGGAAAATAACTCTACAACTACTATGCCTCTATCTAAATGCTCAAGAAGTGGAACAGATGGAAACATGATGCAACTACTAACTCTCGAATACAGTCACCCAATCTACACTGACTGCCGCATAGGGTCCAGTCTGTTGGGTTATATATATTTGGATCTAAATAGGGAAAAAAACACCTAAGGGGGGTGAATAGGTGTAAACGTTAAACACTCAAAAATCGTTGCGCAATAAAACCCAATGCGGAAATAAAAATAAACACGCAAGATTTTTACGTGGAAAAACTCCAAACCGGAGTAAAAAACCACGGGACCGATCACACGGCGAAATCCACTAGAATTAAACACGTACAAGGTGATATAACGTACTCACAGACGACTCAACCTTTTACCATACGCTCCTAGTAGATCTTCTCCGCTCGTTCCGCAACGCTTCTCGAATCCACGATCAGCGCCCAACGCCGAATCCACGGCGTCCAACGTCGAGTCCACGACGTCCGACCGAATCCACGGTCTTCACCCAGTAGCACGCTTCGAATCCATGAACGTACCTCGCTCCGAATCCACGAGAGCGGTAGCACCTTGAATCCACAAGGCCACGCGAGTCCACGCGCCGATTTTGGGTAAATCGTTGTTTTTGGGTGGTGATGATCCGCCGAATACTTAGATTAAAATAGATCGGAAATACCATCTAAGTATTCATTAATTTGATTCTACTCAAAATCTGAGTTTGGAAAACCTAGAATCAAATTAATCAATATAGATGAAGAAACATAGAATTAAATCTATTGATTTCCTTTCTTCTCTATATGTGGATTTTTCTTTTTCGGTCGTATCGGATCTATATTTTTCGTTGTTCGTTCTTGCCCTAGAAAATGAATCATAGGGTCTATTTATAGGTTAGAAACCATTGGAAGAAGATAAGGATCAAAAACTAACCTTTTCTGAAATTTTACAGGACGGCGATCCGGATCGGATTTACTGCGATCCGGATTGTCATAACGAGATAGACAATTCCAGAAAAACGAAGGTTCGGGATCCGGATTGAAATGCCCGATCCGGATCGTTCATATATTTCAGCAAAAACCAATGTTCGGGATCCGGATCAGAATTGGCTTGGATCCGGATTGGATTTGCATATGAACCAACACCCTTCGGGATCCGGATTGGATTGTCTGATCCGGATCCTGAACATGTCCCATGTCCAGTTTTTGATTTTTATGCAATAAAAAATTCTTCCAAGTGTTTCTACACTATAAGAAGTATTCGGATCACCAAAAATCTTTAGTTAAACATACCTGATCCTTTTGAATTCTTCTTTCTTGAGATTGAGGTATATGATCCAAACTTCTTTCATCTTCAATCTTCAAGACTTAACACTTTCACGAAATACGCCAACTCAAATTCCGTAACAATCTCCCCCTTTGGCGGTTTCGTGACAAAACACAAATCCACTTAAGAAAATTCAAAAAGATATTTTTGTTGCTATCACCATACAACAAAAATTTACAATGGAGATCCAAAATTTAAATACATGAGATAAACTCCTAAAACAGACTCTAGACTTAGACATCTGTACTCTCTGCAAAAAGAAATCATTCTTGACAAAAGAGATCGTTAGATACCTCAAGAATTTTCAACAATCAAAACCTAGCAGAGATAGAGTTTATACTCACATGACATTTATGAATTCAGATATGTAATTGAGTCACAATTAAAAATCAACATATCTTCTAAACAATAGAAATCCAAATGTCATAGAAAGGTTAGTCAACAAACAACTTGTTAGTTATATTACATGCCCAAATAGTTAGTCGAATAGTTAGTCGAGACATGCATGCAATCACAATACAAAACCAAAAGTTGCAAAAGTTGTGATACTTACCTTTCAAGGTTCAAAGTTTAACGTTCTTCTCACTCTCAAGCATTGTCAATCACAGAGCACAGTTCACTGTTCAATCACTGTTCAAAGTTCTCTAAACTCTCAAAGTTCTCTAAACTCTCTCCCCCTTTTTGTCACAAAACTCAGCCAAAATTACAAAATGTAATGAGAGTTAAAAAGTTTAAATACGAAGAAGAACCTGAGAACTAAAAAAAATGAAAACTTAAAAACCTGCAAAAGAGAAGATTAGAGTAAAACATTATTCAGAATCCTCAGAGCTGATGCATCCTAGCTTCTGAAACATTTTCTTGATGCGCTTGTTCATTGAAGCTTGCTCTTTCTTAACCTCTCTAAGATCCTTGATCATCGAAGCTTGCTCTTTCTTAACCTCTCTAAGATCCTCTTTCATTTCAGCGAACTCGGTAGACATGCGTTCTTGCTCGTTGGAGAGACGCTGTTGTTCCTTATAGATTGAGTTAACCGAAGCATCATCATCATCAGAAGTTGATGGAGGTGCTTGATGTGCAGGTGGAACGGGAGGTGTTGCTCGTGGTGCAGAAGTTGTTGCTTGTGGTTGTGCTCTTTGTCGGGTAGGAGGTGATGGGGGGTCATCTTGTTTAGTCGAGAGAGACTTCACTATTGTTGTTTCATTGATTGTTCCTAGACTGTACATGTAGGAGCTCGCACTTGTGTCGACTTTAAATTTTCGAAGGATGCGCATAATTATCATAGGATAAGGGAGTCTCTCTGTAGGGTGAGCATGTTCCACATAGCGCGCCATCCTTGACCAGATGAGGTAAGGAATGTTTAAGTTCGCTCCCATTACCGCTGCGGGGTTTCCAAGAAGATAAAGAAATAGCATCCTATCCCATCGAAGAACCTTTGTATTCATGTTTGGAAGGATGTTATAGCAAACAATGAAGTTCACGTAGCGATACTCCGGTCGAAGTTCTTTTGAAAAGACGGAATTTCCTGTCGACAGAGTATCTGGAAGACAAATTCCATTAACTACCACTCTCCAGGAGTTGTTGTTGAAGATTTGAGTTTTCAGATAATGAGGTCCATCAACTCTGGCCTTCATCCCTAACACCTCTCCAATCAGTTGAGGTGTGACTTTGATCTTGACATTTTTAACCAATGTTTGAAATTCTCGACGTCCCTCGTCCTGATCAACTAGACTTGAAGCATTTTGATAAAACATTCGTACTGAGTGAGGACAATACCCAGTAGTCTCAGGGAAATGGCAAATGGGAGCAAGACCTGCCTGGTCAAACAAAGTCCCAAAGAGTGTAGATCGTTCCTTCATTGCCTTGACATTGACATGTCTTTCGCCAATGCATTCCCTTTTCTCAAAATCTTTGATCCTTGCGGAGCTGATGAAGTCTTGAGCAGGAGGCTGGCTAGCAAGTGGTTCTTCAATCGAAATGCCCCGAGCACTGCCTCTTTTTCTTGCGACGCTTTTTCTTTTTGTTCCGGTTGGACTTGGATCCATAGGGGCTTTTCCTTTTTCTGCAGCAGTAGGCGGAGGCTTTGTCTTTGAAGCTTCAGCAGTTGCTTTCCCTTTGGAGACAATGGGGACAGTTTCCTCGACCTCAAGGTTATCCCAGTCAATCGAATCCGTCTCTGTTTCCGTCTCGGAATCACTCTGAGTCTTCTTCGTTTGCTTGGCCCTTTTAGGCTTGACAGTATTTTTAGCATGAACCATGGCAGCGAGAAGAAATATAATCCAGGTGATCACCATTGCTGCAAGTTCTTTGTGTTTTAAGAAGTGTCCTGTGAAGAGCTCAAGAACATGAAAAATTGTTAATTTTCAAAAATTTGAAAAATTGTACCCAAACAATCATATTCATGTAGAGAGACTAAGAATCAAATTAGTTTTGCAAAAAGAATTTTAAAAATAGATCAATTCCATGATTTTCAAAAATTCCTATTATATGCCCTAAAACCGAATTTTCAGAAATCGAAGCCCAAAAATTCGTTAATCAGGAGAAAACCTAGCATATAAACAAAACTAATCTACCCAGAGTTCTTATTTCAAAAGAAATTTGATCAAAAACCATTCACAAACGAAAAAGATACATGATTTTCATCACGTTTTGAAGAAAAAACATGAAAAACCGAGATTTTGATCAAGAAAACTTACTTGAATCGAAGAACTTGAGTTTGGAAGGCTCCAAAAAGGATGAATTCTAGAGAGAGAAGCTCTGGAGTCTTAAGAACAAAAGATTGCAGTAAAAGAAATCAAAACCCTTTCGTTCTTATAAAGCCCTAGCCGTGATCCGGATCGGATCGAGAATCCAATCCGGATCGGCTACCCGCAGGAAATACCTGCGTTCGGGATCCGGATCACTTGTCCAATCCGGATCGGCTCCAACTTTTTCTTCAGAAAAATTTAGAAAAATTCCATAAAATCCAGAAAAAGTATGTAAGCACTTTAGCATATCAACTTTAAACAAAAATCATCGTTTCATACAACAAGAAATAGATTATACAAAATCTATCAATAATATCCAAAAATGAAACGAAAATTTATAAAAATTAAATCCCTTAAAGTTGAACAACTTCAATCACATCTAACATGATCTTATGCGTAATGCCTTTATCAAATCATCAATTTGGTAAAGAAAATGAAATACCAAGATCAATAGATGTTTGAAATCCCAGATAAGTTAGATAATATATCTAGACAATCTGTTGAAGAGAGTGGCTCTTTGAGCATCTTTTCATTAAAAATCCCACCTTATACCAACCTTGAAATTTGACAGAGTCAAGTATTTCAATATGCATTTTATTTAATCAAAAATTGAACAACCATGCTTGGTATACATGTGGTAGCTGCACACAGTACTCGGACGACCGAGGTGGTAGCTCTTTCCTCCATGTGGTGGTAGTTTTCACACTCCTCATTGGGATGTAACTCTTTCCACATCTTTTGAGCATTTTACTTTTCTTTGACTCCCCCTCAATTGGCTATCAATTATTTAATATATAAGGTATTCAACCAAAAATTGATCTCGCATTCATACTCGACTAAATAGTCAAATAAGATAATGACTATACCAAGAGATCATTGAGAGAGAAATTGACTTTGATCACTTAAAAGATGACTTAATTGACATAAATGATCATTGCAACATTGAAATATTATGATATCAAAAGCATAATAAATTTCTAAATGCGTGAAAGGATGCAATTAAAGTCAATATAACTAATGCTCAATTAATGTCCTATGTACAAACATAGATAAAGAACAAAAACACAAAAACAAAACCTAACCTAAGCAAAGGTTTCAAAAAGAGATTATTTCAAGGAAAGCATTCCAATTGCTTTACGCAAGTGAATAAAACGTTTTTGATCCAAAGGTTTTGTTAAAATGTCAGCTAATTGATCCTCAGTTGAAATATATGAAAGTTGAAGAATATTTGATTCAACTAGCTCTCTAAGAAAATGATATCTAAGTTCAATGTGTTTTGTTCTTGAGTGCAACACAGGGTTTTTGGAAATGTTTATAGCACTAGTGTTGTCACAAAGAATTGTTACCGAAGTTGCTGAAATCCGGAAGTCGCTCAACACACTTTTCATCCAAATGAGTTGGGTTGAACAACTACCGCTGAAATATACTCCGCTTCGGCAGTCGAGAGTGCTATGCAGTTTTGCTTTTTACTGTGCCATGCAACAAGGCAATGGCCAAGATAAAAACATGCACCACTCGTGCTTTTCCGATCATCCACAGATCCTGCCCAATCGGCATCTGAATATCCAACAATATCAAACTTGTTCCCATAGGATACCAAATTCCAAATTTATGGTTCCTTTGATATACCGGATGATCCGTTTCACCGCTTTCAGGTGAACCTCCTTTGGTGCTGATTGATATCTCGCGCAAATCCCAACACTAAAGGATATGTCCGGGCGACTAGTCGTGAGATAAAGTAGACTTCCAATCATACTGCGATAAAGTTTCTCGTCTACATTCTCACTATGTGATTCACTTCCAAGTCCCTTATGGCTAGTTCCCATTGGAGTCGGAAAATCTTTAGAATTTTCTAAATCAAACTTTTTGACCAACTCCATTGCATACTTGGATTGACACAGATGGATTCCTTCATCACTTTGTTTCACTTGCAATCCAAGAAAATATGTCAATTCGCCCATCATAGACATCTCAAATTCGCTTTCCATGGTTTCAGCGAATTTAGAAGCATCATTATCTCTTGTTGCACCAAATACAATGTCATTGTGATGACCTGGATCTCCGTAGAGCTGTTGCGGTGCTTTGAGGTGGCTACTGGAGATCTACGCAGTGTGCGGGAGGTATTTGGGGCTTTTACAGGGTGACGGACAGCTTCTGGAGGCCTACGGGGCATGTCGGCGGTGTTCGGGCGCCGATTTGGACACAAGTGTTGGACTCCGGGCTTCAAATGGATCACGTGGGTGATCGGGGGACCCCATCGGTCGTTTGGAGGTGTTTGCGCGCAAAACGGATATTGAGATTGGGCTCGGCGCGAGATTTGGACCAAGAATACTTTCCGGGGGCTTTCGGCAAATTTTAGAGTGAGAATTTGGCGAAACGGACGTCAAAATCGGATTCAGCGCGCGAAAACGCTTCAGACGGTGTATTTGCGGCATTTTTGGGCTTCGGGTTACTGTTCACGCCGGAACAGTATTTCCGGCGATCGCCGGCGGCGGCCGGCGGCGGCGGCCGGCGGCGGAAGGCGGCGGAGGCGCTCGGGCAGGCGGCGCGCGGCCGCGGGCAGGCGCTGAGGGCGCGGGCAGCAGCGGCGGGGGCGCGGGCAGGCGGCCGGTCCACCGCGCGGGCGTGCACCAGGGCGGTGCCACGTGGCATGTGGAGATTGGATGGTCCACAGCGCGCGGTCCACGGAACCATTTAGGTGCACGGTGGACCGACAGGGTGGACACGTGGCATCATACTATTGGTCGGCTCACAGCATTCGGTCTACGGGGATTTCAGGCTGGCTCAGGGTGTATGGTGCACCGGCTTGGACACGTGGCAGCATTTCATTGGTGCGGTCCACGGGATTTTGTGCACCGGGTGCACTGAACTTTCGGAGTGGACACGTGGCACGCCCTCATTGGTCGGTCAACTGTGCACTGGGCGGCAGACTGAGCGCAGAACTGTTGGGAGGGCCACGTGTCGCAATCCTATTGGTCCATTTTTGGTGTTTCGTGTTCTATGGGACACGATGGGAATTTTTGGAAAAGATTTTTGGGGTTTTCTTCTTAATCCCATCCGAGGCTCATTCAAGGGCTTATTTCTCCATCTTAGAGGCTCCATCTCCTTAGAGGTGAGAAGATGAAATCTTCATCTGGAAGTGAGGAACACTCCTGTGAAGTTTGAGGAGTTTTTGAGGCACGGATTTCGAGATTTGGATTTTCCGGCGCGGCGCGACGATGCATTCCTGGATTGTTCTTCGGCGCAGCGACAGTGTTTTAGCTCCCCCGAGCTAACCAAGCAGTATTTTTCAGCGATTCTTGCGCCATCTTCTTCGTAACAGGTAGGGCTACATTTCCTATTTCTACTGGTTTTTCCCCATTCCGAGGTTTTCATGGGTTTTTCGGATCATCTTGTGACCCCTTTTGCTGTGATGGAGTTTTGGACAGCGGGTCGGTATTTCGGCGATATCTCCGCAACCGGACATCGGATTGAGGCGATTCAAAAAAGGATTTGCATCTACACATCACAAGGAATCTCTCTGAATTTTTGTGGAATTTCGTGGAATTTCCCTGAAGGTGAGAACCCCTTTTTACAGAACCTTGTAGCACAGTTTTTGGGTGAAAATATTGTTCGAGGTGGTCCTCTTGTCGATTTTAGTTCTCAGCACAGAAAAATCGTGGGAAAACGTGCAGGTACTCGTTTCGACCGGTTCGTCGCGTAGATCGCAGTGGTATTTTTCTGGGAATTTATTGGGCACATTTCGCAGGTAAAAAGGCTGAACAGTGAATCTGGTTTTGGGGACAGATTTTGGGATTAACTTGGATAGTAATTGTGTGTGTGTATCCTTTGGGATTTTGGCACAGTTTGCGAGGACGGTTGAGATCGGGCGCGGACTTCGCTGTCAGGACTTGGATTTAGCGCTCGAGGTGGGTACCGTTGTTTAACCTCCTACTTGTGATGTCCCCACTAGGCCTATTTGAGTTGCTTTTAGTACAGTGCTAAATGAACCGGTAAAAAGTAAAAATGGCAGGGTAATTGGGAATTGGACTATATTGCTTGTACACTTTGGGACCTCTTATGTTTAAGTGATAAATGGACATGGGATTACTTGGCAGATGGAAGTTTAATTAGTGGCATCCCTGTTATGGGGGAAAGATCATAATATTTAAACCCTGTTTTAAATAATGGACTTTGCATGCTTGATTGGACATTTAGTTAGGCCACCTTTTTCTGCTACACTATCATGATGGCATTGACTTAGGAGAAACCATGCTTTTCTCTTCTTTTGTCTACATTTGGGGGATAGTACGCTCGGGTTCGAGCAGGGGCTGGGATAGTGTAGTCAGACAGTTGTGGGTTTTGGGACAGGCAGGCTGTGAGGGCAGGGTATTGCGGCAACCGCGGACAGTAGGCGGTTGACCGGATATCGATTATTCTACCCGATTGTGGATCTTGGATTTTGGGACAGGCAGGCTTGGTGGCAGGGTATTGCGGCAACCGCGGACCTTGGGCGGTTGACCAGACAGTGGTTATTGCATCAGATTGGGTATCGGGTCTCCTTTTAGTGGATGGGGTTTCCCACTATTTGTTTATCTTGCATCGGGTTGAGATCGGGTCTCCTTTTAGTGGATGGGTTTTCCCACTTTGATCAGAGTCATGATCCAGTCCTGCTGATTTGGTACTTGTTACCCAGGCATTATTTTGGTACTTGTTACCCAGGCATTATACTCGTGTGGGTCGCTCCCCTCGAGTGCCACTCCGGAGTGTGCGTTTTACAGGCTTCGAGTCCTCGGGACTCTCTTTCCCTATCGGTGTTATGCGTTGGCCAGCATACCCGATTTGACAGGCAGGCACAGCAGGCAGTACCAGTGCTTACTGGTGTATCGATTGGGTCTAGGCAGGCAGGCATTTACTTTCTGATGCATACATTTAGCTATATTCCTAGCTGGCATTTTAGAGGCATAGTAGTGGTAGCTTCCTACATCATCAGTTGGCATATTTACAGCTTACCACCTTTGTTCATCTTTTTCGCCTCTTGTAGTCCTAGTGGGCACATTTGAGTTGAGGTTTACCCACTAGGGGGAGGCTACTGTTTACAGTAGTTCTCACCCCCACTGCTTTCTCTTTTCTCTTCCCTTTGTTTCTTTTGCAGTGTCTTCTGCGGGTGCTGCTGAGTTTTCAGCGACGGGTCGAGGAGAGAGGACGGCTGAGTAGATAGACTTCGAGGCAGGTTGAGCGTGTTAGCTGGACTGTTGGTGTACCCGTGTTTCCTCAGACGGTTGTACTTTTCTTTGGGACTGGCTTTTGCCAGCAGGTTGTATTTATTTTGGTGAGCTGGGAGAGACAGATGTATCATTTATACAGATGTATTGTATTTTATTTCCAGCTTCAGTCTGAGATGTATTAGTTTTAGTTCAGCTCTGTTTTTATTGCTCTTTTATTATATCTCTTATATATCTGAGCAGGTTTGGCGCTTCGTGTACGCGGGAAATACCGTGTGCACGGCGGATCTGTAGACGGGCCCGGGTTCTGGTTTACACCCGGGGCGTGACAGTCATCGACATAGATTTGTGCTACAATGAAGTTATTTTTGATAATGCTTCACAAAGAGAGTCCTGTCTGCTCCCCCTCGAGTATAGCCCTTCTCTAAAAGGTGCTTTGTCAACCTTTCGTACCATGCTCGCGGTGCTTGTTTCAGACCGTAAAGAGCCTTTTTCAACGAAAAACATGGTTAGGTAGTTTATGGTCCACAAAACCTTTCGGTTGAGCCACATAAACTTCCTCATTTAAAAACCCATTTAAAAAGGCGCTCTTAACGTCCATTTGAAATAATTTGATTTTAAAATGACAAGCTATCGCAAATAAGATACGAATGGACTCGAGTCTAGCTACAGGGGCGAAAGTTTCATCAAAGTCTATACCTTCTACTTGAGAGTAGCCTTGAGCAACTAACTTGCTTTGTTCCTGATGATAGTACCATCCTCATTTTTCTTGTTCTTGAAAATCCATTTGGTACCTATCACATTGTGTTGCTTCGGAGGCTTCGTTAATTCCCAGACTTTGTTTCGCTCAAATTGATGGAGCTCTTCCTGCATTGCTTCAATCCAGTAGTCATCCTGAAGAGCTTCATCAACATTCTTTGGTTCGATTTGGATACGTAGCATGCGAATCCGCAAACCAATTGTCTCCGAGTTCTAACTCCTTCTTGTGGGTCTCCAATGATGTTCGATTCAGGATGATCCTTGGAGATGCGTAACGTTTGAGGTAAGGAGTACTCGGAGGTACATGAGATGATTCCTGCACATCAGATAAACTTGAAGAACCGTTAGATGCATCATTATTATCGAAAGAATTGTTAGAAGAAGATGCATTAGCAGGTGTATCATCATCAAGAGAGATATCGAGGGTAGATTTTTCAGATTCAAAGTGAAAAGCTTCATCTACTTTAACATTTATCGATTCTACGATCGTCTTAGATTCTAAGTTAAAAACTCGATATGCTCTACTGTTTGTAGAATAACCCAAGAAAATCCCTTCGTCACTTCGAGAGTCAAATTTTCCAAGATTTTCGCGGTCACGTAAAATAAAACACCGACTCCCAAAGATACGAAAATATTTGATGTTAGTTTTCTACAAAACCATAGTTCATATGGTGTATTTAAAGTCCCCGGGCGCAAATACACGCGATTAATAACATAGACAGCAGTGTTCACCGCTTCAGCCCAAAAATATAACGGTAAGTTCCGGCTATGAAGCATAACACGTGCCATCTCCTGTACGACCCTGTTTTTGCGCTCGACTACACCATTCTGTTGAGGTGTATAGGGTGCTGAGAATTCATGTTTAATGCCGTTAGAAGTGCAAAAATCAATGAATTTAGAATTTATGAATTCTCCACCTCTATCACTTCTAACACGAGTAATCTTTTCATTCTTTTCAATCATAATACGATGGCAAATCTCGTGAAAAGAATCAAAAGTATCAGCTTTCTCTTTTAAAAATGCTACCCAAGAATATCTAGAGAAATCATCAACCAATAAGAAAATATACCATTTACCTCCCAAAGATGGTTGACGAGTTGGCCCCATTAAATCCATGTGCAAAAGTTCCAAAGGCCGTTTTGTACCAATGTGGTTCAAGTTCTTGTGTGCAGTCCTAGACTGTTTTCCCTTTTGGCAACCGCCACACACAATGTTTTGTTCAAAAGAAAGTTTTGGAACCCCCTTGACCACATCTTTGTTTGAAATTCTAGCAAGTTCCTTAAAGTTTATGTGACCTAGCCTTTCATGCCAAAGTGTTTCATTTTTCAAAGATGCTAGGTTACATTTTTCAGAAATTTTATTAGGAACAACATAACAATTGTTTTCTGATCTAACCCCTTTTAAAAAGAAAACATGGTCCTTATCAGTTACAGTACATTCATCAGATGAAAAATTAACTGAAAAACCATTGTCACAAAGTTGACTTATGCTTATGAGGTTAGTCTTAAGGCCATCAACAAATAACACATTTTTCAGAACCGGGCCATCTGGAATAGCTACCGTTCCTTTTCCAACAATTTTGGAAGACCGACCGTCTCCGAAAACAACAAGTCCTCCGGAGATTTTCTCAAAATTTTGAAAACAGTTTTTGTCACCGGTCATGTGACGGGAACACCCGCTATCCAGATACCAAGACGAACTATCATATGCATGCAAGGAAATATTAGTAACAAGACAAGGGAAAATTTCACCTTTGCGCACCCAAACCTTTTTGGAATGCGTCGGTAATGGTCGTGAAGTTATTTCCTAGGTGAAAGCGTCTTGTTGAAGATTGCTGCTCCTTGATGATGTCGTCTTGAGCGGTGAACTACCAAGGCTCTTTTCCTTCGAAAAATTTGCATTTGATTTCTGAGGAATCACCTTTTTGGTAGTCATTGCAAGAGGTGCTTGAGGTGTGCGTTTGGCTCCCATCTTGCAATTTCTCCTTATGTGCCCTGAAATGCCACAACGAAAACATACCTTAGATCTTGACGATCCGAAGAGGATGAAGTAGGCTTGTTGTCGTTGCTTGTCGTGAATTCCGGTGTCGGAGGAGGAGATACCGACTGAGGCACAATAACTGTCCCACTCGAACTTGGAATGTCTCCAGTTTGAGTGTATCCGAGGCCGAACTTATTTGTTTGACCAAGACCAAGAAGCTGTCCAACTTACTCCTTCCAGAAGAAAATCGCTTTAAGTCATCTTTAGTTGGCGTATGGTCTTTGTCATTTCCATTTTTCCTGTCGAGCCTCGCCGTAGAGCTTCAAGAAGTAATTCGCTTTATCCACCATTTTACATGTTCTTTCTCGAAAAGCTCATTGGACTCTTGAAGGGAAACATTTGCTTTGACTAAGTTATCCCTTTCCACTTCAAGAGCGTTTGAGAGAGAAGTTGCCCTTTTTACTTCTTCTTCGAGATCCTGCAATCTCCCTCTCAAACTCCTTGTTTTGCTTTGCCAGTTTCTTTGAATCCCTCAAAAGCTTATGGTAGGCAAGAGCAAAATCTTCACCTTCAGAATTACTCGATTCATCGTCCGTTGCATTCTTTTCAACATGGGAGGAGTTGGACAATGAATCGGATGTACTTGCCATTAAGCACATGAAGGGTGAAGATGTGGACGCGTGGAATGCTGTCGCGTTGTCTTCTTCATCACTTGAGGATGACTCATTTGACGTTGAGTTGTCATCCCAAGTGACGACTTGCATCGCCTTCTTCTTTGCCGGATTCTTGTTGGGACACTCCGTTGCAATGTGGCCGTAGCCTCGACATTTGAAGCACTGTACTTGTCCCTCTGAACTTTTCTTATCCTTTGAGAAGTTCTCTTGCTTTCTTGACTTGTAGCTTGAAGAACCCTTGCCTTTCTTCGACTTTCCGAAGGATGGAGTTTTGCTTGAATTACCCCTTCGAAAGTTGCGGCGAAACTTCCTTGTCAAGAGAGCGAGCTGCTTCTCAAAGTCCTCCATAGATAGGTTCTCGTCATCGTCAGAGGAGGATGAATCCGCGTCTTCTTCTTTAGTTGATTTCAATGCATAACCTGAAGACTTAGAAGAGGATGCCTTTCCAGAAGAATAGTTAGTAGGAAAAGTCATTTCATAAGTTTGTAATGCACCAACTAATTCTTCTACACGCATTTCGTCCGGGTGTTTAATTGTTTCAATGGCTGCGACCTTGGAACGAAATCGTTCAGGAAGAGTTCTTAATATCTTTCTTACAACTTTAAATTCTGGAATCTTCTCTCCCAAGTTAGCACATGAGTTTACGATGTCTTGCAATCGTGTGTAATATTCAGTGAAAGATTCATTTTCTGCCATAGAAATAGAGTCAAACTTGCTCGTAAGCATTTGCAGTTTCTGAATCTTCACAAGGTTAGTTCCCTCATGCGTAACTTGAAGAACATCCCAGATTTCTTTCGCAGTCTCACATGCCGAGACGCGAGAGAACTCAGTTTGTGACAAAGCATTAAATAGAGCATTAATTCCTTTGCCATTGTAAGAAGATAAATCTATCTCTTCCTTGGTCCATTTCGACCTAGGTTTTAAGGTGCGAACATCAGAAATAATTTCAGTTGGATTAGACCATCCTAATTCAATTGATTGCCACACCCTTTCGTCGATGGAAATTAAAAAGGCTTTCATCCGTACTTTCCAGTACGCATAATTTGTTCCATCAAAGAAAGGGGGTCGATTGATGTTTCCACCTTCAACCATTGTTTACAACCCTATTCCCGCTCTGATACCACTTGTTGGGTTATATATAATTGGATCTAAATAGGAAAAAAAACACCTAGAGGGGGGTGAATAGGTGTAAACATTAAACACTCAAAAATCGTTGCGCAATAAAACCCAATGCGGAAATAAAAATAAACACGCAAGATTTTTACGTGGAAAAACTCCAAACCGGAGTAAAAAACCACGGGACCGATCACACGGCGAAATCCACTAGAATTAAACACGTACAAGGTGATATAACATACTCACAGATGACTCAACCTTTTACCATACTGTGACGCCCCACTTCCCACGGGTCACGAATCCAGAACTACTCTAGCCTAGCACGCTTAACTCTCAGTTCCAACTTGGATCTTGCTACCATCCAAAATGCTATAGCCGGGTTAGAGATTTAGTCCTATTATATCATTTATATAGAGGACTAATCCAAATTCCGGGGATATCACATTCTTCCCCCCTTTAAGCCCTGACGTCCACGTCAGGCTCAAGCACACTCACGAGCACCAGGCGATGTGAGACTCGTCTCGCTAGCCTTAGCCGACCATGTGAGGAGCTGCACTCCACTCAAACGGTCATTAGATGGGGAACCTAGCTCTACCCGCTATATAACCCTGGCTCAGCCGAGACTCATCTCACATTTCCGGCTGGTGAATGTCTCTGATACCAACTGTGACGCCCCACTTCCCAGGGGGTCACCCATCCTAGAACTACTCTAGCTCTAGCACGCTTAACTCTCATGTTCCTCTTGGATCTTGCTACCATCCAAAATGCTATAGCCGGGTTAGAGATTTAGTCCTATTATATCATTTATATAGAGGACTAATCCAAATTCCGGGGGTGTCACACATACGCTCCTAGTAGATCTTCTCCGCTCGTTCCGCAACGCTTCTCGAATCCACGATCAGCGCCCAACGCCGAATCCACGGCGTCCAACGTCGAGTCCACGACGTCCGACCGAATCCACGGTCTTCACCCAGTAGCACGCTTTGAATCCACGAACGTACCTCGCTCCGAATCCACGAGAGCGGTAGCACCTTGAATCCACAAGGCCACGCGAGTCCACGCGCTGATTTTGGGAAAATCGTTGTTTTTGGGTGGTGATGATCCGCCGAATACTTAGATCAAAGATAGATCGAAAATACCATCTAAGTATTCATTAATTTGATTCTACTCAAAATCTGAATTTGGAAAACCTAGAATCAAATTAATCAATATAGATGAAGAAACATAGAATTAAATCTATTGATTTCCTTTCTTCTCTATATGTGGATTTTTCTTTTTCGGTCGTATCGGATCTATATTTTCCGTTGTTCGTTCTTGCCCTAGAAAATGAATCATAGGGTCTATTTATAGGTTAGAGACCATTGGATGAAGATAAATATCAAAAACTAACCTTTTCTGAAATTTTACAGGACGACGATCCGGATCGGATTTACTGCGATCCAGATTGTCGTAACGAGATAGACAATTCCAGAAAAATGAAGGTTCGGGATCCGGATTGAAATGCCCGATCCGGATCGTTCATATATTTCAGCAAAAACCAATGTTCGGGATCCGGATCAGAATTGGCTTGGATCCGGATTGGATTTGTATATGAACCAACACCCTTCGGGATCCGGATTGGATTGTCTGATCCGGATCCTGAACATGTCCCATGTCCACTTTTTAATTTTTATGCAATAAAAAATTCATCCAAGTGTTTCTACACTATAAGAAGTATTCGGATCACCAAAAATCTTTAGTTAAACATACCTGATCCTTTTGAATTATTCTTTCTTGAGATTGAGGTATATGATCCGAACTTCTTTCATCTTCAATCTTCAAGACTTAACACTTTCACGAAATACGCCAAAACAAATTCCTTAACACAGTCAAACCTGCGCCCACCTACTGCCGCACATCCACAAGAGGACGGGTCTACCGTAGGGCGTCCGTGACTGCCAAAACTGGCCCAGCTAGAGGGACTGCGTCGACAAGTCGCGATAGCAAAGTAACAGGCCCAACTCCGGAGTGGCACTCGAGGGGTGCGACCCCACCGAGGAAAGTATCAGCGCATCTCTGTCGAGCTCAATGTGGCTCATGCAGGCTATAGGCCAAATCCACGATCAACAAGATCGACAACAACCAACATCACATCTCTAACTCACTAGCTAGAAATATCCAACAGCTCGGACTGCCGTCAACCCAACGGCTCCCCAAAACAAAACACCAAACTCACAGGTAACACAGGAAGGACCGACACCATAAGGGTTCGAAAATCCCGATAGGTTGGTGCCTAGAACCCCAATCAAACAAGAACAGAATCCAGGCTCCGCCTATCGAAGTTTTCGACCCCCTTACAGTTTGGGAACACAACTCCCTCGGTAAAACATGCGGAGGAAACCAACCAGGGCCCGAAAGTTCCAAAGGACCAACACCTACAATCCTATTAAACAAGAACAGGTTCCAGGCACGGTCCCCGTAGCTTTTGTCCCGAAACAGAAATAGAAAAGGCCCTAAGAAAGAATAACAGCTCAACATGCAACTCACTAGCCGGGTATACTCCACAACCGGCAACAATGAAGGGTCCGAGAACCCCGAAAGGCTACAACCTACAACCCAAATCAAACAAGAACAAGCTCTAGGCATAGCCCCTCGTTGTTCTCGACCCAGAGAAAAGGCAGCCCTTAGAACCCAGACCACTCGAATCATCTCGAGTGGGTAAGTTTATAGGAAAAGGTGACATTTATTACTGAAAGCCATTTTGATCTGAGAGAAATCTATTTTTAATGATTTTTAGTTCTTTTTAGGAAAACAAATTTGAAAACAAGTTTTATATCCAAACCTCGAAGAGCTAATGCCTTCGTCCAATCAAACAAGAACAGACTCAGGCGACCCTACGATGCTTGGAAGAAAACATTAGTTGACTAAAATCATATGTGTGTCCAATAAGGTTCTGGGTTCAAGGTCCTGCTATCATTGGCAAACTGCTGCCACTAACACAGTGGCGACAAATGAAATAAAGAACAAAACATCCCGGGATCACCGTTTACCCAAACGGCTCCCGCCATAAATAAAAGACCAGCTACATCTACCAGACTCCACTCTGCTCCCAAGCACGAGTGTAACATGCATCCCACACTAAGAAGAAACTCGATCGCTCGACCCACTACCCGGGCGAGGAAGACTGTGACGCCCCACTTCCCAGGGGGTCACCCATCCTAGAACTACTCTAGCTCTAGCACGCTTAACTCTCATGTTCCTCTTGGATCTTGCTACCATCCAAAATGCTATAGCCGGGTTAGAGATTTAGTCCTATTATATCATTTATATAGAAGACTAATCCAAATTCCGGGGGTGTCACATTCTTCCCCCCTTTAAGCCCTGACGTCCACGTCAGGCTCAAGCACACTCACAAGCACCAGGCGATGTGAGACTCGTCTCGCTAGCCTTAGCCGACCTTGTGAGGAGCTGCACTCCACTCACAACGGTCATTAGCCGGGGAGCCTCGCTCTACCCGCTATATAACCCTGGCTCAGCCGAGACTCATCTCACATTTCCGGCTGGTGAATGGCTCTGATACCAACTGTGACGCCCCACTTCCCAGGGGGTCACCCATCCTAGAACTACTCTAGCTCTAGCACGCTTAACTCTCATGTTCCTCTTGGATCTTGCTACCATCCAAAATGCTATAGCCGGGTTAGAGATTTAGTCCTATTATATCATTTATATAGAGGACTAATCCAAATTCCGGGGGTGTCACAAAGACACTATGTCCAGGAATAGAAGAACAGTGTGGATGTCTAAAGCATAAATAAACCTAGCCCAGATGAGGGTTTTCTATTAGTCTGGTTACACATGCAAGATATGACGGGGTGCTAGGTCAAGTTCCAATAATAGTATTTAGTTTAACTAAAGCAGGATCAGGAATTAGCAACTAACAAGATATCAAACATGATACAGGAAAGATAACATCTCCCTCTCTAACATGCATCCTAATCCATCTCATACATGCATGTTCCTATATTATAGAATTAGTAGGAAATCCACTGGTTTTGGAGGCGAAGCAACCCACCTGATATGCTAAACTGTCCCAAGTCCAACAGCTGAAAATACCCAGGAACAAATATCTCTAATTTCCTCCAGTTCAAACGGGCTCAGGAATGCCCGCAAACTCTCCTGGGTACAACAAAAGGTCCATAGTTACACTTTAATTCCAAAAATTATCCAAGTATACACAATCTGCGGTAACAGTCCCAAAGATGCGATATTTTCACCTGCAGAAAGGACTCTAAAAAATCCAATAAAAATACTGCTGCGTTCGTCGCGTCGAGCCCTTCGAAACGAGTACCTATACACCCCAATCCGAGCCCCGTAGGGCGAGTTACAAATTCCACAACACGGTGAGCGCGAAACCCCACAACAAACAACTATAATACCATGCACAAATAAGGGGGAAAACATATACCTTCGGGCAAGCCTCAGAAAAATCCTGAAAAAATACGGTGATGATCCTTGCGACACGTAGATGCAAAAAGTGTACAGGCACGCCTCAATCCGATGCTCAAGCACGAAGATATAGCTGAAACATCCAGCGCTATCCCAGAAATCCTCACAGAAAATAGGGTCCCAGTAAGCTTGGAAAAACTCCAAGAAAAACCCAAAAACTAGGGGAAGCTAAAAATACCAAGATCGTAGCCCTGCCTGTCGTGGATCCAACAGCGTAAGAATCGCTAGAAAAGGTGGTTGGAGTAGGCTGGGGGAGCTCGCGCACCGAAACGCGACGGAAGGAAACACAGACGAAGGAATGTCGCGACGCACCGAAGAAATGGGAACCTCAAAAGGCGTGCCACGTAAAATCCCAGTAATCCTCAAGTGGATGCTGCACAGGGCGAGGAGCAACTTTGCTAAAGGGTCCGAGGCGAGAGGAGGCTCGAAAATGCGGAAAAGGGGAAGAAGAAGGCGGCTCAGGTCCTTAAATAGGCCACAAAAACAAATCAAATAATGACGGTTGTGTCCTAGTTTCCGGGCGCCCGAAATATTTTGGGCGCCAACAGTGCCGCGGTCCACTACCTCGCGGAGCGCCCGAAACTATCTGGTTCCGCCACGTCACTAGCCCAAACAGCGAACAACACGTGGCGTGCACCGGGTCAACGCGCGCCTGGCGCGCCCATGTGTGCGCTGCCAGCGCCACCTGCGCACCCTGCCAGGCACGCAACCCGAGGCTGGCTGCCCCTGCTTCGTGGACCAAGACCAAGCACCAACCAATCTAAGCCCGCCACGTGTCCACTATGAACCAGTGAGAAGATGCCACGTGGCAAGGCGCTCCTGTGCACTTCGCGACTGCCCGCGCGCCCGCACGCTGCCGGTGCCGGCTCCGCTGCCTGCCCGCGCCCGCGCCGCCGCGCTCCGCCGCTGCCCGCCGCCGCCGCCGCTGCCCGCTGGTCGCCGGAATAGTGCCACTGCCTCGAAATCTGTGCGCTGCATCCGGGCTCCGAAAGATACAAATAAATAGTCCATTTTCATCATTTTCGCGCGCTGAATCCAAATTCGATGTTCGTTTTGCCAAATTCTACCTCCAAAATTTGCCGAAAATTCTCAGAGAAGCAAACTTGATCCGTTTTTCGTGCCGGGTCCAAAACTGGGGTTCGATCTTGCGCGCAATCACCTCTAACATACACCATAGGTCTCCAGAAATTTCCAATCACACTGCAAACTCTCTGCGGAGATCCGGGTCATCACATCCTCCCCCACTAAAAGAAAGTTTCGTCCTCGAAACTAAAACGCACCAAATCCACAAACCCAACTCGACTAAACTACCCGAAGTACGCTAACACCACCAAACAAGAACGTAAAGGCCCACCATCAGGAACGTCATCAACTACAACTCTCAATTTAGAAAACAGCTAAAAATAACGAAAAGTTCAAAAATTTTGAAAGGCAGGTGCCCTCGCCCCAATCAAACAAGAACAGGTTCGGGCACTGTCTCCATTTCTGGAGTAGCCTTTCGAAGTTTTTGTCTCATTCGTCAGTTTCAGCCTATAGGCAAGAAAAAGGGAGAGAAGTATTGAAGCCGTTCCTGCTGTGGCGACAAAACAAAAGCTACAATCTAACCAAGACCTCTAAGGACACAACCTCTAATCCTAAACGTCACCTACGCTCTAGGGGTGGCGTCTGGACAAAACCGCTGAAGCCAACGTTGCAGGAAGGATACTTCGGCAACCCGTGAAAATGAACTCCACCTGTCCAACTTGCGGAAGGGTGACTGCTCTCATTCCAAAATCAGTCGTTGCACGGCACCGCACCAACCGGTCCAACCCGTGTCCAATCTAAGTCTTGGAGCTGTCCCTGAACCGTCACACCTGCCGGTATAATTCCAAGTCCCCTCTGCACTGGACACGATCCACAGGACTCCCCCTGTGACGCCCCACTTCCCAGGGGGTCACCCATACTAGAACTACTCTAGCTCTAGCACGCTTAACACTCATAACCTTTTGGATCTTACTACCATCCAAAATGCTATAGCCGGGTAAAGAGATTTAGTCCTATTATATCATTTATATATAGGACTAATCCAAATTCCGGAAGTGTCACACCCCCACATGCACAACACCAATAGGAACTTGTACCTCTAGTGCACGTGGTAACTGTTGGGTTGTATTAATTGGATCTAAATAGGGGAAAAAAATACCTAGAGGAGGGTGAATAGGTGTAAACAGTAAGTACTCAAAAATCGTTGCGCAATAAAACCCAATGCGGAAATAAAAAATAACACACAAGATTTTTGCGTGGAAAAACTCCAAACCGGAGTAAAAAAAACCACGGGACCGATAACACCGCGAAATCCACTAGAATTAAAACACGTACAAGGTGATATACCGTACTCACTCACGACTCAACCTTTTCCATACGCTCCTAGTAGATCTTCTTCGCTCGCTCCGCAACGCTCCTCGAATCCACGATTTGCGTCCAATGCCGAATCCACGGCGTCCAACGTCGAGTCCACGACGTCCGACCGAATCCACGGTCTTCACCCAGTAGCACGTCTCGAATCCACGAACGTACCTCGCTCCGAATCCACGAGAGTGATAGCACCTTGAATCCACAAGGCCACGCGAGTCCACGCGCCGATTTTGGGAAAATCGTTGTTTTTTGGGTGGTGATGATCCGCCGAATACTTAGATTAGAAATAGATCGAAAATACCATCTAAGTATTCATTAATTTGATTCTACTCAAAATCTGAGTTTGAAAACCTAGAATCAAATTAATCAATGTAGATGAAGAAACATAGAATTAAATCTATTTATTTCCTTTCTTCTCTATATGTGGATTTTTCTATTTTTCGGTCGTATACGGATCTATCGGCTTACCCTAAAAATAAATCGTAGGGTTTATTTATAGGTTAGAAACCATTGGAAGAAGATAAGAATCAAAAACTAACCTTTTCTGAAATTTTTCAGGACGACGGTCCGGACTGGAATTATGGCGGTCCGAACTGTCGTGGCTAAACAGACTATTTCCAGAAAAACATACCTTCGGGGTCCGGACTGAAATACCCACGGTCCGGACTGTTCATGCAATTCCTGCAAATTCCACGTTCGGGGTCCGGACTGAAGTAACCACGATTCGGACTGGAATTGCGCATGAACTACCCTGTGTTCGGGGTCCTGACTGTAGTGCCTGATCCGGATCCTGAACATGTAATATGTCCAGTTTATTGATTTTTATGCAATTAAGAATTCATCCAAGTGTTTCTACACTATAAGAAGTATTCGGATCACCAAAAATATTTAGTTAAACGTACCTGATCCTTTTGAATTCTTCTTTCTTGAGATTGAGGTATATGATCCAAACTTCTTCATCTTCAATCTTCAAGACTTAACCATTTTCACGAAATACGCCAACATAAATTCCTTAACAATCTCCCCCTTTGGCGGTTTCGTGACAAAACACAAATCCTGTCACGCCCCGGGTGTAAACCAGAACCCGGGCCCGCCAACAGATCCGTCGTGCACACAGAATTTTCCATGTACACGAAGCGCTGGTAACCTGCTCAGATATATTATATACAATAAAAGAGCATAAGCAGAGCTGAACTAAAAGAACTAAAAGTAATCTCAGACTGAAATAAAGTACAAGCTGAAATAAAAGTACAATAAACTCCCAGCTCACCACAAATATACAACCAGCTGGCCAAAGCCAGACCCAAAAGTAAACTACTGAAGTCTGAGATACAAAAGGGGATAAAATAAAAGCCTAGCTAATCTCTCGGTCGGGGTAGATGATCTAGCTAGTCGGCGATCCTCTTACCTCGATCTGCCGCTGAAGGCCCAGCAGCTCCCACAGACGACTCTGCAAAACAAAGGAGAAAAAAAGGACAGAAAACAACAATGGGGGTGAGAACTACTAGATAAACCAGTAGCCTCCCCTAGTGGGTAAAAACCTCAAATGCTGACGCACCCACTAGGAATAAAGAGGCAAAAAGGAGGGAACAGTAGTAAGCTATAAAGGCTGCTGAAAAAGAAACTGCTACCACAATGCCTCTAAATGCAGTGCTAAAAGATAACTGTATGAATGCATCAGGAAACAGTATTTGACCAAATAAACCCAATCTAGTCACCAGTAAAACTGGTACTGCCTGCTCTGCTGTCGAACTCAAGAACTCAGTAGGGTACCAGCACATAAGGCTCGAAATCCCAATCAGCACTCACAACTCACCAACTGACCGGCGCTCGGCACGGTCTAAAGCCTACTCCGGAGTGGCACTCGAGGGGAGCGACCCACACGAGTAAAGTATCACTGTATCAAGCATCTCTGTAACCAATGTCTCACAATAGCAGGACTGGATCATGACTATGATCAAAGTGGGAAACTCCGTCCACTAATGAAACCCCGATCTGATGCAATAGTACTCAAAAAGTGGGAAACACCATCCACTAGAGAAATCTGATACCCAATCTGATGCAATAGTACTCAAAAGTGGGAAACCCATCCACTAGAGAAATCTGATACCCATCTGATGCATAGTAAACATCCGGTCAACCGCCCAAAGTCCGCGGTCACCGCAATAACCCACAACCCACAATTGGGTAAAATAATCAAGATCTGGTCAACCGCCTACTGTCCGCGGTTGCCGCAATAACCCACAATCAACATCAAGTACACCCTGTCCCTGACTCTAGGTCCCGGCTACACTATCCCAAACCTCTGCTCGAACCCGAGCAACATGACTCAAAAAGTCTAGATAAGAAGGAGAAAGAAAGCAATCATGGTTTCTCCTAAGTCAAATCCCAATATGATAGTGTAGCAATAAAATAGTGGCCTATCTAGATGTCCAAACAAGCATGCAAAAGTTCTCTTTTAAAGGAGAATATCAAATAACAGTTTTACAGGTTAACAAATAATGAATTCACATAAATATAACAATCATTAAAATCATGTCAACTACACATTATATGATAGATCCATAATAAATGCAAGTTGGCGCACATAGATAAGTCATCATGTCCAATTGTCCAACAATATTGTCCCAAATTTATCACATAAGAGCTATCAATTAATTTAGGGGCAATGCAGGTTCACATACTAAAAGTTAACTGTCACATTTATAATTGGGGAACTCTACTACTCCTAGTGAGCATGTCAACAAAGAGGGAAACACAACCACCCACCTCGAAAAGCACGCACAACACCACAAGAAATATCCCGCTGTCCGCTGTCCTCTAAAAATGCAGTCTGCCGAAAACAATGTCCTACAACAACACACATGTGCACACGGTGTAAAAATTACAAGTCCCAAACACAGATTTGCTATTTTTACAATCAGCACGCAAAATGAGGAATTTCACCTCTGTCCCGAGCTCCAAAAATCCCAGAAAAATCACGGTTGCGTTCCTCGCGAAAAGTAGCCCCAAATCTACTGTTTAAACACCTCGATCCGATATTCCTACGCCAAGATATAATTCGTCGAAGTTGCCGCTGTCCAAAAATCCAAACAGCAAAAGGGGGGTCAAAACACCTCGGGAATCGTGCCAAGAAATCGGAATCCAGAGAAAAAACCACCACACGGAAAACGAAGCCCTACCTCTCAGGATCACACCGGCGAAAAAATCGTCGAAAAAGGACTTCTGTACTGCGTAGGGGACTCCTCGGACTGAAATGCGCCGATAACGGGCCGAAAAAGGGGAAAAACGGGGCGCACTGTAAAATCCGGATCGCCGTTGTCGAACTTCCGAAAAAATCTGGAACTCCACCACGAGATGTAAAATAACAGAGGAAAAACTTCTTCAAAGCCCTCCCTCTGGTTCTCTCTCTCTATCTCTCGGAAAAACCAGAAAAAGGAGGGGAGGGGAAGCCTATTTATAGGCCCAAAAACAATTGGAAAATGACCATTGTGTCCCGGTTTTCGGGCGCCCGAAAGTTTCGGGCCCCGAAACCGGGCCCAAACAGTGCCCGGCCCAACTCGGCCCACTCCCGCACAAACGATCCGGCCGGACCGCGCGGCCGTCCGACCCGGCCCGGCGTGCGACGCGTGTCCCCGCACAGGGGACAGCGCGCCCGGCGAACCGGGCGCGGCCACGCGTCCCCCTGCGGGGGCGGCGGGGTGGGTGGCGCCAGCCAGTGGCGTGGCGCCACGTGGCGGCGCCTTTCCCGCCCGACACGCCAGCCGGCGCGCCTGCGCGCCTGCGCGCGCGTGCGCGTACGGCCGCAGGCGCGCGCTCGCGGGTGCACCGCGCGCACCTGCGCCGTCCAACCCGGGGCCGCCACGTGGCGCGCCCCGGTCCACCGTGCACCGCGCCTCAGCCCGCGCCTGCCCGGCCTGCCCGCGCTGCCCCGCACTCAGCCGTCCGCCGCGCGCACTGCGCCGGACCAACCAAGAATTGCCACGTGGCCCGCCGGTCCACGGTGCACCGGCGGCCCACTCCGTGGACCGGGGAGCGTGCGCCGGCCCAAATAAGAGGCCGCCACGTGTCCTAGCCGGTCCACGGCTCCCCCCATGCGCCATTTTGCGTAGAAAACTTCCGGGTGTCCCTTTTTAGGCATCCGGACTCAGAAAAATATAAATAAATAGCCGTTTTCAAGCGTTTTTCCGCGCTGAATCCAAATACGGCCTCCGTTCACCCTGAATCCACTCCTAAAATTCGGCAAATGCAGCCGAAGGTCAGGCTTGATCCTAATTCCTCACTGAGTCCAAATCAACACATCCCTTTGACATGTTGGGACCCAACACACCAATAATAGGTGTTCCACACCCCGAAACAGGGAAAAAACACTGGGAGACCTAGGACACTACATCCTCCCCCACTAACAAATGTTTCGTCCTCGAAACGAAAATCATACCTCAATCCTGAGCCTCGGACAGGTAGGGGTAGGCGTCCATCATCTCTGACTCGAGCTCCCACGTCGCCTCGCGCTCATCATGATTGCTCCAGAGGATCTTCACATAGGGGATGGTCCGATTGCGCAATTCTTTCACCTCCCGATCTAGAATCCGCAGTGGGCGCTCCTCATATCTCAAATCCTCGCTGATCTCGAGTGGTGCAAAGTCGATGACGTGCGACGGGTCGAAGACGTACCTCCTCAGAGTGGAAACATGAAAAACATCGTGGACACCAGCAAGTCTCGGGGGAAGTGCAAGTCGATAAGCAACTGGCCCGATACGCTCCAATACCTCAAAGGGTCCAATGTATGGGGCTGAGTTTCCCGCGAATGCCAAACCTCCTAATCCCCTTGGACGACGAGACTTTCAGAAATACATGATCTCCAACCTGAAACTCTAAGTCTCGTCGCCGAACATCAGCATAGCTCCTCTGTCGACTCTGAGCGGTCTGAAGATGCTGTCGAATCACTCGGACCTTCTCCTCTGCCTCTAGCAGTATATCTGGCCCCAAGGTCCGTCTCTCGCCT
Organism: Tillandsia fasciculata; assembly: GCA_029168755.2. Classification (NCBI taxonomy): domain Eukaryota; kingdom Viridiplantae; phylum Streptophyta; class Magnoliopsida; order Poales; family Bromeliaceae; genus Tillandsia; species Tillandsia fasciculata. The sequence continues at coordinate 555,801 of JAQOTM010000027.1, read as the reverse complement.
ACGTCACTCCAATAAAGTGGTGATCGACACTTGCGTCCGTACAACGCTTCAAACGGAGCCATCTGTATGCTCGCTTGAAAGCTGTTGTTGTACGCAAACTCAACCAAAGATAAGTGTCGAATCCAACCTCCGCCAAAATCCAAGACGCAAGCCCTCAGCATGTCCTCCAAGATCTGTATAGTCCGCTCTGACTGCCCATCAGTCTGTGGATGAAAAGCTGTACTGAATCTGAGCTGAGTCCCCAAGGCGGTCTGCAAACTCCTCCAGAAACGCGAGGCAAACCTCGGATCTCTATCTGACACAATGGAAGCGGGTACTCCATGCAACATCACTATCTCATCTAGGTATAACTGGGCTAGTCGCTCGAGTGGCCAAGTAATCTGCATAGGCAAAAAGTGCGCTGACTTGGTAAGTCGATCCACAACTACCCAGATAGCATCTGCTCCACCCTGTGCCCTCGGCAATCCGACCACGAAAACCATCGTAATGTGGTCCCATTTCCACTCGGGGATTGGGAAACTTTGTAACTTGCCAGCTGGCACTCGATGCTCAGCTTTTACCTGCTGACAAGTTAAACACTGCGCCACAAATCTCCCAATATCCCTCTTCATGCCATTCCACCAGAAATGTGCCTTGAGGTCCTTATACATCTTAGTCCCCCAGGATGAAGGGTATAAGGTGTATAATGGGCCTCTCTCAATATCTGCTCTCTGATCTCAGCATCCACTGGCACACATGCTCAGTCCCTGTACCTCAGTACTCCCGCAGCATCCACTGTAAAGTCCCCTGACTGATCACTCGGAATCTGATCTCGAATCCTGGTCAAGTGGGGGTCCTCACTCTGTTTCTCCCTGATCCTGTCCAGCAGAGTGGGCTGCACGACTAATGACGTCAGTCTAGCAGAGACCCCAGGGAACACAACCTCTATCTCGAGCCGTCTCATCTCCTCTAATAGTGGCGCCTGGTCTGTGATCAACATAGACAAACTCTGTACTGCTCTCCTGCTCAATGCATCAGCGACCACATTAGCCTTGCCTGGGTGGTAAAGAATGTCCACATCATAATCCTTTAGTAGCTCTAACCACCTGCGCTGCCTCAAATTCAGCTCCTTCTGTGTGAACAGATACTTTAAGCTCTTGTGGTCGGTGTAGATCTCACAATGCTCTCCATACAGGTAATGGCGCCAAAGCTTCAGTGCAAACACCACGGCAGCGAGCTCCAAGTCGTGGGTAGGGTAATTCTTCTCGTAATCCTTGAGCTGTCTCGATGCATAAGCAATTACCCTCCCTTCCTGCATCAACACAAACCAAGTCCACTGTGCGATGCGTCACTGTAGATCACATATCCTTTCCCCATAACAGGGAGGGAAAGGATAGGAGCGGTCATCAGTCTATCCTTCAGCTCCTCGAAGCTCCTCTGGCAGTCCTCACTCCAGATAAACTTAACTCCTTTACGCGTCAACCGAGTGAGGGGTGTGGAAAGCTTCGCAAAGCCTTCCACAAACCGACGATAATAACCAGCTAATCCCATGAAGCTGCGCACCTCTGATACAGTCGTCGGTCGGGGCCAATCTCGAACTGCCTCAATCTTCGCCGGGTCTACTGCCACACGGCGGCGGAAATCACATGGCCCAAGAAAGCTACCTCCCGAAGCCAAAACTCGCACTTCGCCAGCTTGGCATACAACTTCTTCTCTCGTAGAAGTTGTAGCACAGTCCTCAAGTGCTCCTCATGCTCGGCCTCGCTTCGGGAGTAAACAAGGATATCATCAATGAACACCACCACAAAACGATCCAGAAATGGCCGAAATATCCTGTTCATTAAGTCCATAAAAGCGGCAGGGGCATTAGTCAATCCAAACGGCATAACTGTAAACTCATAATGCCCGTACCGTGATCTGAAAGCAGTGTTAGGAATATCCTCGGCCTTCACCTTCAGTTGGTGGTAACCAGACTGTAGATCGATCTTGGAGAAGACGCAAGACCCTTGCAGCTGATCAAAGAGATCGTCGATGCGCGGCAGAGGGTACTTGTTCTTGATGGTCACTTTATTCAGTTCGCTATAGTCCACACACAATCGAAGTGACCCATCCTTCTTCTTCACGAATAGCACCGGCGCTCCCCAGGGCGACACACTGGGTCTAATAAAGCCCTTATCCATCAAATCTTGCAGCTGTGCCTTAAGCTCTCGCAGCTCAGCCGGTGCCATCCGGTAAGGAGCCTTAGAGATTGGCGCAGTTCCTGGAACTACGTCAATCACAAACTCGATCTCCCTGTCGGGCGGCATACTAGTCAGCTCAGGTGGAAACACATCCGGAAACTCACAAATAATAGGAATATCCCTGAGTCCCGGTGCCGCCGTAGGCCCCTCAACAACACTAGCCAAAAAGGCTACACATCCTCGATGAATCATCCGCCTCGCTCGGGAAGTCGAAACCATAGAGGCAAAGAAAGTGCTCTGACATCCCCGGTATACCAACACCTCCTGGCCTGGCTCTCTAAAAGTGACAGTCCTCTCGGCACAGTCAATAGTCGCGAAATACCGAGCCAGCCAGTCCATCCCGAGAACCATATCAAAGTCCCTCAGCTGTCTCAAGACCAACAGGTCTGCTGGCATAATCCAGGACTCGATCTGCATCGGGCAGGACCAACAACACTCCTCCACGTGCAAAGTGTGATCGGGAATCTGAACCTCTCGTGCACGTGGCAAAAGTCCTACCTCTAACCCATGTAATGATGCAAAAGATCTACTAATGAAAGAATGTGATGCTCCAGTATCAAATAAGATATGAATCCAAATGCCAGAAATAGACCATACCTGCCACCACACAGTCAGCTGTAGCAGAATCCCCCGCCTGCGCTAAGCCATCCTGACCGCTCAACAACGACTGTCTCTCACCAGAAGGGTGTGGAGGCGAAACTCGGTCTGCCCAGAGACCTGTCGGTGAAGCTTCCGGTCGCAGCTGGGAAGTAGTAGGAATGGACACTAAAGTAGGTGCCGCAGTCGTCCCCGAGGGGCACGCAACTCGAATGTGCCCGGGCTGTCCACACCTATAGCAGCGACCCCACCGCTGGTCGCAGGTGCCGAGAAAATGCTGACCTCCACAGAAAATACAACTGCCGAGAGCCCGCAATGGTCGTGTCCGCTGCTGCTGCTGAGACCTCTGCTGGGATGCGATAGAGGCCAATGCTGAAGAAGGTGGTACTAAGGTCGGAAGGGGGCATGTAGCTCGGATGTGGCCAGACTGTCCACATCGGAAGCATCGACCCCGCCTCAAGTCACAGGTACCTGGTGGATGCTGCCCTCTACAGAAAACACACCTGCCGCGAAACCGTGGCCGTCTGCGAGAAGTGGCCAGTCCAACAACATCCGGGGCTGGGCGTTTCCTCTCTAAACGCTGCTCTGAAGCCCTGGCCCTCTCTCCAACTGCCGAATCACCCCTCTGCGCCAGCAGCTGCTCCAGGCGCTGGTCCTGTCGAAAGCTCCTCGCCACCAAATGGGTCACCAAGGCCCGCAGTTCCCCCAGCTCGGCAGATACCGCCTGCTCGGGCTCCTCAGAAGGGGTGGGGATGCCCCCGACGGAAAAACGACGGCGGGGCGACATACTGTCACAAAAAGCCACAAATCAGCAATAAAACCCCACACGACCCAATCTAGCGAAAGTCAAAGACATCCCCCTATTTCTGTGACTTTATGTTGTCTGCAGCCAACATAACGGTCCACCAGAAATTGGGTATGTCGATCCCTCCTCACTCACTGGAGGAGTCAAATAAATAAATCAACGACTTTCTCAAAGTGTCGCGTCTCTCACGCCCTATCATCCTAGGGTTTGCCAAAAGCCTAGGGTTTCCTAAGTCCCACTGACCTATCCCTAAGCTCTGATACCAACTTAATCTGTCACGCCCCGGGTGTAAACCAGAACCCGGGCCCGCCAACAGATCCACCGTGCACACAGAATTTTCCATGTACACGAAGCGCTGGTAACCTGCTCAGATATATCATATACAATAAAAGAGTATAAACAGAGCTGAACTAAAAGAACTAAAAGTAATTTCAGACTGAAATAAAGTACAAGCTGAAATAAAAGTACAATAAACTCCCAGCTCACCACAAATATACAACCAGCTGGCCAAAGCCAGACCCAAAAGTAAACTACTGAAGTCTGAGATACAAAAGGGGATACAATAAAAGCCTAGCTAATCTCTCGGTCGGGGTAGATGATCTAGCTAGTCGGCGATCCTCTTACCTCGATCTGCCGCTGAAGGCCCAGCAGCTCCCACAGACGACTCTGCAAAACAAAGGGGAAAAAAAGGACAGAAAACAACAATGGGGGTAAGAACTACTAGATAAACCAGTAGCCTCCCCTAGTGGGTAAAAACCTCAAATGCTGACGCACCCACTAGGAATAAAGAGGCAAAAAGGAGGGAACAGTAGTAAGCTATAAAGGCTGCTGAAAAAGAAACTGCTACCACAATGCCTCTAAATGCAGTGCTAAAAGATAACTATATGAATGCATCAGGAAACAGTATTTGACCAAATAAACCCAATCTAGTCACCAGTAAAACTGGTACTGCCTGCTCTGCTGTCGAACTCAAGAACTCAGTAGGGGACTAGCACATAAGGCTCGAAATCCCAATCAGCACTCACAACTCACCAACTGACCGGCGCTCGGCACGGTCTAAAGCCTACTCCGGAGTGGCACTCGAGGGGAGCGACCCACACGAGTAAAGTATTACTGTATCAAGCATCTCTGTAACCAATGTCTCACAATAGCAGGACTGGATCATGACTATGATCAAAGTGGGAAACTCCGTCCACTAATGAAACCCAGATCTGATGCAATAGTACTCAAAAAGTGAAAAACACCATCCACTAGAGAAATCTGATACCCAATCTGACGTAATAGTACTCAAAAAGTAGGAAACCCCATCCACTAGAGAAATCTGATACCCAATCTGATGCAATAGTAAACATCCGGTCAACCGCCCAAAGTCCGCGGTCACCGCAATAACCCACAACACGCAATTGGATAAAATAATCAAGATCCGGTCAACCGCCTACTGTCCGCGGTTGCCGCAATAACCCACAATCCAACATCAAGTACACCCTGTCTCTGACCCTAAGGTCCCGGCTACACTATCCCGAACCTCTGCTCGAACCCGAGCAACATGACTCAAAAAGTCTAGATAAGAAGGAGAAAGAAAGCAATCATGGTTTCTCCTAAGTCAAATCCCAATATGATAGTGTAACAATAAAATAGTGGCCTATCTAGATGTCCAAACAAGCATGCAAAAGTCCTCATGCAACGTGAAAGGGAGAATATCAAAAAACAGTTCTACAGGTGTAACAAATAATGAATCCACAAAAATATAACAATCATGCTAAAATCATCAGTCAACTACATATGTATATGATCCCAGATCCATAATAAATCCCAAGGTGGAACCCGCACATAGATAAGTCATCATGTCCCGATAATTAGTCCAACATTATTGTCCCAAATTTATCACATAAGAGCTATCAATTAATTTAGGGGGCAATGCATTAGGTTCACATACTAAAAGTTAACTGTCACATTTATAATTGGGGAACTCTACTACTCCTAGTGAGCATGTCAACAAAGAGGGAAACACAACCACCCACCTCGAAAAGCGCGCACAACACCCCAAGAAATATCCCGATGTCCGCTGTCCTCTAAAAATGGAGTCTGCCGAAAACAGTGTCCTACAACAACACACATTTGCACACGGTGTAAAAATTACAAGTCCCAAACACAGATTTGCTGTTTTTACAATTAGCACGCAAAATGAGAAATTTCACCTCTGTCCCGAGCTTCAAAAATCCCAGAAAAATCACTGTTGTGTTCCTTGCGAAAAGTAGCCCCAAATCGACTGTTTAAACGCCTCGATCCGATATTCCTACGCTAAGATATAATTCGTCGAAGTTGCCGCTGTCCAAAAATCCAAACAGCAAAAGGGGGGTCAAAACACCTCGGGAACCGCACCAAGAAATCAGAATCCAGAGAAACCACCAACACGAAAAACGAAGCCCTACCTCTCAGGATCACACCGGCGAAGAAATCGTCGAAAAAGGACTCCTGTACTGCGCAGGGGACTCCTCGGACTGAAATGCGACGATAACGGGCCGAAAAAAGGGGAAAAACGGGGCGCACTATAAAATCCGGATCGCCGTTGTTGAACTTCCGAAAAATCTGGAACTCCACCACGAGATGTAAAATCAACAGAGGAACAAACTTGCTTCAAGGCCCTCCCTCTGGTTCTCTCTCTATCTCTCGAAAAAACCAGAAAAAGGAGGGGAGGGGAGGCCTATTTATAGGCCCATTAAAACAATTGGAGAAATAACCATTGTGTCCCGGTTTCGGGCGCCCGAAAGTTTCAGGCCCCGAAACCGGGCCCAAACAGTGCCCGGCTCAACTTGGCCCACTCCCGCACAAACGATCCGGCCGGACCGCGCGGCCGTCCGACCCGGCCCGGCGTGCGACGCGTGTCCCCCGCACAGGGAACAGTGCGCCCGGCGAACCAGGCGCGGCCACGCGTCCCCTGCGGGGGCGGCGGGGTGGGTGGCGCCAGCCGGGGCGCCTGCGCGCCTGCGCGCGCGTGCTCGTACGGCCGCAGGCGCGCGCCCGCGGGTGCATCGCGCGCACCTGCGCCGTCCAACCCGGGGCTGCCACGTGGCGCGCCCCGGTCCACCGTGCACCGCGCCACAGCCCGAGCCTGCCCGGCCTGCCCGCGCTGCCCGCGCACTCCTCCGTCCACCGAGCGCACTGCGCAGGACCAACCAAGAATTGCCACGTGGCCCGCCGGTCCACGGTGCACCGGCGGCCCACTCCGTGGACGGGGGAGCGTGCGCCGGCCCAATAAGAGGCCGCCACGTGTCCTAGCCGCTCCACGGCTCCCCCCATGCACCATTTTGCGCAGAAAACTTTCGGGTGTCCGTTTTTAGGCATCCAGACTCACAAAAATATAAATAAATAGCCATTTTCAAGCGTTTTTCCGCGCTGAATCCAAATACGGCCTTCGTTCAGCCTGAATCCACTCCTAAAATTCGACAAATGCAGCCGAAGGTCAGGCTTGATCCTAATTCCTCACTGAGTCCAAATCAACACATCCTTTTGACATGTTGGGACCCAACACACCAATAATAGGTGTTCCACACCCCGAAACAGGGGAAAAACACTGGGGGACCTGGGACACTACAAATCCACTCAAGAAAATTTAAAAAGATATTTTTGTTGCTATCACCATACAACAAAAATTTACATTGGAGATCCAAATAAAGATAAATACATGAGATAAACTCCTAGGACAGACTCTAGACTTTGACATTTGTACTCTCTGCAAAAAGGAAGCATTCTTGACAAACGAAATTGTTAGATACCTCAAGAATTTTAGCATTCAAAACCAAACACAGAGATAGAGTTTATACTCACCATGACATTTACAAATTCAAATATGTAATAAGATCACAATAAAAAATCGACATATCTTCAAGGCATTATAATTCAAAATGTCACAGAATTGTTAGTCAACATCAACTTGTTAGTTATATTACATGCCCAAATAGTTAGTCGAATAGTTAGTTGAGGCATGCAACAAAACACAATATAAAACCAAAGTTGAAGTCATACTTACCTTTCATAGTTCAAAGTTGTTCAAAGTTCACAACCATTAGTCGTTCATCATTGTTTGTTCTCTCTCTCCCCCTTTTTGTTACAAAATCAAGCCAAAATTACAAAATAAAAGGAGAGTTAAAAGTTCAAAGCAAGAAAAATTTGAGAACTAAACGAAGAAAAACTGAAAACCTGCAAAAGAAAGGTAAATCCTAAGAACAGATCACAAATGCAAATGATCATGCTAAGTCAGAACTGTCTGAACTGGTACAATCCAACTCGCTTAAAATTCCTTTAAGCATCCTTGATATTTTGGAACATTTCTTTCTCATCTTTTTATGTTCAGAGGTAATTTGTTGGAGATCTATCGACAATCTTTCTTGTTCAGCAGACAGTTTCTTTGTTCTTGACGGATGGAGGACAATACGTTAGGTTCTGTAGTGTCTCTCCTGGAAGTCAATGGATGTAGTGTAGATGCAGATGGTGCATGCTGGCCTTCAATCCATGGAGATACTCTAGGAAGTGAGCGTGCTCTGGTGAGAGGTTTATTCATTTGAATTCTACTGTTTTTGACATTCTTTCGCCTCGTATATTGCTTGGTTGTTGAGGCAGACTTCATTAGCTTTTTGTTCCCCAAATACAGCCTGTCTTCCTCATCAACAGTTTGTTGTGCTTGTCTACAGATTTCTTCCCAGTCTTCTTCATCAGATTCTGAATCGTTTTGACCAACATTTCTTGTCTCTTCTTGAATTGACTCATCTTGTTCTCTTTCGATAGTCGCACGTGTGTGCACCATGCCAACAAGAAGGACTATTAACCACGTGAATACCATTTTTGCTATCTTTTGTGAAAAGGAGAATCAAATTAAAAATTGTTAATTTTTCAAAAATTTGAAAAATTGTACCCAAACAATCATTATCGTGTAGAGAGACTAGGAATCAAATTAGTTTTGCAAAAAGAATTTTAAAAAGAGATCAATTCCAAGATTTTCAAAAATTCTCATTATATGCCCTAAAACCGAAATTTTAGAAATCGAAGCCTAAAAATTCGTTAATCAAGAGAAAACCTAGCATATAATCAAAACTAATCTACTCAGAGTTCTTATTTCAAAAAAAATTTGATCAAAAACCAATCTCAAACGAAAAAGATACAAATTTTTCTTCACGTTTTGAGCAAAAAAGAGAAAAACAGTGAAAAAACGTGGTTTTGATCATGAACACTCACTTTGAATCGAAGAACTTGAGTTGGAAAGGCTCCAAAATCGTTGCTTTCTAGAGAGAGAAGGTCCGGAGACTTAGGAACAAAAGATTGAAGTAAAAAGAAATCAAAACCCTTTTGTTCTATATAAAACCCTAGCCGCGATCCGGACTGCCTCAAGAATCCAGTCCGGATCGGCTATCCGCAGGAATTCCTGCGTTCGGGATCCGGATCGGATTGTCCAGTCCGGACCGGCTTCAAACTTTTTCTTCAGAAAAATTCAGAAAAATTCCAGAAAATCCAGAAAAAGATTGTAAGCACTTTTGTGTATCAACTTTAAATGAAAATCATCGTTTCATATTTAAAAGAAATAGATTATGCTAAATCTATCAAGAATATCCAAATAATGAAACAAAAATTTATAAAAATTAAATCCCTTAAAGTTGAACAAGTTCAATTACATCTATCACGATCTTATGAGTAATGACTTTATCAAATCATCAATTTGGTAAAGAAAATGAAATACCAAGATCAATAGATGTTTGAAATCCCAAATATGTTAGATAATGTATCTAGTCAATTTATTGAAGAGAGTGGCTCTTTGAGCATCTTTCATTAAAATTCCCACTTTATACCAACCTCGAAATTTGACAGAGTCAAGTATTTCAAAATGCATTTTATTTAATCAACTTGAAAAACCATGCTTGGTAAACATGTGGTTGTTGGGTTTATATGTATTAAAGGATCTAAATAGGAAAAAAAACACCTAGAGGGGGGTGAATAGGTGTAAACAATAAACACTCAAAAAATTATTGCGCAATAAAACCCAATGCGGAAATAAAAATAAACACGCAAGATTTTTACGTGAAAAAACTCCAAACCGGAGTAAAAAACCACGGGACCGATCACACGGCGAAATCCACTAGAATTAAACACGTACAAGGTGATATAACGTACTCACAGACGACTCAACCTTTTACCATACGCTCCTAGTAGATCTTCTCCGCTCGTTCCGCAACGCGTCTCGAATCCACGATCTGCGTCCAACGCCGAATCCACGGCGTCCAACGTCGAGTCCACGACGTCCGACCGAATCCACGGTCTTCACCCAGTAGCACGCTTCGAATCCACGAACGTACCTCGCTCCGAATCCACGAGAGCGGTAGCACCTTGAATCCACAAGGCCACGCGAGTCCACGCGCCGATTTTGGGAAAATCGTTGTTTTTGGGTGGTGATGATCCGCCGAATACTTAGATTAGAAATAGATCGGAAATACCATCTAAGTATTCATTAATTTGATTCTACTCAAAATCTGAGTTTGGAAAACCTAGAATCAAATTAATCAATATAGATGAAGAAACATAGAATTAAATCTATTGATTTCCTTTCTTCTCTATATGTGGATTTATCTTTTTCGGTCGTATTCAATCTTTTTCAATTTATTCACCGATGCCCTAAGAAATGAATAATAGGGTCTATTTATAGGTTAGAGACCATTGGAAGAGGATAAGTATCAAAAACTAACCTTTTCTGAAATTTTACAGGACGGCGATCCGGATCGGATTTACTGCGATCCGGATTGTCGTAACGAGATAGACAATTCCAGAAAAACAAGGGTTCGGGATCCGGATTGAAATGCCCGATCCGGATCGTTCATAAATTTCAGCAAAAACCAATGTTCGGGATCCGGATCAAAAGTGGCTTGGATCCGGATTGGATTTGCATATGAACTAACACCCTTCGGGATCCGGATTGGATTGTCTGATCCGGATCCTGAACATGTCCCATGTCCAGTTTTTGATTTTTATGCAATAAAAATTCATCCAAGTGTTTCTACACTATAAGAAGTATTCGGATCACCAAAATCTTTAGTTAAACATACCTGATCCTTTTGAATTCTTCTTTCTTGAGATTGAGGTATATGATCCAAACTTCTTTCATCTTCAATCTTCAAGACTTAACACTTTCACGAAATACGCCAAAACAAATTCCTTAACAATCTCCCCCTTTGGCGGTTTCGTGACAAAACACAAATCCACATAAGAAAATTCAAAAAGGATATTTTTGTTGCTATCACCATACAACAAAAATTTACAATGGAGATCCAAAAATTAAATACATGAGATAAACTCCTAAAACAGACTCTAGACTTAGACATCTGTACTCTCTGCAAAAAGAAATCATTCTTGACAAAAGAGATCGTTAGATACCTCAAGAATATTTAGCATTCAAAACCAATCACAGAGAAAAGAGTATGGAGTTTATACTCACGATGACATTTATGCATTCAGATATGTAATTGAGTCACAATCAAAAATCAACATATCTTCTAAACAATAGAAATCCAAATGTCATAGAAAGGTTAGTCAACAAGCAACTTGTTAGTTATATTACATGCCCAAATAGTTAGTCGAATAGTTAGTCGAGACATGCATGCAATCACAATACAAAACCAAAAGTTGCAAAAGTTGTGATACTTACCTTTCAAGGTTCAAAGTTTAACGTACTTCTCACTCTCAAAGCTCTCTAAACTCTCTCCCCCTTTTTGTCACAAAACTCAGCCAAAATTGCAAAATGTAAGGAGAGTTAAAAAGTTTCAAAAATATGAACAACCTGAGAACCAAGGCTAAAAGAAACTAAAAATCGAACTGAAAAACCTAAATACTGAAAAACCTGCAAGAAGATCTGCACAAAAGATGACAGAGGTTAGGCAAAAATTAATCATCCGAGTCGGACTCATCAGAAGCACTGCATCCCATCTTCGAGAACATTTTCTTCATGAATTTCTTCATTGAAGTGACTGACTTAGTTAATGTGATCTGAGATGCCGTGATAATCTCAAGTTCCTCGGAGATTCGCCTCTGTTCTTTGGTTATCTGTTCTTGTTCAAACGATAGGCGTTGTTGTTGCTTGAGAATTGAGGTCACTGATGCTTCATCATCTGCTTCGGGTGCTTGTCGTGATGGCGAGGCAGAGGTGCCGATACCAGGTTTCTTTCCGGATGACGGAGTTGAAGTAACATGAGGCAATTTGTGAAGGGACTTCACAATGGTGGATTCATTTATCATCCCCAAGCAATGTTGATAAGATGTTGCGGTGATGTCAATCTGAAACTTTTTCAGAATCCTCATGATTATCAACGGAAACGGAAGTCTTTCTGAGGGGTGAGGATGCTCAACATATCTCGACATTCTGTTCCAAATAATGTATGGGATGTTCAAGTTTAAACCAACTGCTTTAGATGGATGCCCCAGAAGATATAAGAATAGCATTCTATCCCATCTCATCACCTTTGTTTGCATGTTTGGGAGAATGTTATAGCAAGTAATGAAGTTGAGAAACTGATATTCAAGTCGGAGTTGTTTGGATTTAACAGTTTTACCATCTTGCGATTCAGTTCCTTCCAAACAAATTCCGTTCAGAACAGTTTGCCACATGGTACTCGTTAGGCTTCTTCCCGTCAAATAGTTGATCCCTGATCTGTTGGATTCGATTCCAAGAACTTCGCCGATTAACTGCGGAGTGATTTTCAGTCTCATCCCTTGGATATTTGTGTAGAACTGCATTGAGCCATGTTCATCTTCTTGAAGATGTCTTGCATTTGTATAAAAGGTCCTTACTCGGTGCAAACAATATTCGAGTAATTCCGGAAATCGGCAAACTTGAAGAAGATTAGCTCGTTCAATTAAAATCCCAAATTCTGGTGAATGATCGCGGAGAGCACCAATATTGAAATGTCGTTCGCCGATGCATTCACGATGTTCAAAAGCTCTAAGGCGATCAGTGTTGACGAGCATTTCTTCCTGGCGAGGCGGAGAATCAGGAAGTATTGGCTTGCTAACATCAACATCTCGTGCTTGTCCAAAGCGTCGAGCTAGTCGTTTCCTTTTCACCGAGATGGTTGGAGCAGTCATTGGAGCTTTTCCTTTGTCCATGGGTGTCTTTCCTTTTGATGGAACAGGGGTCTTCTGTGTCGATTTAACAGGCAATGCTTCATCATCTGACAACTCGTCCCAATTTACCTCATCTTTTTCCTGTTCAGACTCTGAATCTTCAAGATGAACGCATTCTCCCTTATTGAAAGGTTTCTTTGCTCTCTTCAATTTATTTATTGCTCTTGTATGCACCATTGCAACTAATAGGAAAATGATCCATGAGAATGCCATTGCTGCAAGTGCTTTGAGTTTAAGAAGTGTCCTGTGAAGAACTCAAGAACATGAAAAATTGTTAATTTTCAAAAATTTGAAAAATTGTACCCAAACAATCATAATCATGTAGAGAGACTAAGAATCAAATTAGTTTTGCAAAAAGAATTTTAAAAATAGATCAATTCCATGATTTTCAAAAATTCCTATTATATGCCCTAAAACCGAATTTTCAGAAATCGAAGCCCAAAAATTCGTTTATCTTGAGAAAACCTAGCATATAATCAAAACTAATCTACCCAGAGTTCTTATTTCAAAAGAAATTTGATCAAAAACCATTCACAAACGAAAAAGATCCATGATTTTCATCACGTTTTGAAGAAAAAAACATGAAAAACCGAGATTTTGATCAAGAAAACTTACTTAGAATCGAAGAACTTGAGTTTGGAAGGCTCCAAAAAGGATGAATTCTAGAGAGAGAAACTCTGGAGTCTTAAGAACAAAAGATTGCAGTAAAAGAAATCAAAACCCTTTCGTTCTTCATAAAGCCCTAGCCGTGATCCGGATCGGATCGTGAATCCGATCCGGATCGGCTACCCGCAGGAAATACCTGCGTTCGGGATCCGGATCGGCTTGTCCAATCCGGATCGGCTCCAACTTTTTCTTCAGAATAATTTAGAAAAATTCCATAAAATCCAGAAAAAGTATGTAAGCACTTTACCGTATCAACTTTAAACAAAAGACATCGTTTCATACAACAAGAAATAGATTATACAAAATCTATCAAAAATACTCAAATAACGAAACGAAAATTTATAAAAATTAAATCCCTTAAAGTTGAACAACTTCAATCACATCTAACATGATCTTATGCGTAATGCCTTTATCAAATCATCAATTTGGTAAAGAAAATGAAATACCAAGATCAATAGATGTTTGAAATCCCAAATAAGTTAGATAATGTATCTAGACAATCTGTTGAAGAGAGTGGCTCTTTGAGCATCTTTCATTAAAATTCCCACCTTATACCAACCTTGAAATTTGACAGAGTCAAGTATTTCAATATGCATTTTATTTAATTCAAAATTGAAAAACCATGCTTGGTATACATGTGGTAGCTGCACACAGTACTCGGACGACCGAGGTGGTAGCTCTTTCCTCCATGTGGTGGTAGTTTTCACACTCCTCATTGGGATGTAACTCTTTCCACATCTTTTGAGCATTTTACTTTTCTTTGACTCCCCCTCAATTGGCTATCAATTATTTAATATATAAGGTATTCAACCAAAAATTGATCTCGCATTCATACTCGACTAAATAGTCAAATAAGATAATGACTATACCAAGAGATCATTGAGAGAGAAATTGACTTTGATCACTTAAAAGATGACTTAATTGAACATAAATGATCATTGCAACATTGAAATATTATGATATCAAAAGCATAATAAATTTCTAAATGCGTGAAAGGATGCAATTAAAGTCAATATGATTTATGCTCAATTAATGTCCTATGTACAAACATAGATAAAGAACAAAACACAAAAACAAAACCTAACCTAAGCAAAGGTTTCAAAAAGAGATTATTTCAAGGAAAGCATGCCAATTGCTTTACGCAAGTGAATAAACGTTTTTGATCCAAAGGTTTTGTTAAAATGTCAGCTAATTGATCCTCAGTTGAAATATATGACAGTTGAAGAATATTTGATTCAACTAGCTCTCTAAGAAAATGATATCTAAGTTCAATATGTTTTGTTCTAGAGTGCAACACAGGGTTTTTGGAAATGTTTATAGCACTAGTGTTGTCACAAAGAATTGTTACCGAAGTTGCTGAAATCCGGAAGTCGCTCAACACGCTTTTCATCCAAATGAGTTGGGTTGAACAACTTCCCGCTGAAATATACTCCGCTTCGGCAGTCGAGAGTGCTATGCAGTTTTGCTTTTTACTGTGCCATGCAACAAGGCAATGGCCAAGATAGAAGCATGCACCACTCGTGCTTTTCCGATCATCCACTGATCCAGCCCAATCGGCATCTGAGTATCCAACAATATCAAGACTTGTTCCCATAGGATACCAAATTCCGAAATTTATTGTACCTTTGATATACCGGATGATCCGTTTCACCGCTTTCAGGTGAACCTCCTTTGGTGCTGATTGATATCTCGCGCAAATCCCAACACTGAAGGATATATCCGGGCGACTAGCCGTGAGATAAAGTAGACTTCCAATCATACTGCGATACAGTTTCTCGTCTACATTCTCACTATGTGATTCACTTCCAAGTCCCTTATGGCTAGTTCCCATTGGAGTCGGAAAATCCTTAGAATTTTCTAAATCAAACTTTTTGACCAACTCCATTGCATACTTGGATTGACACAAGTGAATTCCTTCATCACTTTGTTTAACTTGTAATCCAAGAAAATAAGTCAATTCGCCCATCATGGACATCTCAAATTCGCTTTCCATGGTCTCCGCGAATTTAGAAGCATCATTATCTCTTGTTGCACCAAATACAATGTCATCGACATAGATTTGTGCTACAATGAAATTGTTTTGATAATGCTTCACAAAGAGAGTCCTGTCAGCTCCCCCTCGAGTATAGCCCTTTTCCAAAAGGTGCTTTGTCAACCTTTCGTACCATGCTCGCGGTGCTTGTTTCAGACCGTAAAGAGCCTTTTTCAAACGAAAAACATGGTTAGGTTGTTTATGGTCTACAAAACCTTTCGGTTGAGCCACATAAACTTCCTCATTTAAAAACCCATTTAAAAAGCGCTCTTAACGTCCATTTGAAATAATTTTATTTTAAAATGACAAGCTATCGCGAATAAGATACGAATGGACTCGAGTCTAGCTACAGGGGCGAAAGTTTCATCAAAGTCTATACCTTCTATTTGAGAGTAGCCTTGAGCAACTAGACGTGCTTTGTTCCTGATGATGGTACCATCCTCATTTTTCTTGTTCTTGAAAATCCATTTAGTACCTATCACATTGTGTTGCTTCGGAGGCTTCGTTAATTCCCAGACTTTGTTCCGTTCAAACTGATGGAGCTCTTCCTGCATTGCTTCAATCCAGTAGTCATCCTGAAGAGCTTCATCGACATTCTTTGGTTCGATTAAGGAAACGTAGCAAGCGAATCCACAAACCAACTGTCTCCGAGTCCTAACTCCTTCTTGTGGGTCTCCAATAATGTTCGATTCAGGATGATCCTTGGAGATGCGTAACGTTTGAGGTAACGGAGTACTCGGAGGTACATGAGATGATTCCTGCACATCAGATAAACTTGAAGAACCATTAGATGCATCATTATTATCGGAAGAATTGTTATTAGAAGATGCATTGGCAGGTGTATCATCATCAAGAGAGATATCGAGGGTAGATTTTTCAGATGCAAAGTGAAAAGCTTCATCTACTTTAACATTTATAGATTCTACCATTGTTTTAGATTCCAAGTTAAATACTCGATATGCTCTACTGTTTGTAGAATAACCCATGAAAATCCCTTCGTCACTTCGAGAGTCAAATTTTCCAAGATTTTCGCGGTCACGTAAAATGTAACACCGACTCCCAAAGATACGAAAATATTTGATGTTCGGTTTTCTACAAAACCATAGTTCATATGGTGTATTTAAAGTTCCCGGGCGCAAATACACTCGATTAATTACATAGACAGCGGTGTTCACAGCTTCAGCCCAAAAATATAACGGTAAATTCCGGCTATGAAGCATAACACGTGCCATCTCTTGTACAACCCTGTTTTTGCGCTCGACTACACCATTCTGTTGAGGTGTATAGGGTGCTGAGAATTCATGTTTAATGCCGTTGGAAGTGCAAAAATCAATGAATTTAGAATTTATGAATTCTCCACCTCTATCACTTCTAACACGAATGATCTTTTCATTCTTTTCAATCATAATACGATGGCAAATCTCGTGAAAAGAATCAAAAGTATCAGCTTTCTCTTTTAAAAATGCTACCCAAGAATATCTAGAGAAATCATCAACCAATAAAAAAATGTACCATTTACCTCCCAAAGATGGTTGACGAGTTGGCCCCATTAAATCCATGTGCAAAAGTTCCAAAGGCCGTTTTGTACCAACGTGGTTCAAGTTCTTGTGTGCAGTCCTGGATTGTTTTCCCTTTTGGCAACCACCACACACAATGTTTTGTTTAAGTGAAAGTTTTGGAACCCCCTTGACCACGTCTTTGTTTGAAATTCTAGCAAGTTCCTTAAAGTTTATGTGACCTAGCCTTTCATGCCAAAGTGTTTCATTATTCAAAGAGGCTAAGTTACAGTTTTCAGAAATTTTATTAGGAACAACATAACAATTGTTTTCAGATCTAACCCCCTTTAAAAAGAAAACATGGTCCTTATCAGTTACAACACATTCAACAGATGAAAAGTTAACTGAAAAACCATTGTCACAAAGTTGACTAATACTTATGAGGTTAGTCTTAAGGCCATCAACAAATAACACATTTTTCAAAATCGGGCCATCTGGAATAGCTACTGTTCCTTTTCCAACAATTTTGGAAGACCGACCGTCTCCGAAAACAACGAGTCCTCCGGAGATTTTCTCAAAATTTTGAAAGCAGTTTTTGTCACCGGTCATGTGACGGGAACATCCGCTATCCAGATACCAAGACGAATTATCATATGCATGCAAGGAAATATTAGTAACAAGACAAGGGAAAATTTCACCTTTGCGCACCCAAACCTTTTTGGAATGCGTCGGTAATGGTCGTGAAGTTGTTCTCCTTGGTGAAAGCGTCTTGTTAGATCGATTGCTGCTCCTTGATGATGTCGTCTTGTGCGGTGAACTACCAAGGCTCTTTTCCTTCGAAAAATTTGCATTTGATTTCTGAGGAATCACCTTTTTGGTAGTCGTTGCAAGAAATGTTTGAATTGAGCGTTTGGCTCCCATCTTGCAATTTCTCCTTATGTGCCCTGCAAAGCCACAACGAAAACATACCTTAGAGCTTGACGATCCTGAAAAGGATGAAGTAGGCTTGTTGTCGTTGTTTGTCGTGAATTCCGGTGTCGGAGGAGGAGATACCGACTGAGGCACAAAAACTGTCCCACTCGAACTTGGACTGTTTCCAGTTTGAGTGTACCCGAGGCCGAAACGGTTTGTTTGACCAAGACCAAGAAGCTTGTCCAACTTACTCCTTCCAGAAGAAAATCGCTTTAAGTCATCCTTGAGTTGGAAGATGGTCTTTGTCATTTCCATATTTTCCTGTCGAGCCTCGTTGTAGAGCTTCGAGAAATAATTCGCTTTATCCATCAGTTTTGTATGTTCTTTCTCGAGAAGCTCATTTTTCTCTTGAAGGGAAACATTTGCTTTGACTAAGTTATCCCTTTCCACTTCAAGAGCGTTTGAGAGAGAAGATGCCCTTTTTGCTTCTTCTTCGAGATCCTGCAATCTCCCTCTCAAACTCCGATTTTGCTTTGCCAGTTTCTTTGAATCCCTCAAAAGCTTATGGTAGGCAAGAGCAAAATCTTCACCTTCAGAATTACTCGATTCGTCGTCCATGACATTCTTTTCAGCATGGGAGGAGTTGGACAGCGAGTCGGATGTACTTGTCATTAGGCACATAAAGGGTGAAGATGTGGATGCGTGGAATGCCGTTGCGTTACTTTCTTCATCACTTGAGGATGACTCATTTGACGTTGAGCTGTCATCCCAAGTGACGACTTGCATCGCCTTCTTCTTTGCCGGATTCTTGTTGGGACACTCCGTTGCAATGTGGCCGTAGCCTCGACATTTGAAGCATTGTACTTGTCCCTCTGAACTTTTCTTATCCTTTGAAAAGTTCTCTTGCTTTCTTGACTTGTAGCTTGAAGAACCCATTGCCTTTCTTCGACTTTCTGAAGGATAGAGTTTTGCTTGAATTACCCCTTCGAAAGTTACGGCGAAACTTCCTTGTCAAGAGAGCGAGCTGCTTCTCAAAGTCCTCCATAGATAGGTTCTCGTCATCGTCCGAGGAGGATGAATCCGTGTCTTCTTCCTTTGTTGTTTTCAACGCATAACCTGAAGACTTAGAAGAGGATGCCTTTCCCGAAGAATAGTTAGTAGGAAATTGTAGAGTTATTTAGGATCCACAAGGATCTAAATAGGTACTATCAAACACCTAGAGGGGGGTGAATAGGTGTAATATTATAAAAACCAATCTCAGTGCAAAAATAAAAATAATGCGAAAATAAAAATCAACACACCGAGATTTACGTGGAAACTCCAATCCAGGAGAAAAACCACGGGACCAACACGCAATAACAATCCACTAAGAAAAAGAAGAATAACAAGGTGATTACCGACTCCACGGACTCAAACCCCTCCTTCAAATTCTTCGGACCTTGCGCTCCACCGATTGCACGTCCACTGCACACGTCCGAATCCACGAACGCCACTCGAATCCACGAGCACACGTTTCGAATCCACGAAACGCCTTTAGCACATCGAATCCACGATGCCACGTCGAATCCACGACGCAAATAGCCGATAAAGAATATAGGCTTCGATGGTGATCCTTTGCTTAGATTATCATTGAGGAACCGTAGAAGAAATCTCTAAGCAAAGACTAGATCAATTCGACAAAAGATAGATCTTGGAAGAACCATCGAATTGACCTAAAAGAGGCTATAAAGAAGAACGATAAAAACCTAGCCTCTAGGGTTGCTCTCAAGTGTTTTCGGTTTTGGTCACACGTTCTTGAGAAACCCTAAGTGTCTATTTATAGTTTAGAAACCTTTGGAAAGAGATAAGAATCAAAAACTTACCTTATCTGGAAATTTTCAGGACGGCGATCCGGATCGGGATTACTGCGATCCGGATCGTCGTAACGAGATTGACGATTCCAGAAATCCAAGGGTTCGGGATCCGGATCGCAAGGCCCGATCCGGATCGTTCATGAATTTCAGCAACATCCAATGTTCGGGATCCGGATCAGAATAGGCTTGGATCCGGATTGGATTTGCACATGAACTAAACCCTTCGGGATCCGGATTGGATCATCTGATCCGGATCCTGAACATGTCCCATGTCCAGTTTTTGATTTTTATGCAATTAAAAATTCATCCAAGTGTTTCTACACTATAAGAAAGTATTCGGATCACCAAAATTATTTAGTTAAACATACCTGATCCTTTTGAATACTTTCTTCTTGAGATTGATGTAACTGATCCACAATTCTTCATCTTCAATCTTCAAGACTCAAGACACTGAGTGTCAACTTGAGCTCTTGTTGAATCTTCTCTAAGTCTTTGATTGCTGATTGACAATTTGATCCCTTTAAGACTTCGACTCAACTGACTTGACTCACGAAATATGCCAACACCAAAAAGCCGTAACAATCTCCCCCTTTGGCAATTTCGTGACAAAACCCAAAAATACATAAAAACGCTCAAGTCACTCATCTTAAACCAAAAAATCGAAATTCAATGTCATCACCAAAACATTGATTTTCTTTGCGTGAAAGATCCAATAAATACAAAATTACATTTGAACCAAACAGTCCTAGAACATACTCTATGACTTAGGACTTGGAGTCTTAAAGTGATGTAATTCCTGCAAAACAAAACTCCAAACAAAATCAAACGTTAGTCGTTAGAAATTAAAATCCTACATTTGATTCGTCCTTTTGGTTCTTTTGTTTTTCGGCTCTTTCAATCTTTTCTTTATCTCCCCCTATCTTGAGCATCTCTAACATGTTCTCCATGTTCTCCATGTTCTCCCCCTGTCTTGAGCATTTATGTTCTCCCCCTTTGTGATACGATCATCATTTTCCGTTCTCCCCCATTTTTCCATTTTCGTTTGTCCTCTCTTGATGATCTCATCTCCGTCATTTCTCTTCTCCCCCTTTTTGTCACAAATTGTCAAACAGTGAACATACTAGACAAAAGGAAATCACTAATAACATTAGTTCATAGAGAAAGAGAGATAAAAGCTCAGTTCCGGTATATAACAAAAATGCAGATTGCGTACCGGTACCAGAAAGCAAAAATCAAATAATTTCTTAAAACAAATCCAGATTTTAGAATCTTTTCAAATACCGATTTGTATTCCATCAAGAAATCAATTTAAGTGCTTTAAACAATGAATTTGCACAGATGTCATTCAATCCAATTAATTTCACAAAATTAAAAAGATTTACTCCTAAATCATGAAAAACAAAGATAAAACATTATAAACAGTTTTTCATGTTATATTCATCAAACACAAGTCATCAAAAATAATCTTGAGATCCAAACTCTATCAAGATGTAACGGATTTATAAAGATGACTTACGGAGATTTCCAAATGACATCAATCTTGAATTCTACCCTTTCTTGAGATTGAGGTGTATGATCAGAATAATTTAGAAAAATTCCATAAAAACCAGAAACAGTATGTAAGCACTTTAGCGCATCAACTTTAAACAAAAGTCATCGTTTCATGCAACAAGAAATAGATTATACCAAATCTATCAAAAATACTCAAAAATGAAACGAAAATTTATGAAAATTAAAACCCTTAAAATTGAACAACTTCAATCACATCTAACATGATCTTATGCGTAATGCCTTTATCAAATCATCAATTTGGTAAAGAAAATGAAATACAAAGATCAATAGATGTTTGAAATCCCAGATAAGTTAGATAATATATCTAGACAATCTGTTGGAGAGAGTGGCTCTTCGAGCATCTTTTATCAAAAATCCCACCTTATACCAACCATGAAATATGACTGAGTCAAGTATTTCAATATGCATTTCATCAACATTTTTAAGAACAAAAATTTGCTTTGCATACATGGGGTATTTTTTTCTTTTTCTTTTTCCTCCATGTGGTGGTAGTTTTCACACTCCTCATTGGGATGTAACTCTTTCCACATCTTTTGAGCATTTTACTTTTCTTTGACTCCCCCTCAATTGGCTATCAATTATTTAATATATAAGGTATTCAACCAAAAATTGATCCCGCATTCATACTCGACTAAATAGTCAAATAAGATAATGACTATACCAAGAGATCATTGAGAGAGAAATTGACTTTGATCACTTAAAAGATGAATTAATTAACATAAATGATCATTGCAACATCGAAATATTATGATGTCAAAAGCATAATAGATTTCTAAATGCGTGAAAAGATGCAATTAAAGTCAATATAACCAATGCTCAACTTGTGTTGTCACAAAGAATTCACACAACCGAGATAGATTAAGCATCTAAAGATCACACATGATTTCTAAAATTTGATGCTTATAATTATCAAAAACTCCTATAAAGAAGTATCTTCAAGATTATGATTATGGAGTAACGTTGATAATCCATATAAAATTAATTTGGAGTGAATGAACGTGAAGCCCTTTTTTATTCAATGCACTTGTTCGTTAAAAACCCTTTTGTTCAAAAACAAAGTATAAAAACAAAGAGCATTGAAAAACATGTAATGCAAGGATTAAGAAAAATATGAAGAGAAAACCAATCAAAGCATTACATACAGTCATAAGCTAATTAGAACTTAAGACAAGGAAAGATATCACCTTTCCGAATCCAAAATTGTCGGATCTTGGGTTGTCTTGATTCATTGTGCCCGGGGGTTGGTAGCTTTGACTGTTGGTCCACCTTAGGTCTTTGCCTTGCAATGATCCACTTGAATGATTGATGTCGTGGCTCGGACCTTTGGTGGGTTGAGTGAACTTCTTTGACTTGATGTGTCTTTTGATTCCGTTGAGTCCGCTCCGTAGATGAAGTTGCCGAAGGATTTTTCTTTCTCTTTTTCGGGCAATTCTTCACCAAATGTCCTTCAAGTCCACATAGGTGACAAGTTCTTCCTTTCAATTTTATTGTGGAACTTGAAGCCTTCACAGTTTGGTTCTTTTTAAATCCCAAACCAACCTTGCTTGTTTGACCTAATCCGGACATACACTCATGTTTCTTCGAACCAGTTGAAATCCTTTGTATGTCGGATTTGAGTTGATGAACTTGCTTGGTCAAAGCTTGGTTGGTGACATGAATTTCTTCAAACTATTTTTCTAGAAAACCAATCTTGTTCATATATGATTTAGCGTTTGTCTCCGATTGGTTTAATTTTTCTTGGAGGATTTTATTGTTCTCCAATAAACGTCCTTTTTCCTCCTCGAGATCATTAAGTTTGATCTTTAAAGCTTGATTCTCGTCTTGAACCTCAAGTCGTTGCTTTCTCAACTTCTTGATATGCTTGGCCATTGTAATGTACCGAATTATCGGCACATAAATAAATGTAAATAAAGGTGGTATGAAATACTAGTGTTATGAAAGTTGGGGAAGTAAGGAACATTTGGACGCGAGTTGGGCCCAATTCGGGTTAAAATGGAGAGATCTAAAAATTTATTGGAGAAAGGGGGCCCAGATTTTTAGTGGAAAATTTACAGTGTCGGAAAATTTCGAGAAAATTACGGGAGCCCCGTAAATATGTTTTAAGACCACAGAAAAAGTTTCGCGTTGATCGGATACCCGATAGTGAAAACGGGCTCCGCCAACAGTGTCAAAAAATTCTGAGAAAATTTGGAGAGCTTCGTAATTATGTTTTAAGGTCCCAGTAAAAATTTCGGGTTAATCGGATACCCGGATTGTGAGAACGGGGTCCGCCAATGATTTTGGATACAGCGAGGCTTTTGGTGGCCCAAAAATGGCCCAAAGTGAAAATTTAAATTTTTCTGTGATAAATTTAGCTGAAACGAACCCGCCTGTCAAATTTGGACGGAAACGGACGAAAAATGGACAGAAAACGGGATAAAAACGGATTTCCAAGGCGCGCGGCGCGCTGCTCAACGCGCACAGCTGGCGCGCATCAAATGCGTGGGTCAAAGGGGGCCGCCACATGGCAGGCCCCCATTGGGCCCGTACGGGCCCGCAGGGGGGCGCGCGTGCCTGAGCCGGGTGCACCCGGCTGGGTGCTGTGGACCGACGGGTGCACCGTGGACCGGTGCACCATGGACCACTTTCCTCTCTCCCTCCTTTTTTTCTTCTTCTTCCTCTCCGCACCCCATTTTTTTTTCCTTCTTTCGTTTCCTTCTCCAACCGAGCTTCAACCGAGCTTCGAGGAGAGAGAGAGAGAGAGAGAGAGAGAGAAAGAAAGAAAAAGAGGAGGAAATTTTGTGAGATGGAACGGCGCGACTGTATGAGGTAAGCCCCGCACATTATTTTTACGGTATTTTTGGCACAATATTTATGCCTCCTTTGGGTATGGATTTGACCCCATTATCGTGTTGCGTGTTAGGAACCGAGTTATACTGCGCCGTTTTGTTGCGCAGACTGTCGGGGACAATTTTGCACGCCTCGTTTTGCGTGCCAATCCGAGGTACGTGCTCCGTTTTACGCACAGATTGAGTTGTTGTGCACGGTTTTACATGCAGTTTGTAATATTATACATCGTTTTTCGTGCAGAGATAGAAAAATATGCACCGTTTTGCGTGCAACCCTACAGTTAAACTTGCACCGTTTTGCGTGCAGATTATTTTATCGCGCACCGTTTTGTGTGCAGTTTATAGTATTATACATCGTTTTTCGTGCAGGGGTAGAAAAATGTGCACCATTTTGTGTGCAACTTTACAGTTAAACGTGCACCGTTTTACGTGCAGATTATTTTATCGCGCACCGTTTTGCGTGCAGTCTCTAAAATTATACATCGTTTTTCGTGCAGGGGTAGAAAAATGTGCACCATTTTGTGTGCAATTTTACAGTTAAACGTGCACCGTTTTGCGTGCAGATTATTTTATCGCGCACCATTTTGTGTGCAGTTTATAATATTATACATCGTTTTTCGTGCAGAGATAGAAAAATATGCACCGTTTTGCGTGCAACCCTACAGTTAAACTTGCACCGTTTTGCGTGCAGATTATTTTATCGCGCACCGTTTTGTGTGCAGTTTATAATATTATACATCGTTTTTCGTGCAGGGGTAGAAAAATATGCACCGTTTTGCGTGCAACTTTACAGTTAAGCGTGCACCGTTTTGCGTGCAGATCGTTTTATCGCGCACCGTTTTACGTGCAAGTCTAATATTTTGCATCGATTTGCGTGCAGGACAAGAAAAATGTGCACCGTTTTGCGTGCAACCCGACAGTGAGGCGTGCACCGTTTTGCGTGCAGATTTGAGGTACGTGCATCGTTTTGCGTGCCAGTTGTGTTGTCGCGCATCGTTTTGCGTGCACTCTCTAATATTATACATCGTTTTTCATACAGGGTTAGAAAAACGTGCACCGTTTTACGTGCAACCCTACAGTAGACCGTGCACTGTTTTGCGTGCAGATTCGAGGTACGTGCACCGTTTTGCGTGCCGGTTGATTTAACGCGCACCGTTTTGCGTGCAGACTAAAATGATGCACACCGTTTTGCGTGTGGGTTTTTAGTGACGTGCATCGTTTTGCGTGCAGGTTTGGTGGACGTGCACCGTTTTGCGTGCAGACTCGAGAGAAGTGCATCGTTTTGCGTGCAAGCTCGAGGAGACAAGTGGAATCGCGCGGAGACCAATTGCAAGTGTCTACAAGCAATTGGGTACACTACAAGGTGGGGAATTCTGCCGAAATTGGGTGACCTCTCCCCTTGCTCCTTTGCTTTTCGATTCGAAGCATGATAGTAGCCTGTTAGAGGCGTTAGGTAATTATGAATAAGATTGCATGTTTAGAGGAACACAGATGAAAAGAGCAACTGTTGGTTGCCAATAACAGATGATATATGTGCATGTGTAGAGAAATTTAGAGGAAAAGTGATATTTATGATTTATCCACAATAGGGGATAAATTTGTATGTGTAGATGGACACAGATGATAAATGCAACTGTCAGTTGCCAAAAGGAGATAATTCATTTTCATGTGCAA
Source organism: Tillandsia fasciculata (assembly GCA_029168755.2). Lineage (NCBI taxonomy): Eukaryota > Viridiplantae > Streptophyta > Magnoliopsida > Poales > Bromeliaceae > Tillandsia > Tillandsia fasciculata. Next base: position 529,988 of record JAQOTM010000027.1, on the reverse strand, counting down.
AAAGAACTTAGAGGATAAATATTATTTTTATGATGGATATGAAAATAATTGCATGCGTAGAAATGAGTAATTACTTGATGACTGTGATCATGTTAGGGTACAACCCTAGGAATCATGTGATATAAGGGAACAGAACTTGTTGGTAGTAAGACTAGGAGAAAACCTAGTTTAGGGGTTTGACGAGTGACATCAACTTAGGAGTTATCCTAGGAAGGATGAGTGGCATGGTCTTAGGTGATAACCTAAGGACACTGGATAGAGTGATCAACATAGAGTCAGAAAACTCTAGGGTGTATATGACATGGAACTTAGGTAAAGAGAACCTAAGGAGAACTAGTGTTCAACATAGAGTCAAGGAACTCTAGGATGAGTATGACATGGAACTTAGGTTAAGGAAACCTAAGGTGAACTAGAGGTCAGCATAGAGTCATGGAACTCTAGGACAAGTATGACATGTGACTTAGGTAAAGGGAACCTAAGTTGAGCTAGAAGAGTTTAAACTCACAGACAGGAAAATAGAGTCAAGTTGACTCTAGGATTCAGTAAGGAATCAGGAGGATGGAAAAAGTGGATCAAGTGTGGAGATATGAAAGGGAAAACAGAAAAGTAGAGTCAATGTAATTCTAAGATAACAGTGGAACATGGAATTAGAGTCAGTGTAACTCTAAGTTAATGGTGAAACAGGAAAATAGGAAAACAGAGTTTAGTTAACTCTAGGATTCAGTGAGGAATCAGAAATGTGGGATGAGATCCCCAGTTTAAAGAGTTGATCAAATATAACCCTAGAAGGTCATAGGGTGTCTGGGCAAATGGATAATAACTTTAACTTCAATTTGAGTTAAAGAAATAAAAGAGAAATGTTTAAGAGTCCAGGAGACTCTCTAGTTATCCTTATGGCAAGACCTAGGATAAGAGGAAAAATTGTTGCTAAAAGGCAAAGATTAAAAGCAAGCTAAAAGTGGCTAAAAGCATAAAGAGAATGTAAATGGCGCCTTCGAATTTGAGACTCGTCAAGTGGAGCAGGACTCCCTGGGCAGTGACCCGTCGGACGAGGTACTTTCGAAGGGCTAAAAGTGAAAGCAAGGAGCTAAATGCTCGAAGAAAAGAGAAAGTAAATTGCCAGTGGCAAAATGGGAGCTATAAGCTCGAATAAGAAAGGAAAGCAAGTGTTCAAAAGCAAAGAGACTAAGAACTAAAATAAAAGAGAAAGAAAAAGAAAAGAAAAGAAAGAAAAATTGAAGATAAAACGGGCGTACCTCCGGGGCGAACGTACAACGGTCAGGAGTTGGACAGGGTCCCTCTCCCGGGCAGCGACCCGTATGACTGGTAGATAGAGTACTCTTGTCAGAGTTGGGCAGTGACCCTATCGGGCAGTGTCCCGTATGACAAGTCCCCCCGCAGGACGGGGTAACACTTGCGAGTGTTATCGGCAACCTTAGAAATCTTATCTTATGGTAGCAAGACTACCGGGCTCGGGCCCGTTGGATAAGAATTTCCAAGGGTTAACTTGAACTAAAGCACCAGAATCTAAAGAATAAAGAAAAATAGAGTGGCCAGGGTGGCCGGGTTAGTTGAACCCAGTATACAGCGGCATAGTGGCCGAGTTGGTGCTTAGCAGCCTAGTGTGGCTAGACAGAGTAGTGCTGGGTCGATGGTTGTACACAGATAGTGTAGTGATATATTATTGCATAGCTGCATATTGATGTTGAGGATTTTAGTTTCCTAGCACACTATTATTATTGCTTCCATTGGACCAAGTGGTGTAGGACACTCTCTCTCGGTGGTTGAACCCACTGGGAACTCGCTCGTAAGTTCTCACACCCCTTGGGTGACCCCCCACAGGTTCGGGAATGGATGCAGCGGTCGAGACAGATCAGATGCAGACGACAGCGAGGCATACGACAGGGGCAAGGGCCCAGCAGCATAGTGACCTAGAGGGTCTAGCAGAGGTATCCCTTTCTATGTTTTTCTTGAGTGAACCTTGTATGGTGAGGAATTATGTAAAGAAAATGTAATAATTTTATTTGCAAGTTCAGAATGGTAAAGTGTAATAAGTTTAATTTATGGTTCACTCTTGTATGCTTTCATTTCCGCTTAAACTGTTTGTTTATTGAATGAAAGTTTAAATTTATAGTGATTTTTAGTACTCTGATATTGTGCTTCCGCATACACTTGTTGTGTTATTATGGATGTTACCGTTCCTTTCGGGTAGAAAAAGGTTTTACCCGATTGGCGGGTCTGTTGGCGTGCCCGAACCGTACAAATTGGCGGACTCGGGGCGTGACAGCCATCTTCTTTGATTCCGCAAGAAGTTGTTGGTATGCCTCAACGAGTTCTTCTTCGTCCGACTCCCCCTCACTTGATGACTCTCCATCGGATGTTGATGTTTCATGCAAAATCAAAGGAATAGAGTCAGTGACTAAAGATGATAAGCAAAAATTAGAAGAGGGAATTTGAGAGGCATGAAAAGCAACAAATTTTTCTTTTTCCTCTTCACTTGAGGTCGATTCATCGTAACTAGAATCGTCCCAAGTTTTTGCTTGCAAAGCCTTCTTTTTGTATGATTTCTTAGAAGGACAATCCGTTGAAATATGGCCGTAGCCTCTACATCGATAACATCGGATTTCTCCTTCGAAATCATCTTTTTCTTTTTCTTTAGAAGGTTTTGCAACGCCTTTGAGTTTAGAGGATTTAGAACCCGATGATCCTTTAGATGGTTTCGTGGATGAAGATCCATCGGTTCGATTCTTTCAAAACTTCCGACGAAATTTCTTTGTGATCCGCGCCAATTGTTCTTCAAAATCGGCAAAAGAGATTTCATCATCGGAACTTGATTCGCTATCTTCTTCCTTTGTTGATTTGAATGCAATACCTGTAAGCTTAGAAGAAGACTTGGAAGAAATTTGATTAGTAGGAAAAGTCATCTCATAAGTTTGTAAAGCACCTACTAATTCCTCTACACTCATCTCATCCGGATGACTAACGGTTTCAATGGCGGTAACCTTTGCCCTAAACCGTTCCGGAAGAGTCCGAAGTATCTTTCTTACAATTTTCGACTCCGGGATCTTTTCTCCTAAATTAGCACATGTATTAATTACATCTTGAAGTCTAGTGTAATAATCTGTAAACAATTCATGCTCTTCCATATGAATAGAGTCAAATTGACTTGTAAGCATCTGGAGCTTTTGAATTTTTACAAGATTAGTACCCTCATGTGTAATTTTGAGAATATCCCAAATTTCCTTCGCGGTTTCACACGCAGAAATTCGTGTAAACTCAGTCGAGGAAAGAGAATTAAATAAAGCGTTCATACCTTTCCCATTGTAAGAAGATCTTTCGATTTCCTCTTTGGACCATCTAGAGCGAGGTTTTGGGGTAGTAGAATTTCCTACTTCCTCAACCGGATGCACCCAACCGTATTCAACGGTTTGCCATACCCGCTCATCAATAGAGATGAGAAAAGCTCTCATCCGCACTTTCCAATATGCATAATTGGTCCCATCAAAAAGAGGAGGTCTAAAAATATTACCACTTTCACCCGACATGATAGATAAACCTAAAACCCGCTCTGATACCAATTGTAGAGTTATTTAGGATCCACAAGGATCTAAATAGGTACTATCAAACACCTAGAGGGGGGTGAATAGGTGTAATATTATAAAAACCAATCTCAGTGCAAAAATAAAAATAATGCGGAAATAAAAATCAACACACCGAGATTTACGTGGAAACTCCAATCCAGGAGAAAAACCACGGGACCAACACGCAATAACAATCCACTAAGAAAAGAAGAATAACAAGGTGATTACCGACTCCACGGACTCAAACCCCTCCTTCAAATTCTTCGGACCTTGCGCTCCACCGATTGCACGTCCACTGCACACGTTCGAATCCACGAACGCCACTCGAATCCACGAGCACACGTTTCGAATCCACGAAACGCCTTTAGCACACCGAATCCACGATGCCACGTCGAATCCACGACGCAAACTCAGCCGATAAAAATATAGGCTTCGATGGTGATCCTTTGCTTAGATTATCATTGAAGAACCGTAGAAGAAATCTCTAAGCAAAGATTAGATCAATTCGACAAAAGATAGATCTGGAAGAACCGTCGAATTGACCTAAAAGAGGCTATAAAGAAGAACGATAAAAACCTAGCCTCTAGGGTTGCTCACGGGTGTTTTCGGTATTGGTCCCACGTTCTTGAGAAACCCTAAGTGTCTATTTATAGTTTAGAAACCTTTGGAAAGAGATAAGAATCAAAAACTTACCTTATCTGGAAATTTTCAGGACGGCGATCCGGATCGGGATTACTGCGATCCGGATCGTCGTAACGAGATTGACGATTCCAGAAATCCAAGGGTTCGGGATCCGGATCGCAAGGCCCGATCCGGATCGTTCATGAATTTCAGCAACATCCAATGTTCGGGATCCGGATCAGAATAGGCTTGGATCCGGATTGGATTTGCACATGAACTAATACCCTTCGGGATCCGGATTGGATCATCTGATCCGGATCCTGAACATGTCCCATGTCCAGTTTTTGATTTTTATGCAATTAAAAATTCATCCAAGTGTTTCTACACTATAAGAAAGTATTCGGATCACCAAAATTATTTAGTTAAACATACCTGATCCTTTTGAATACTTTCTTCTTGAGATTGATGTAACTGATCCACAATTCTTCATCTTCAATCTTCAAGACTCAAGACACTGAGTGTCAACTTGAGCTCTTGTTGAATCTTCTCTAAGTCTTTGATTGCTGATTGACAATTTGATCCCTTTAAGACTCCGACTCAACTGACTTGACTCACGAAATATGCCAACACCAAAAAGCCGTAACAGAAATGTCATTTCATATGTTTGTAATGAACCAACTAATTCTTCTACACGCATTTCGTCCGGGTGTTTAATTGTTTCAATGGCTGCGACCTTTGGGCGAAATCGTTCAGGAAGAGTTCTTAAAATCTTTCTTACAACTTTAAATTCTGGAATATTCTCTCCCAAGTTAGCACATGAGTTTACGATGTCTTGCAATCGTGTGTAATAGTCTGTGAAAGATTCATTTTCTGCCATAGAAATAGAGTCAAATTTGCTCGTGAGCATTTGCAGTTTTTGAATCTTCACAAGGTTAGTTCCCTCATGCGTAACTTGAAGAACATCCCAGATTTCTTTCGCAGTCTCACATGCCGAGACGCGAGAGAACTCAGTTTGTGACAAGGCATTAAATAGAGCATTAATTCCTTTGCCATTGTAAGAAGATGAATCAATCTCTTCCTTGGTCCATTTCGACCTAGGTTTGATGGTGCGAACATCAGAAATAATTTCAGTTCGATTAGACCATCCTAATTCAATTGATTGCCACACCCGTTCGTCGATGGAAATTAAAAAGGCTTTCATCCGTACTTTCCAGTAGGCATAATTTGTTCCATCGAAGAATGGGGGTCTGTTGATGTTTCCACCTTCAACCATTGTTTACAACCCTATTCCCGCTCTGATACCACTTGTTGGGTTTATATGTATTAAAGGATCTAAATAGGGAAAAAAACACCTAGAGGGGGGTGAATAGGTGTAAACAATAAACACTCAAAAAATCATTGCGCAATAAAACCCAATGCGGAAATAAAAATAAACACGCAAGATTTTTACGTGGAAAAACTCCAAACCGGAGTAAAAAACCACGGGACCGATCACACGGCGAAATCCACTAGAATTAAACACGTACAAGGTGATATAACGTACTCACAGACGACTCAACCTTTTACCATACGCTCCTAGTAGATCTTCTCCGCTCGTTCCGCAACGCGTCTCGAATCCACGATCTGCGTCCAACGCCGAATCCACGGCGTCCAACGTCGAATCCACGACGTCCGACCGAATCCACGGTCTTCACCCAGTAGCACGCTTCGAATCCACGAACGTACCTCGCTCCGAATCCACGAGAGCGGTAGCACCTTGAATCCACAAGGCCACGCGAGTCCACGCGCCGATTTTGGGAAAATCGTTGTTTTTGGGTGGTGATAATCCGCCGAATACTTAGATTAGAAATAGATCGAAAATACCATCTATGTGATGCCCTGGATCTCCGCAGAGCCGTTGCGGTGCTTTGGGGTGGCCACTGGAGGCCTACGCGGGGTGCTGGAGGTGTTCGGGGCACGATTGGACACAAGTGTTGGACTTTGGACTTAAATTGGATCACGCGGTGATCTGGGGACCCCATCGGTTGTTTAGAGGTGTTTGCGCGCGAAACGGATATTGAGATTGGGCTCGGCGCGAGATTTGGACCAAGAATACTCTTCCGGGGGCTTTCGGCAATTTTTAGAGTGAGAATTTGGCAAAACGGACCTCGTTTTTGGAATCAGCGCGCGAAAACGGTCAAGATGGGCTATTTACTTGTCAAATTTGTGCTCGCGGGTACTGTTCACGCCGGAACAGTGTTTCCGGCGATCGCCGGCGGCGGCCGGCGGCGGCGGGCAGCGCCGGCGGGCGGCGGCGCGGCCTCGGGCAGGCGGCAGGCGGCGGCACAGGGCGCGGGCAGGGCGCGGGCAGGCGCGCGGTCCACCGCGGGGGAGCGTGCACCGGAGGCGGGCCACGTGGCGCCTTCCGGTTGGCCGGTGCAGCAGGCGCGGTCCACTGAATTTGGGCCGGGTGCACGGTGGACCGGGTGGACACGTGGCGGCTCGGGATTGGTGGGTCTTGGTGCGCGCGGTCCACGCAAGGACCGGGGCAGGTGACCGTACACCCGGGTCAGCCGGCGACGTGCGCGGTGCACGGCCCGTCGTGCGCGGTGCACGGCCTGTCGGGGACACGTGGCACGCCACCAGTGGCTGGCTCAGGTGCACCGGGTGCAGCGGGGTCAAACGGCTTAGTGGACTGGGCTGTGCCGTGGGCCGGGCCGCACTGTGCGCGCCCGGAAATCCTGGGCCGGCCCGTTACTGTAGCCGCCCGAATTCCCGGATGCGCCCGAATGTGGGGATAGGTTGGGTATTTTCTGAATTGTTTTTCTCAGCCTATTTAAGCCCCAATCCGAGCCTCCTTCTTCCTCTGTTTTCTCCCAAACCGAGCCATTTCAGCCCGAGCCTATTTCTAGCAAAATTCTTCATCTTTTAGTCCTGGATCTTCCTACCAAATCTTAGGAATTTTGGTGGCACGAATCCCGAGGTTCCCCATTTTACGGTGCGGCGCGACGTTGCTTTCTTGTGTTCTTCTTCGGCGCAGTGTTCGTATTTTTGCTCCCCTGAGCTACCCCGACATCATTTTCCTGTGATTCTTGCACCAGTGGACTCCTAAGAGGTAGGACTTCATCTTTCGTTATGGTCGCGCTTTTCCGTTTCGAGGTTTTGGCACGGTTCCCGAGGCAAACAGTGACCCCTCTTTCTTGATGGATTTTCTTGACAGCAGCGGAGTGTTTCGGCTATATCTTTGCGCACGAGCGTCCGACGGAAACGAGCCTATACAACTTTTTCATCTACGGATCGCAAGGAACGCGCTCGTATTTTTAGTGGATTTTTGTGAATTTTCCTTCGAGGTGATAATTAAGGATTTCTCTGTGAACAGTAATCAGCCCTTAATCCTGATTAGTGTATGAGAGTGCCCTCTTGCTGAATTTTTATCTTGGTGTACAGAACTCGGATTTGGGCGTGCAAGGTACCGTTGCGAAGCTATCGTCGCGAGGATCGCCGTGATATTTTTATTGGAATTTTCTGGACATTTTCTGCAGGTGATAATTTGACAGTTTGGTACTTGTGTTTGTATGTGGTAATTAGTGCTGTAATTGAGACTCTAGTGTAATTAGTGGATTCCTTGATGTACCAGGAGTATTGCGGGTGTGCTAAAATTGTGGGAGCGCGGATTTGGAATTTTGGTATTTTCCCGACTGTGCGGGTTTGGACAGTTGCGCTTCAGGTGGGTGGTTGTTGTACTCTCTCTCTTGTATGCCCACTAGGAATATCAGAGTATCCTCGTTATGACAATGCCAAATGTGTTGATTGGTAGACTTGCATGCTCTAGGAAGTTGATTAATTGTTATCAGACCTCTAATATATGATTGTTAGATTAATCACTCGAGTTAACCGCTTATTTGATTTCCGAAACTGTATACTTGAGACACATAGGAATAGAGGACTGCAAATCTGATGTTGTTCATGGGAAACGATTACCCTAGTTTAAGTCGCTTCTAAACTGTTATATTTGGGAATTGGACAAATATTGGAACATTGCATGATTTAATTGGTCATATGGTTATTGCCATCCTTTACTGCTACACTATTTTGGGACTTGACTTAGGAGAAACCATGCTTTTTCTCTTTTCTTCTTCATTGTTGCACTAGCAGCTTAATCGCTCAGGTTCGAGCGTATGTTGGACAGTGTAGGCAGGTATTGGGGATTTGGGACAGGTTGAGTTGTCAGGGGGTTGCGGCGACCACGGATCTTGGGTGGTTGACCGGATTGTTTCTATTGCATCAGATTGGGTGTTCGGGGATCGGGCTTACTATAGTGGAGGGTTGTTCCCACTTCTTTGAGTCACGATCCAGTCCTGCTATTATGAGACAGTGGTTACAGAGATGCTTGATACAGTGATACTTTGCTCGTGTGGGTCGCTCCCCACGAGTGCCACTCCGGAGTAGGCTTTCCACGGTGTGAGCGCCGGGCACCATTCTGGTTTCTTGAGTTCCACGGTGTGAGCGCCGGGCACCATGCTGGTTTCTTGAGTTCGACAGCAGAGCAGGCAGTGCCAGTGTTCACTGGCTGTCAGATTGGGTCATTATGACAGGCGTCTTGATTCTGATGCATCATTTTCTCCATCCTTATTGGGTGGTCTTGTAGAGGCATATTAGGGATAGCTCTTTATCAGTTGCTTTACCTATCTGCATCTCCATTCTTTTCCTTTCCCCTTTTTGCCTCTGAGCACCTGGTGGGCATATCTGAGCTGAGGCTTTACCCACTAGGGGAGGCTACTGTTTATAGTAGTACTGACCCCCATTGCTTTTCTTGTTCCCTCCTTTTCCCTTGTTTTGCAGAGTCCTCTGTGGGAGTTGCTGGGACATCAGCAACTGATCGGGGCAAGCGCATCGCGGACTAGTTAGAGAGCCTACCGAGGGTTGTAGCTGCTTATCTTTTGGGTACCAGATCTTCTCAGACAGTTTTCTTGCTTTTCTTTTTGGGGACTGGCTTCTGCCAGCTGTATGTATTTTGTAGTAGTGAGCTGGGAGAGACACTTGTATTTATTTTAATGTTGTACTTTTACTTCCAGCATCTGTCTGAGATACAGTAGTTTTATTTCAGCTCTGATTATTATGCTCTATTATTATTATTTCTTATCTGAGCAGGTTACCGACGCTTCGTGTATGTGGGAAATACCGCATGCACGGCGGATCTGTAGACGGGCCTGGGTTCTGGTTTACACCCGGGGCGTGACAGATTAAGTTGGTATCAGAGCTTAGGGATAGGTCAGTTGGGACTTAGGAAACCCTAGGCTTTTGGCAGACCCTAGGAAGGTAGGACGTGAGTGACGTGACGTTATGCGAAAGTCGGCAATTTGGTCAGGTGCTTTTGTGACTCTTCCAGGGAAGGGAGAGGGATTGGCATACCCTATTTTTGTGGGACAGTTATGTTGGCTGCAGACAACATAAAGTTACAAAAATAGGAGGATGCCTTTGACTTTCGCTAGATTGGGTCGAGTGCGGTTTCGTTATTGATCTGTGGTTCTCTGTTTGACAGGATGCCTCCCCGACGTCGGATTCCTACCCGGGGTGCCCCTACACCCCCTGTTGAGCGAGGACAGGCTGGATCTTCTGAGATTGCTGAGCTGAGGGCCTTGGTGGCCCAATTGGCGGAGAGCAGCCGCCGGCAGGAGCAGCGGATTGAGCAGCTACTGGCGCGGGGTGGGGCGCCGCCTCCGACAGTGTCAGAGACCCCGGCACCACCTGTGGAACCACTTGTGCCGACGGCGCCATCTTTGAGTAGTGGGGCTCAGGGCGTGGCCCAGCCTTTGACCCCGGCGGAGGAGCTGGACTTCGCGGATAAACTGGTTAAGTTTTGTAAGCGCGGGCCGCCCAGGTTCTCGGGGCGAGATATGCAGCCGTGGGAGGTTGGGACATGGTTAGCAGCGATGGAGAAGATTTTTCGGGATTTCTTCATCGACCCGAGGTACAGAGTTCATATGGCGGTACATTGCCTAGATGGAGATGCAGACCTCTGGTGGCGTCGGGTGGAGCCACGGGAGTTTCAGATTTCTCGACAGCTACCCTGGTCCGAGTTTCGGCGTATGATTGTGGATACCTATTTTTCGACCAGCGTGAAGAGGAAGCTGGAGGATGATTTGAAAAGCATTCAGCAGGGCGACCGGTCAGTTCAGGATTACCATCAGGAGTTCATGCGGCTGTTTAATTGTGTGCCCTATGTCGCCCGGGATGGACCACATCAGGTCGAGTTATTCGAGGCAGGTCTCCGCAGCGAGCTTTATATCCTTGTGCATGCACAGCGACACCAGACTCTTCAGGAGGCCGTCGAGCATGCCTCTTGGGTGGAGGGAGGCGACGCAGAGGTGGCAAGGCGAGGCGGGATGGTCGTACTGAGTTCCGTGAGGAAACGACCGGCACCCGAGGATGAGGGACAGACTGGTTCATGGAGACCGCCACGGCCTCAGTCACCTAGCCGTGGGCGTGTGGAGCAGCGAGAGCCTAGCGGATCCCAGTGGCCATCGCAACAGCAGCAGGAGTCGCAGCATCAGACTCAGAGACAGCAGCAGACGGGGCGGCCACGGTTTCGTGATAGAGACAGATGCATATTCTGTAGAGGACCTCACTTGTCGCACACCTGTGATCAGAGGCGGGGTAGTTGTTACAAGTGCGGACAGCCAGGCCACATTCGAGCTACGTGCCCCCTTTCGACTTCAGCGGCACCCTCATCTGCATCGGCTCCTCTTTCGCCCCAGCAGCAGTGGTCGGCTCAGTGGCCTTATGCTCCAGCGAGCGGGTCACCACCTTTTTACCCTGCGGATCAGCAGTTGCCGGATCAGGGCGGTCCGGTCTACGCCACTCAGGTGGAGGATTTTGCAGCAGCAGACTTTGTGGGGGCAGGTATGGTTTTACTGTATTTACCGGCATTGTTTGTGCATTGTATTGCATTTGGGCATCCTAGTCTTTTGTTAGGAGTGCATGTACTTCCTTGCATTGGGTTAAGGGTAGGACGGTTACCGGGTGTTCGGGAGGACGTATTCCCGATCCTTAGCACGTAGGGACGTGTTGTGGGTCCTGCCCGGTGCGGTTGAGTCCTTGGTTTTACCTGTAGGCCTGATGGTCTTGTGGGGCTTGGTTTGGCACTTAGGATGGTTAGGCTAGCTCGGTTGTTTACTTTTCGCGGCAGCAGATTATGCTGCGAGGACGGTTCTTGTGAGAGCCAGGCCTGGAGGCGTTGGTGTACCTGGGTTGCTTGAGGGTATCTTCGCTTCTTTGGTTTTGACCTTGTGAGCGAGGCGGATGTCTCGTAGTGGGTGAGTAGCTTGTTGCCGGTGTGTTTGAGGGACCTGCGGCGGCATCGGGACTTGGTGGTACCCCTTTTTGGTGGTGAGTTTCTAGCTGTTCTCCTATCGGAGTTGTTGGGCATGACACCAGTTTGGGAGTTGAGGACCCTTAAGAATTTGATGAAGCGATCATCGGGAGCTGGCACCCTTCCGTCAAGCTTGGGGGATTTGAGTTACGAGCTGCAAGGGTATTGGATCTTCGCGAAGGTTGTTTTACAGTCTGGTTCTCTCGACTACTCATGGCTGAGTATTGATGCCGGAGGGTTAGGGATGTGCTTCTACGTCCTGACGGTTTGGATTTGAGATCGGAGGCTACGGGATCAGTTGGGGGACTTATATCGGATACGTTAGGAGTACCGAGGTACTTGGATCGAGCTTTTGTGTCGACGGACTGGTGGATGGATTATCTTAGGCCCTGGGAGGGGCAGATGCTTGTACCGGTGCAGACTACTTGATGGCCGAGCAGTTAGCCCAGCTGTACCTTGTTGAGGTGGCGTGGTCCTCTGGATGTGTTCTCCCTTGTTTCGTTCTGGTTAGAGACCCAAGGATTGCATAGTGCCTCTGGTTGAGGTATTTGGTAGTTTTGGGAGCTTGAGTGTTGGATGATTGGATATTTACCCCTCTTGTTGGTTGTGATCCCGTGTGAGGAATGACTTTAGTTTCGAGGACGAAACTTTCTTTTAGTGGGGGAGGATGTGATGCCCTGGATCTCCGCAGAGCCGTTGCGGTGCTTTGGGGTGGCCACTGGAGGCCTACGCGGGGTGCTGGAGGTGTTCGGGGCACGATTGGACACAAGTGTTGGACTTTGGACTTAAATTGGATCACGCGGTGATCTGGGGACCCCATCGGTTGTTTAGAGGTGTTTGCGCGCGAAACGGATATTGAGATTGGGCTCGGCGCGAGATTTGGACCAAGAATACTCTTCCGGGGGCTTTCGGCAATTTTTAGAGTGAGAATTTGGCAAAACGGACCTCGTTTTTGGAATCAGCGCGCGAAAACGGTCAAGATGGGCTATTTACTTGTCAAATTTGAGCTCGCGGGTACTGTTCACGCCGGAACAGTGTTTCCGGCGATCGCCGGCGGCGGCCGGCGGCGGCGGGCAGCGCCGGCGGGCGGCGGCGCGGCCTCGGGCAGGCGGCAGGCGGCGGCACAGGGCGCGGGCAGGGCGCGGGCAGGCGCGCGGTCCACCGCGGGGGAGCGTGCACCGGAGGCGGGCCACGTGGCGCCTTCCGGTTGGCCGGTGCAGCAGGCGCGGTCCACTGAATTTGGGCCGGGTGCACGGTGGACCGGGTGGACACGTGGCGGCTCGGGATTGGTGGGTCTTGGTGCGCGCGGTCCACGCAAGGACCGGGGCAGGTGACCGTACGCCCGGGTCAGCCGGCGACGTGCGCGGTGCACGGCGCGTCGTGCGCGGTGCACGGCCTGTCGGGGACACGTGGCACGCCACCAGTGGCTGGCTCAGGTGCACCGGGTGCAGCGGGGTCAAACGGCTTAGTGGACTGGGCTGTGCCGTGGGCCGGGCCGCACTGTGCGCGCCCGGAAATCCTGGGCCGGCCCGTTACTGTAGCCGCCCGAATTCCCGGATGCGCCCGAATGTGGGGATAGGTGGGTATTTTCTGAATTGTTTTTCTCAGCCTATTTAAGCCCCAATCCGAGCCTCCTTCTTCCTCTGTTTTCTCCCAAACCGAGCCATTTCAGCCCGAGCCTATTTCTAGCAAAATTCTTCATCTTTTAGTCCTGGATCTTCCTACCAAATCTTAGGAATTTTGGTGGCACGAATCCCGAGGTTCCCCATTTTACGGTGCGGCGCGACGTTGCTTTCTTGTGTTCTTCTTCGGCGCAGCGATCGTATTTTTGCTCCCCTGAGCTACCCCGACATCATTTTCCTGTGATTCTTGCACCAGTGGACTCCTAAGAGGTAGGACTTCATCTTTCGTTTTGGTCGCGCTTTTCCGTTTCGAGGTTTTGGCACGGTTCCCGAGGCAAACAGTGACCCCTCTTTCTTGATGGATTTTCTTGACAGCAGCGGAGTGTTTCGGCCATATCTTTGCGCACGAGCGTCCGACGGAAACGAGCCTATACAACTTTTTCATCTACGGATCGCAAGGAACGCGCTCGTATTTTTAGTGGATTTTTGTGAATTTTCCTTCGAGGTGATAATTAAGGATTTCTCTGTGAACAGTAATCAGCCCTTAATCCTGATTAGTGTATGAGAGTGCCCTCTTGCTGAATTTTTATCTTGGTGTACAGAACTCGGATTTGGGCGTGCAAGGTACCGTTGCGAAGCTATCGACGCGAGGATCGCCGTGATATTTTTATTGGAATTTTCTGGACATTTTCTGCAGGTGATAATTTGACAGTTTGGTACTTGTGTTTGTATGTGGTAATTAGTGCTGTAATTGGGACTCTAGTGTAATTAGTGGATTCCTTGATGTACCAGGAGTATTGCGGGTGTGCTAAAATTGTGGGAGCGCGGATTTGGAATTTTGGTATTTTCTGACTGTACGGGTTTGGACAGTTGCGCTTCAGGTGGGTGGTTGTTGTACTCCTCTCTTTGTATGCCCACTAGGAATATCAGAGTACCCTCGTTATGACAATGCCAAATGTGTTGATTGGTAGACTTGCATGCTCTAGGAAGTTGATTATTGTTATCAGACCTCTAATATATTATTGTTAGATTAATCACTCGAGTTAATCGCTTATTGATTTCCGAAACTGTATACTTGAGACAAATAGGAATAGAGGACTGCAAAACTGATGTTGTTCATGGGAAACGATCACCCTAGTTTAAGTCGCTTCTAAACTGTTATATTTGGGAATTGGACAAATATTGGAACATTGCATGATTTAATTGGTCACATGGTTATTGCCATCCTTTACTGCTACACTATTTTGGGACTTGACTTAGGAGAAACCATGCTTTTTCTCTTTTCTTCTTCATTGTTGCACTAGCGGCTTAATCGCTCAGGTTCGAGCGTATGTTGGACAGTGTAGGCAGGTATTGGGGATTTGGGACAGGTTGAGTTGTCAGGGGGTTGCGGCGACCACGGATCTTGGGTGGTTGACCGGATTGTTTCTATTGCATCAGATTGGGTGTTCGGGGATCGGGCTTACTTTAGTGGAGGGTTGTTCCCACTTCTTTGAGTCACGATCCAGTCCTGCTATTATGAGACAGTGGTTACAGAGATGCTTGATACAGTGATACTTTGCTCGTGTGGGTCGCTCCCCACGAGTGCCACTCCGGAGTAGGCTTTCCACGGTGTGAGCGCCGGGCACCATTCTGGTTTCTTGAGTTCCACGGTGTGAGCGCCGGGCACCATGCTGGTTTCTTGAGTTCGACAGCAGAGCAGGCAGTGCCAGTGTTCACTGGCTGTCAGATTGGGTCATTATGACAGGCGTCTTGATTCTGATGCATCATTTTTCTCCATCCTTATTGGGTGGTCTTGTAGAGGCATATTAGGGATAGCTCTTTATCAGTTGCTTTACCTATCTGCATCTCCATTCTTTTCCTTTCCCCTTTTTGCCTCTGAGCACCTGGTGGGCATATCTGAGCTGAGGCTTTACCCACTAGGGGAGGCTACTGTTTATAGTAGTACTGACCCCCATTGCTTTTCTTGTTCCCTCCTTTTCCCTTGTTTTGCAGAGTCCTCTGTGGGAGTTGCTGGGACATCAGCAACTGATCGGGGCAAGCGCATCGCGGACTAGTTAGAGAGCCTACCGAGGGTTGTAGCTGCTTATCTTTTGGGTACCAGATCTTCTCAGACAGTTTTCTTGCTTTTCTTTTTGGGGACTGGCTTCTGCCAGCTGTATGTATTTTGTAGTAGTGAGCTGGGAGAGACACTTGTATTTATTTTAATGTTGTACTTTTACTTCCAGCATCTGTCTGAGATACAGTAGTTTTATTTCAGCTCTGATTATTATGCTCTATTATTATTATTTCTTATCTGAGCAGGTTACCGACGCTTCGTGTATGTGGGAAATACCGCATGCACGGCGGATCTGTAGACGGGCCTGGGTTCTGGTTTACACCCGGGGCGTGACAATCTAAGTATTCATTAATTTGATTCTACTCAAAATCTGAGTTTGGAAAACCTAGAATCAAATTAATCAATATAGATGAAGAAACATAGAATTAAATCTATTGATTTCCTTTCTTCTCTATATGTGGATTTATCTTTTTCGGTCGTATTCAATCTTTTTCAATTTATTCACCGATGCCCTAAGAAATGAATAATAGGGTCTATTTATAGGTTAGAAACCATTGGAAGAGGATAAGAATAAAAAACTATCCTTTTCTGAAATTTTACAGGACGGCGATCCAGATCGGATTTACTGCGATCCGGATTGTCGTAACGAGATAGACAATTCCAGAAAAACAAGGGTTCGGGATCCGGATTGAAATGCCCGATCCGGATCGTTCATAAATTTCAGCAAAAACCAATGTTTGGGATCCGGATCAAAAGTGGCTTGGATCCGGATTGGATTTGCATATGAACTAACACCCTTCGGGATCCGGATTGGATTGTCTGATCCGGATCCTGAACATGTCCCATGTCCAGTTTTTGATTTTTATGCAATAAAAAATTCATCCAAGTGTTTTTACACTATAAGAAGTATTCGGATCACCAAAATCTTTAGTTAAACATACCTGATCCTTTTGAATTCTTCTTTCTTGAGATTGAGGTATATGATCCAAAGTTCTTTCATCTTCAATCTTCAAGACTTAACACTTTCACGAAATACGCCAAAACAAATTCCTTAACAGTGGTAGCTGCACACAGTACTCGGACGATCGAGGTGGTAGCTCTTTCCTCCATGTGGTGGTAGTTTTCACACTCCTCATTGGGATGTAACTCTTTGCACATCTTTTGAGCATAACAATTTAATTAACTCCCCCTCAATTGGCTATCAATTATTTAAAATATAAAGTATTCAACCAAAGATTGATCTCGATTTCATACTCGACTCAATTGTCAAATAAGATAAAAACTATACCAAGAGATCATTTGAGAGAGAAATTGACTTTGATCAAAACAAAGATGACTTAATTGACATAAATGATCATTGCATCAAATGAATTATTATGATATCCAAAGCATAATAAATTTCTGATTATATAAAAGGATGCAGTTAAAGTCAATATAACTAATGCTCAATTAATGTTCTATGTACAAACATAGATAATGAACAAAAACACAAAACAAAACCTAACCTAAGCAAAGGTTTCAAAAAGAAGTTATTTCAAGGAAAGCATTCCAATTGCCTTACGCAAATGAATAAATCATTTTTGATCCAAAGGTTTTGTTAAAATGTCAGTTAATTGATCCTCAGTTGAAATGTAGGAAAGTTGAAGAATATTTGATTCAACTAGCTCTCTTAGAAAATGATATCTAAGTTCAATGTGTTTTGTTCTTGAGTGCAACACAGGGTTTTTGGAAATATTTATGGCACTTGTGTTGTCACAAAGAATTGTTACCGAAGTTGCTGAAATTCGGAAGTCGCTCAACATACTTTTCTTCCAAATGAGTTGGATTGAACAACTACTCGCTGAAATATATTCCGCTTCGGCAGTCGAGAGTGCAATGCAGTTTTGCTTTTTACTATGCCATGCAACAAGGTAATGGCCAAGATAAAAACATGCACCACTCGTACTTTTCCGATCATCCACAGATCCTGCCCAATCGGCATCTGAATATCCTACAATGTCAAGAGTTGTTCCTATAGGATACCAAATTCCGAAATTTACAGTTCCTTTGACGTACCGGATTATCCTTTTCACGAGCGGCGTCGGGCGGTCGGGTGCGTGGACCGGGGCGCACCACGTGGCGGCCCCGAATTCGCGAGCTCACGAGCGCGCGTAGCACGCGGCGCCGACGCCGTACGCACGCTGGCGCGGGACACGCGGCGTGTCGGCCGCTGGTTGGCGGGCAAGGCGCCGCCCACGTGAGCCACGCCTTTGAGCCGTGTTTGTTTCGAGGACGAAACTTTCTTTTAGTGGGAACGTGTGAGGACCCGAATCCCCACTTAAGGGTTTACTGTTGGAATAGTGGCTTCGGGGTGTGTGTGTGCGCGTGTCGGGCCCAAGAATTGGTTTTCTGGTGAAGTTGGAGCTTGTTTTCTTTTCTGGAAGTCCATATTGGATGATTGAAGTTTTTACGCGCTTATTGGAACCAAGATTTTGACCCGGCATGAAAAATGGATCAAGTTTACTTTTTTGGGAATTTTTGGGAAAATTTAGAAGTGGAATTTGGCCGAACGGACCTCGGATTTGGATTCAGCGCGCGAAAACGAGCGAAATGGACTATTTACTTGATTTTTTTGGAGCCCGGATGCGAAAACACGCATTTCGAGGCGTGGGGTTACTGTTCCGGCGGCCGGAGAGGCGCCGGCGGCGGCGGAGCGCGGCGGTTGGCGGCGGCGGAGGCGCGCGGTCCACCGCGGAGGGCGTGCACCGGGCGCGGGCCACGTGGCGCCTCCCGGTTGGCGGGCGCAGTGAGCGCGGTCCACGGGTTTGGCGGAGTGTACGGTGGACCGAGGGATGGCCACGTGGCAGCCTGTGGTTGGAGGGTCCTTGTGCGCGCGGTCCACGCAGCGACGGGGGCAGGTGTCCGTACGGTCAGCGCGACGTGGGGGGGCGACGTGGGGGCGCCACGTGGCGCCCCATGGTTGGTCGGGCGCAGCCGCGTACGTCCGCGTGTCGGACACGCGGCGTCGCGCGGTTCGCGGGCGCACGTGCTCCGGGCGCTGCGGGCGCGCAGCGGACGCGTGGCGGGCCGTGGGCCTTCCGGGCCTGCACAGTAACGGGCCGGGCCCGTTACTGTAGCAGCCCAATTGTTCCGGGAGCCCGAATCCGAGGACACAAAGGTAATTTTTGGAATTGTTTGGTTTGGCTGTCCTATTTGTTGAACCCGAGCCCTCTTCTTTTGCGGTTTTCTCTCTTCCCCGAGCTCTTCTGCCCCTGCACCCTTAAACAAAGTTGTAGATCTTCGAGTGCTCGATCTTCCTGCAGAGTTTTGGGATTTTTAGGAGCACGCTTCCCGAGATTTCAGATTTTATGGCAAGGAGCGACGTTTCATCTTCGGTGTTCTTCTTCGTCGCAGATCGGTGTGAAATTTCCCCTGGGCTACCCCGACCTCCTTTTTTAGTGATTCTTGCGCCGACACACTCCTAACAGGTAGAGCTACATCTTTTATTTGATCGCGTATTTCGGTTTTGAGTCGTTGGCACGGATCCCGAGGTTCTTCTTGACCCTTTTTCTGTATGGATTCATGGGACAGCATTGGAGTGTTTTGGCGAGATCTTCGTGTACGAGCGTCAGACGGAAACGTGCTTGTACAACTTTTTCATCTGCAGATCCTAAGGAACGCGCTCGTATTTTCTTGGATTTGTTTTGAGATTTTATCAGAGGTGAAAATCCCTGTTCTTCTGTGTACAGTGCAACAGTTTTTGACGCAGGAATTGTTTGAGTACACCACCTTGCCGAATTTATATCTTGACTTACCGAACTCGGTTTTCGACGTTTCAGGACTCTATCGACATCTACTCTTCGTGAGGATCGCCGTCATATTTTTATCAGAATTTTTGGAAAATGCTTTTCAGGTGAAATTTTTGGATTTCAGGGACTGTTCACACAGATTTTTGTAACTTGGGAAATTGTGTGGAATTAAGTGTAATTTTGGAATATGTTGTACCCAGGACTTTGTTAGCACTACTACCGTGTTGCTAGCTTGGTGGTTACTGTGTTTGGGCTGTTTCTGGGCTTCCTTAGCTGTACCACCCTGGACAGTTGCGCACCTTCAGCTGGGTGGCCCTGTCTTCAAGATTGATGGAATGTTCGTTAAATCTACTATAGTAGGACCTTGCATGATAGTGATATTCTTGTGTAGTATGCTAGAATGTGACAACTGTTAATTCTAGAGTTATTCGATGATCATGCGATCTTTTGTTTCCTACTATCTGTAAATTATTGCTATCTTGGAACTTGACCTAGCACCCCCGTCATATGCAGCTTGTTCAGCCAGACTTTAGAAAACTCCAACTTGGGCTAGGTTTATTTTGTTTAGACATCCACACTTCTTTTCTGGACATAGTGTTACTCGCCCGGGTAGTGGGCCGAGTGGTCGGGATTTTTTTTAGTGTGGGATGCTTTTTTTTACAATCGTGCTTGGGAGCTGAGTGGAGTCTGGTAGATATAGTTGGTTGTTCATCTGTGGCGGGAGCCGTTTGGATAGACGGCGGTCCCGAGATGTTTTATTTTCTTGTTTTATCTGTCGCCGCGGTGTTAGTGGCAGCGGTATATCAGTGTTAGCAGGACCTTGAACCCAGAACTGTTTTTTTTGGACACACACATATGATTTTAGCCAACCAAATATTTTCTTCCAAGCGTCATAGGGTCGCCTGAGTTTGTTCTTGTTTGATTAGACGAAGGCATTAGCTCTACGAGGCTTGGATACAAAACTTGTTTTCAATGGTTTTCCTAAAAAGAACTAAAAATCATTAAATATGGATTTCTTACCGATCAAATGGCTTTCCATAAGAAATGTCACCTTTTTCTATAAATGTAACCACTTGAGATGATTCAAGTGGTCTGGGTTCTAAGGTCTGCCTTTTCCTTTGGAACGAGAACAACGAAAGGCTATGCCTAGAGCCTGTTCTTGTTTGATAGGGTTATAGGTTCTAGTCTTTCGGGGTTCCCGGACCTTTTTTTTATTGTCTATTGTGGGGTTATCCTGTCAGGGAGTCTGCAGGTTGGGTTGATGTTCTGTGGTTGGGAGCCGTTGGAGTTGACGGTGATCCCGGGTCTTTGGGTGTTGTCTTTTGAGTTCTGTTAGCCCTGAGGGGTAGGTTGATCCTGGCTGTGGAATGTCCCCAACCAGTGGGTTTTGTGCTGTGAGTTGTTGGAGAGGCGAGTGTCTCGTGTTTCGTGAGAGCTGATCAGCTGAGTCGTCGAGAGTGCTCCGACTGTTGTGAGAGATGTTGAGGATTGAGTCCTTTCATGCAGAGCGTGAGCGTGGATTTTGACCATAGCCTGCAGTGCCACTTTGAGCTCGACAGAGTGCGCTGATACCCTAGTCCTCGTTGGGGTCGCTCCCCTCGAGTGCCACGTCCGGGGTGGGTCTGCACTTTGGTATCGCGACTTGTTGACGCCGTCCCTCTGACTGAGCCAGTTTTGGCAGCTATGGACGTCCTACGTAAGTCCGGTCCTCCGGGATGTTACGGCAGTAGATTGGCGCAGGCTTGACTGGACCCGTGGAGGCAGTCTGTTCAGATTGGGTGACTATACTGATATATTAGTAGATGCATCATATTTTCATCTGTCCCGCTTTTTGAGCATCTAGATAGGGGCATAGTAGTTGTAGAATTTATTATCCAGCTTTTTCCCTTCAGCACTGTATTTGTTTCCTCATGCCTCTAGTAGACTTAGTGGGCAGACCGTTGGGCTTGTTGACGGTACCCACTGAGAGCTACTGTGGGATGTAGTTCTTACACCCGTCGTGGTGTCTTTTTCCCCAGGGACTTCTACTCCTGTTTCTGCTGTTCCAGCTGCCGCTTCTTCTGACCGAGGTAAGGGAGTCGCGAGATAGATCCCTTTCCCCCTTCAGCTTCAGCGTGTGATAGAGGTACCCTGATGTTCATTTTGGTTGTGTCATGTTTGAGAGATTATGTAGTGAGGTATCGAGTTGTACATTTTATGTTCACTTTTTGGTGAGACTCTCATGTATTTTGGTGAGGATGCTATGTATTTTATTCATGAGAGACTGTCTATTTCATGTTTATAGTTAGTTTTCTATTTCAGCTCTGATATCTGCTAGTATAGTTGTTTATTTGCAGGTTTGACGCTTCGTCTATACGGGGTTCACCGTATGGGCGGCGGATCTGTTAGCGAGCCCGGGTCGCAGTTTAGACCCCGGGGCGTGACAGATTAGAGTGGTATCAGAGCCTAGGTTTTAGGTCATTGAGGACTTAGGAACCCTAGGCTTGTGGTCGGACCCTAGGATGACTCACGTGAGAGCCATAATTTTTTTTAGCGAGAGTCCTGATTGGGTTTCTAACTCTCCCGAGCGGATCGGGATGAGTGATTGACATGTCTTCCTTCGGTGGCAACTATGTTGGCTGCAGACAATATAGTACTTCGGGAAGGGGGACATGCCTTTAGACTTTCGCTGGATTGGGTCGAGTGTTGTTTGGTGCTGTCCTGACGTTTGCATGTGGTTTGCAGGTTGGCACGATGCCTCCCCGACGCAGGATGCAGACACGTTCTCAGTCTTCCTCCTCCCATGAGCCTGAGCAGGAGGAGTCACCTCATGGTCAGCAGAGTGAGGGGCAGGAGCTTCGGGCTCAGATGGCCCATTTGTCTGACACTCTCCGACGCCAGGTGGAGATTCTATGGCGCCAGGAGGAGATCATGGATCGGATGATGCGCATGATGAAACAGAGAGCACAGCCTGTGGTAGCACCTCCAGAGAGTTCCCCTATACCTTCCTCGCCAGCTATAGCACCTCCAGAGAGTTCCCCTATACCTTCCTCGCCAGCTATAGCACCTCCAGAGAGTTCCCCTGTACCTTCCTCGCCAGCGGTGGCACCCCCAGTTGTACCAGCAGCACAGGCTGCCCCTACTGCACCGGTTACCAGTGGTCAGGCATCCGGGACGGTAGGACAGTTGACCTCGACAGAGCAGCGAGAGGTGTCAGATTTGTTGATAAGATTTCGTCAGGCTGATCCACATCGTTTTTCGGGGCAGAGTTTGGAGCACGGAGAGGCAGTGATGGCCGAGGTTGCTCCAGCTCCCGCAGGGATTTCGGGGGCAAAGCGGCCAGCACAGGATGTCGAGGGACAGACGAGTCGACAGGGACTTACGAGTCCTCCACGACCCCATCCTCAGGGTCGTGGGTTTCGGAGGCGCCAGAGGTCAAGTGGGCCCCGGCAGCAGCCACGATATCAGCAGCACCAGCCTAGACAGCAGCGACGTGAGTGCGTCATCTGTGGCGGCCCTCATCCACCGTCGCAGTGTGATCAGAGGCAGGGACGGTGTTTCCTTTGTGGAGAGTTGGGACATTTTTGAGCAGCCTGTCCCCGAGCCATTTTGTCAGTGCAACCCCTTGCTACAGCACCTCCCTTGCCAGTTCAGGAAGCGAAAGCCCATCCAGTGCACCATCAGACAGAGCGGGGTACGACGTCGTGTAGAGTCCTGGCATTCCCTTGCCCTTGCATACCTCCTTTTTATTTTGACGGGACTGTTAGGAAAACTTTTCACTGTGTTTTCTACAATGGGCTGGCCTGGACAGCGAGTATTTTTCTACGATTGTGCTCGAAAAACGGAGGGCGGCAAAGCGAACGGATTCGGATTCCGATTTACGGATCTCCCAGAATGGGGGTCAAAGCGTTTGCCTTTGAGTGGTGCATCGGAATCCGTGCTAAGTGGCCGGCATGCTTTTCGAGGCGATCGGACGGAATCCTGCTATGATCGGACCTTTCATCTTTTTATGTCAGTGGATTATTTTTATCTTTTGGGTGGTACCTCGACCTTCCGGTTTCTCGTTTTGGGTCCTAATTTAATTTTTTTCAGTTGATTAAGGAGGGGTTGAAATTCGAGAATTTCTGGGCAGACCGTCGGGGCGCGCGGGTATTTTTAGGTGTTAGAGCTCGCGAAACGATGAACGGTGGCGCGATCGGATTTGAATTCCGACCCCGGGATCTCCCAGAAATAATTTTTGAAGTTTTCCATCAGCTTGGGTGCATCGAAATGCGTGCCGGCGATCGGCATGTTTTCCGAGGCGATCTGGACCCCTCGTTCTATTTCAAAATGGCTAGAGTTGTTGACCTAGGGATAATTTTAAGATCTCTTCGTATAAATTAAACCGACGGGGGTGAGGAGGGGAAAAACCCTTTTTCCTCTTTCTCAAGAAGCGGCGTAGGAACCGAGGCGGAGGGACGGGAAGAGAAAAGAAGAAACTGCCCGGAACCGAACGAGCAAGGACGACCGATCCTCCTTCCTTCTCCTCCTCCGCCGGCGGAATTAAGGTGAGCGGTTCGGGTTTTTACGGTTTTTCGGCATGAGGTTTTCTTTCTTGTCGCGTCGCGTGCGAGGCGTGTTGTTGAACGGGAGGCCGCCGCCGCCGTTGTTAAACGGGAGGCCGCCGCCGCCGTAACCATGTTCGCGGGGTCGTCACCGGAGTCGCACGGGAGCGAAAACGGAGAAGAAAATGAAAAAGGGGCATTACTGTTCATTGCCGTACGGATGCATCAACCGCAGTCCACAGACCCCGGCGTGCACCCGGTGCACGCCCTGCGGCCCCGGAGGCGCAGACCCGGCGCACGAAACCGTGCGCCGGGCTGCACACTGTGCGCGGTGCACGCTCCGGGCTTGCACCCGGCGCACGCATCGGCAGCCAGAGCCGCGGACCCGGCGCACGCTTCGTGCGCCGGCCCGGCCCGCTAAGGCGCGGTGCACGCTACGGCGTGCACCCGGTGTGCGCCGCAGGCCCCTGCGACCGTGAGCCCGGTGCACGCTCGTGCCGTGCACCGGCCCGGCCCAGGACGCGCGGTGCACGCTTCCTGCGTGCACCCGGCGCATGCCGCGCAACTGCCAACGCTGTAAACTCGGTCCACGCGCTGCTCCGTGCACCATCCGTCAGCCGGAAGTTCGATAGCTCCGTTTTGGCCCGTTCTTCCACCGTTTTGAGCGCCGTTTTCGCCGTTGGGATCACCATTTCCGCAGTTTCCTTGGCATGGCCACTTGGGATCTTCTTGGTCACCGTTTTGCCATGTTGGGTGCTAGTTTCGTCGACGCTCCGCGCCTCGACGAAATCGTCGGGGTCGCGCCGTCGGGCCTTTTTCTCATCATTTTCGCCGTCAGGGTCCTCTTGGTTTAACCATTGACGTCCCGAGTTCGCTACCGGTTGAGAATTGGGTTTTGTCGGTCTTTGGCTAGCGGTCTTGGGTTTCGGTAGGGTTCGCGATGAAATAGTCGCGATCCGGTTGTTGTCAGCCTTTGACGTTACCGGTTCGATCTGAGTTTCGGTTTTGTGGGTTTACTGTTACGGTGGTCGGGACCACTAATTTTACCTAATTAGGGTAAGGTGTTAATTTGTGCTCTCGGATATTTTAGTAGGCCGCGAGGAGTTCTGATCTGCTTAGGAGAGTCGCGGGCGCGGTCAGCTATCTTCATTCCAGGTGGGTACCCCTTAGAACGTCTTTGTGTATGTTTCCATTGTTGCTATTTATATCTTGTAAGGGGTGACGTGGACCTCCGGGTTTAATGATCGTCGCGGCGGGAGACTGGATGGGCGGTTCGCCTCTCCGAACAACAGTAGGGTTGTTTGGAGTATACGGGCAACGAGGACGGTGATCATTGTGACCAGTCGGACGTCGAAAGGTGGGTTCCTTTCCCGACGATTATTGAGTCGGGAAGCGAGGACAATTGGTAAGAACAAAGGTTTGACGCATTAAAATGTTGCTAACCCCCGCTTATGCTTACGTTTTTATTATCACCACGTCGACGGCGACTAAGGGTCGCTGTGCTCGACGACACACCATGTTCTGGGAGATGGCTGAGGCAGGTGCTCGGTCTGGTTTACCGAGGTTGGTGTTCGGTTCGGTTAACCGAGGTTGGTGCTCGGTCGAGGCTCTTGTTTTGCTACACGCACACCGGCGGTTTGGCCACCGCAAGGGTGTGCTTTTTCGAAAAAGTGGTAATGGTGACCCGTGTACCCCACGTGATGGTGACGTTAGGAATGGGGGCCCTCGTGGGTGGGGGGTGTGAGCGGTGATGCTGAGGCGGGTGCTCGGCGGCCGAGGCAGGTGCTCGGCAGGGGTTCTGAGGCAGGTGCTCGGTGTGGTTGCCGGGGGAGGTGCCCGGTTTGATTTGCACAAGGTTCTGCATTGTTTTGTTTGCACGGGGTTCTGCGTTGTAGGGGTTGCACAGGGTGCTTCATTGTTGATTGCTCTGGTTCTTATCGTGGTTTGCCGTACTCCAGCCCTTATTGCTTTTATTATTATTTCTGGTCACTGACTCCCCACTCCGTGACAGGTTCGCCCAGTCCGCCCAGGGTCGGGCGCTAGGTCGTTGGTGAGGCCGCGTGAGCGATCTTCTGGCCCATTTGGGGCTACAGATACGGTCTACTTTACATTCTTTGTTCATTTCATTACGCATTGTAGCTAGTTGTGGATCGCGATACCCCCGTGGGATCGATGTGGATGTTGAGCTATTCGATAGCTCCTTTGGATATGTGTTTTGTTCTTATTTCTTGGCTTGGCCGCTTTTAAACTACAAATTCTGTGGACTGATGTGGGTTCGAAAATAGTTTTAATAAAACCTGATGTCGAGTGGGCATCGCTTTCAAAACCCTGTGGTTTTATCCTTTCGAAAATAGCCGGCCTCTTTGCTGCTTGTGGAAACTGATTGCATATCATTGGAAATTGTTGTACGTGATTGGCAATCGATCTAGTGTGGTTAAAGCTTGTATGAATATATTATGTGATCAGGACGCCGTTCATATACAAAGGAGACTCTGCCCGTTCGCAGAGCGAATTTGTATATGCAGCGGGTCTGTGCACGCGCCGGGGCGGACTTGTTTTCAAAAAAAAATAAGTATGCTAATTTAGGGGCATAGGTGGCTCCATCTTCCGCGCGTTAGAACCCCCGGGGCGTGACAGATTAAGATGGTATCAGAGAGAAACAACTCTAACCACAGTAGACGCTGTCCAACATCCACGGAGTATATCATCACTAGCTACTAACCAATGAAATGATCAGGGTATAGATGCGTAGAGATGCGAGAGTGGGGGATTGTTCAGTTTGTGTTTTTCGGTTTAGCTCAGGTGATGTGTTAGTGTAGTCGAGTTAACTTGGAGGTTGGGGTCGGGGCCGGCTGCCACCGGAGCCTTGATGGCTGCTATGAATCAGTGGTTTAGGCAACCAGCACAGGACATGGTGGGTCTGCTGACGGTGTTCGTGCACTTGCTACGGCTTTTAGTACCGCAGATCGTTGCGCCGGTTTTCGTTTTCCCGACCCCCTTTCCTCCGCGGACGTTCTGGTCACCGTTAGTAACGGTGGCGGGTGGTAGTGTAACCCACCAGTGTTTGTTAGTGTGTCGGCCGTTTTGCCGGTCGTGGGTGACTGGATAGCCTTTTGTCTAAACTTGTACCTTCTGGGTCCTCGGGTGTTAGGCTACAGCGGCTAGTCGGCCGATCCGCTTAGCATCTTGGACAAGGCAGGGGTGGGAGCAAAGACTCTTCCCCTACGGTTGTTACCCATGGTTCGACTTTTACTGTAGTCACTGCGATGGTTGTAGAGATCGCCGCGATTGGGGGTCTTGGGGTGCTCCTTTGGATTGAAAGAGGAGACCCCCAGGGCTAGTAAATCTTGTCCGTTTGGGCTCGATTTTGGTTAGAGAGACCGTGTCTCGCTTCGCACAGGTGCGCGTTAGCGGCGACTATCTGGGGGTTTAGCTTTTGACGCTGGGTGATGCCAGTAGCTCTTTTAAGGGAGTTGTGAGGGTCGTTTAGGTTGACCTACGGGTGGGTGAGCGCGTGTTCCCTCAAGTGCACTTCGAAACCTAGGCAACCTTTTCGGACAGGTCTTCCTCGCTGTTTTCGTTGCATGTTTTCTTTTTGACCCGATAGGTTTCGGATGGATAGTTGTTTGTACCTGGAGGCCGCTGTTTTAGTAGGCTCTGAGCTTAGAGTTCCCCAGTGGGGGTGTCGCTGTTGGGTTTGGAGTTTTACCGCTTGACTCGATGCCCGATGCTCGGAGGGGCAACGGGTCGGGACCAAGCGTAGGGGTTAATCAGAGTGTCGCACCCCGGCGGTAACGGGACGAGGTAGGACCTAACCTTGCGAGTTTTGTCGCCAGCTTTCCGTGACCAAGGCATAACCATAAGGCTTAATTGTGAGCGTTTTTGGGTCGTTGATCCTGTGAGGTAGGTGTGGGTCACGGGGATCTGTCGACTGCTTGGAGCTTTGGCAGGGGTCACTTTCGGCTAGGGTGCCTTGTACGCAACCCTTTCTGGGGGGTAGACCTTGTGGTAGGCCTTAGAGCTGAAGCCTAACTCTGGTTTAGACCGTCGCCCCGTCAGACGGACCGTCGGAGCGGGTAATCCCGGACGGGGGATACGCTCCGAACTTGCGACCCGTGTTGGTGACGAGTGGAGGTGGCCCGTGATGGTGACGGGTGGGAGCGGTCCGTGTTGGTGACGGGTGAGTTCGTTGCTCTCAGGGGAGGTTTTCTGGTTGTTAGTAACCCAGCCTGCTAAGCTGGCACCTCATAGAGCCTCGTAAGGGTGCTAGTGTAATCTCTCCCTCGTTGTCGGGTTAGTGGTGTTGGACCCTTTTTGGGACTCATCGGTGCGGTTTGGGAGGTACGACGGGGGGTACCTTGACGCATCGCAAGACCCTTGTTGCTGACTGCTCAGCGCCGGCAGAGGTGGCCTGCAGACCAATGGTGTCAGGACGAGGAACTCCAAGTCGGGAAACGGGAATGCAACGTGGTGCCGGGCAGGATTCGGTTTACAAGGTATCAGGCGGAGGTGTAGTTACCTGGTTTCTCTAGGCCTAGCGACCCGACCCTCTGCATCGCCCAGAGACACCCCGGTTGTGAGGATTACTTCCAACGTCTTCCTGGCTGAGTTGCCGGGGATACCCCGAGCGAGGGGTCGTCCTCCCCTTTCGAGCTTCTACCAAGCACGCAACCTATCACTTAGGTGCCTTATTGAATAAGTTTTGCGGAATTGAGGGAACTTAAGGCACAACTGGGAGACATTCTAGACAAGGAGTTCATCAGGCCGAGGGTGTCGCCTTGGGGGCGCACCCGTTCTCTTCGTGCGAAAGAAGGACAGAATCTTACGCCGGCACACCAACTACAGGAAGATGAACAAGGATACAATGAAGAACAAGCCCAGGATTGGTGACCTCTTCAACCAACCGCGAGGAGCAGTTGCGGATTACCCTCCGGAATCTCAGGGACCAGAAGCTGTTTGCTAAGTCTAAGAAATGCGAGTTCTGACTTCGCGAAGTGGGTTTTTGGGAGCACATCGTGTTAGCAACGGGAATCGCGGGGAATGTGAGCGGAACTGCCCGACACGCGATTCGGAATTGGTAGCAGTCGTCTTCGCTATAAAGCTTTGGAGACACCACCTTCTGGGGTTCACCGTGAAGTGTTTTCGAATCGCCTGAGCCTTAAGTTTGGTTCACATAGGAATAGTTGTTTGTGGCAGAAGCGTTGGTTGGAGTTACTAAAGGACTCGACTTGTCCATTCAGTATCGCCCCGGAAAGCAAGTGTAGTAGCGGATGTCTTGAGCAGGAAGGGTCAAATCGAGGAGAAACTGATAAGCGCAATTCTCCAGTAGGACCAGTACGGTGCGCGACCCTTGTCCTTAATGGTCGAGCCAACCCTATTAGAGAAATCCTGGAAGGCAGAAAACAAGCGTACGGATACAGCTCATTCGAGACAGGACCCCCCCGGACCACGCCAGCGACCTTTCGGCGAGTGCGAACGACGCAATACGTTCCGGCGGCGGATTTGCGTGCCCGAGCTGCTAGAGTTAAAGGAAGAGATACTATCAGAGGCGCACTGCGCTCCCTTCGCGGCGCATCCGGGTGACACGAAGATGTACAAGGACCGCAAGCAGAATTCTTGGTGAACTAAACTGAAAGGGGATGTAACACATTTCGCTGCTCGCTGTTTGGGTTGTTAACAAGTAAAGGCCGAACATCAGTGCCCGGCGGGAAAACTACAATCTCTACCTGTACCAGAATGGAAATGGGAGCGAATCACCAAGGAATTCGTCACGAGTTTTCCGCATTGCATCAAGGACACGATGCGGTTTGAGTTACAGTGGATCGATTGACGAAGTCGGCTCTTTCCCCACCCATCCATACGACGTGGACTAGAGACACTCGGCTTGTGTCAAACCTTTGGTAGAGTCTACAGCGAGCTCTAGGGACTAAACCACACTTCAGCACGGCATTTCACTCCCAAACCGACGAACAATCCGAGCGAGTGATCCGAATTCTCGAAGATATGCTCCAAGACTGCGTACTTGATTTGGGTGATGGATGGTCACTGCTGTCGAGCTCAGAGAGGACCTGGGCTTCGATGAAATACCGGTGCGGATCTTAGCACGAGAGGACAAAAAGGTTGCGCAATTGGACGATCCCCTATGTGAAGGTGCTGTGGAGCAACCACGCAGAATGGGAAGCGACTTGGGAACTGGCGTCAGAGATGAGAGAGTACCACCAATGTTTACTCGTTGCAGACCAGGATTAAGTTTCGAGGACGAAACTTCTTTTAAGTGGTGAGTGATGTAGAGTCCTGGCATTCCCTTGCCCTTGCATGCCTCCCTTTTATTTTGACGGGACTGTTAGGAAAACTTTTCACTATGTTTTCTGCAATGGGCTGGCCTGGACCGCGAGTATTTTTCTGCGATTGTGCTCGAAAAACGGAGGGCGGCAAAGCGAACGGATTCGGATTCCGATTTACGGATCTCCCGGAATGGGGGTCAAAGCGTTTGCCTTTGAGTGGTGCATCGGAATCCGTGCTAAGTGGCCGGCACGCTTTTCGAGGCGATCGGACGGAATCCTGCTGTGATCGGACCTTTCATCTTTTTATGTCAGTGGATTATTTTTATCTTTTGGGTGGTACCTCGACCTTCCGGTTTCTCGTTTTGGGTCCTAATTTAATTTTTTTCAGTTGATTAAGGAGGGGTTGAAATTCGAGAATTTCTGGGCAGACCGTCGGGGCGCGCGGGTATTTTTAGGTGTTAGAGCTCGCGAAACGGTGAACGGTGGCGCGATCGGATTTGAATTCCGACCCCGGGATCTCCCAGAAATAATTTTTGAAGTTTTCCATCAGCTTGGGTGCATCGAAATGCGTGCCGGCGATCGGCACGTTTTCCGAGGCGATCTGGACCCCTCGTTCTATTTCAAAATGGCTAGGGTTGTTGACCTAGGGATAATTTTAAGATCTCTTCATATAAATTAAACCGACGGGGGAGAGAGGGGAAAAACCCTTTTTCCTCTTTCTCAAGAAGCGGCGTAGGAACTGAGGCGGAGGGACGGGAAGAGAAAAGAAGAAACTGCCCGGAACCGAACGAGCAAGGACGGCCAATCCTCCTTCCTCCTCCTCCTCCGCCGGCGGAATTAAGGTGAGCGGTTCGGGTCTTTACGGTTTTTCGGCATGAGGTTTTCTTTCTTGTCGCGTCGCGTGCGAGGCGTGTTGTTGAACGGGAGGCCGCCGCCGCCGTTGTTAAACGGGAGGCCGCCGCCGCCGTAACCATGTTCGCGGGGTCGTCGCCGGAGTCGCATGGGAGCGAAAACGGAGAAGAAAACAAAAAAGGGGCATTACTGTTCATTGCCGTACGGATGCATCAACCGCGGTCCACAGACCCCGGCGTGCACCCGGTGCACGCGCCGCGCCCCGGAGGCGCAGACCCGGCGCACGAAACCGTGCGTCGGGCTGCACACTGTGCGCGGTGCACGCTCCGGGCGTGCACCCGGCGCACGCATCGGCAGCCAGAGCCGCGGACCCGGTGCACGCTTCGTGCGCCGGCCCGGCCCGCTAAGGCGCGGTGCACGCTACGGCGTGCACCCGGTGTGCGCCGCAGGCCCCTGCGGCCGTGAGCCCGGTGCACGCTCGTGCCATGCACCGGCCCGGCCCAGGACGCGCGGTGCACGCTTCCAGCGTGCACCCGGCGCATGCCGCGCAACCGCCGACGCTGTAAACCCGGTCCACGCGCTGCTCCGTGCACCATCCATCAGCCGGAAGTTCGGTAGCTCCGTTTTAGCCCGTTCTTCCACCGTTTTGAGCGCCGTTTTCGCCGTTGGGATCACCATTTCCGCAGTTTCCTTGGCATGGCCACTTGGGATCTTCTTGGTCACCGTTTCGCCATGTTGGGTGCTAGTTTCGCCGACGCTTCGCGCCTCGACGAAATCGTCGGGGTCGCGTCGTCGAGCCTTTTTCTCATCATTTTCGCCGTCAGGGTCCTCTTGGTTTAACCATTGACGTCCCGAGTTGGCTACCGGTTGAGAATTGGGTTTTGTCGGTCTTCGGCTAGCGGTTTTGGGTTCCGGTAGGGTTCGCGATGAAATAGTCGCGATCCGGTTGTTGTCAGCCTTTGACGTTACCGGTTTGATCTGAGTTTCGGTTTTGTGGGTTTACTGTTATGGTGGTCGGGACCACTAATTTTACCTAATTAGGGTAAGGTGTTAATTTGTGCTCTCGGATATTTTAGTAGGCCGCGAGGAGTTCTGATCTGCTTAGGAGAGTCGCGGGCGCGGTCAGCTATCTTCATTCCAGGTGGGTACCCCTTAGAACGTCTTTGTATATGTTTTCGTTCTTGCTATTTATATCTTGTAAGGGGTGAGGTGGACCTCCGGGTTTAATGATCGTCGCGGCGGGAGACTGGATGGGCGGTTCGCCTCTCCGAACAACAGTAGGGTTGTTTGGAGTATACGGGCGACGAGGACGGTGATCGTTGTGACCAGTCGGACGTCGAAAGGTGGGTTCCTTTTCTGACGATTATTGAGTCGGGAAGCGAGGACAATTGGTAAGAACAAAGGTTTGACGCATTAAAATATTGCTAACCCCCGCTTATGCTTACGTTTTTATTATCACCACGTCGACGGCGACTAAGGGTCGCTGTGCTCGACGACACACCATGTTCTGGGAGATGGCTGAGGCAGGTGCTCGGTCTGGTTTACCGAGGTTGGTGCTCGGTTCGGTTAACCGAGGTTGGTGCTCGGTCGAGGCTCTTGTTTTGCTACACGCACACCGGCGGTTTGGCCACCGCGAGGGTGTGCTTTTCCGGAAAAGTGGTAATGGTGACCCGTGTACCCCACGTGATGGTGACGTTAGGAATGGGGGCCCCCGTGGGTGGGGGGTGTGAGCGGTGATGCCGAGGTGGGTGCTCGGCGGCCGAGGCAGGTGCTCGGCAGGGGTTCCGAGGCAGGTGCTCGGTGTGGTTGCCGGGGGAGGTGCCCGGTTTGATTTGCACAAGGTTCTGCATTATTTTGTTTGCACGGGGTTCTGCGTTGTAGGGGTTGCAAGGGTGCTTCATTGTTGATTGCTCTGGTTCTTATCGTGGTTTGCCTTACTCTAGCCCTTATTGCCTTTATTATTATTTCTGGTCACTGACTCCCCACTCCGTGACAGGTTCGCCCAGTCCGCCCAGGGTCGGGCGCTAGGTCGTTGGTGAGGCCGCGTGAGCGATCTTCTGGCCCATTTGGGGCTACAGATACGGTCTACTTTACATTCTTTGTTCATTTCATTACGCATTGTAGCTAGTTGTGGATCGCGATACCCCCGTGGGATCGATGTGGATGTTGGGCTATTCGATAGCTCCTTTGGATATGTGTTTTGTTCTTATTTCTTGGCTTGGCCGCTTTTAAACTACAAATTCTGTGGACTGATGTGGGTTCGAAAATAGTTTTAATAAAACCTGATGTCGAGTGGGCATTGCTTTCAAAACCCTGTGGTTTTATCCTTTCGAAAATAGCCGGCCTCTTTGCTGCTTGTGGAAACTGATTGCATATCGTTGGAAATTGTTGTACGTGATTGGCAATCGATCTAGTGTGGTTAAAGCTTGTATGAATATATTATGTGATCAGGACGCCGTGTGATCAGAGGCAGGGACGGTGTTTCCTTTGTGGAGAGTTGGGACATTTTCGAGCAGCCTGTCCCTGAGCCATTTTGTCAGTGCAACCCCTTGCTACAGCACCTCCCTTGCCAGTTCAGGAAGCGGAAGCCCCTCCAGTGCACCATCAGACAGAGCGGGGTACGACGTCGGGTCAGACGGGACGACGGTCTTCAGCACCTAGTGGACGAGATTACGCAGCCTTGGTGGAGAGCACCCCTGCAGCAGATCCTATTGTTACGGAATTTGAGTTGGCGTATTTCGTGAATGTTTTAAGTCTTGAAGATTGAAGATGAAGAAACTTTGGATCGTATATCTCAATCTCAAGAAAGAAGAATTCAAAAGGATCAGGTACGTTTAACTAAAGAATTTTGATGATCCGAATACTTCTTATAGTATAGAAACACCTGGAAGAGGTTTTAATTGCTTAAACATCAAAAACTGGACATGGGACATGTTCAGGATCCGGATCGAGCTCGGCAATCCGGATCCCGAAGGGTGTTGGTTCATACACTGGTTCAATCCGGATCGCAGCCTCCTCTGATCCGGATCCCGAACATTAGTTTTACCTGCTTGCTTCCTCGATCCGGATCAGGAACTGCAATCCGGATCCCGAACATGATGTTTTGGTAAAACTGTATGAACGATCCGGATCGGGGACTACGATCCGGATCCCGAACAAGCAATTTTCTGGAAACCGTCTTTTGTGCTTCTGCAATCCGGATCGCCAAATCCAATCCGGATCGCCGTCGGTAATTCTTTCCAGAAAAGGCTGTTTTTGATCCGTATATTCTTTCAAGGGTTTCTAACCTATAAATAGGCCCTGTATTTATTTCTAGGGTATGGGCTATGACCCACACACATCCGCTATTACAGAAGAAAATAGCCGAAAAGAAAAGAAAAATCCACATATATAGAGAAGAAAGGAAATCTATAGATCTATTCTATGTTTCTTCATCTATATTGATTGATTTGATTCTAGGTTTTTCATACTCACATTTTGAGATGAATCAAATCAATGAATACTTAGATGGTATTTCCGATCTATCTTTGATCTAAGTATTTGGCGGATCATCACCACCCTAAAAACAACGATTTACCCCAAAATCGGCGCGTGGACTCGCGTGGCCTTGTGGATTCAAGGTGCAACCGCTCTCGTGGATTCGGAGCGAGGTACGGTCGTGGATTCGAAGCGTACCACTGGGTGAAGACCGTGGATTCGGTCGGACGTCGTGGACTCGACGTTGGACGCTGTGGATTCAGCGTTGGGCGCGGATCGTGGATTCGAGAAGCGTCGTGGAGCGAGCGGGAAGATCTACTAGGAGCGTATGAAAAAGGTTGAGTCGTCTGTGAGTACGGTATATCTGTCACGCCCCGGGTGTAAACCAGAACCCGGGCCCGTCTACAGATCCGCCGTGCACACGGTATTTCCCGCGTACACGAAGCGCCAAACCTGCTCAGATATATAAGAGATAATAATAAATGAGCAATAAAAGCAGAGCTGAACTAAAACTAATACATCTCAGACTGAAGCTGGAAATAAAATACAATACATCTGTATAAATGATACATCTGTCTCTCCCAGCTCACCAAAATAAATACAACCTGCTGGCAAAAGCCAGTCCCAAAGTGAAAGTACAACCGTCTGAGGAAACACGGGTACACCAACAGTCCAGCTAACACGCTCAACCAGCCTCGAAGTCTATCTACTCAGCCGTCCTCTCTCCTCGACCCGTCGCTGAAAACCCAGCAGCACCCGCAGAAGACACTGCAAAATAAGGGGGAAGAGAAAAGAGAAAGCAGTGGGGAGTGAGAACTACTATAGAACAGTAGCCTCCTCCTAGTGGGTAAACCTCAACTCAAATGTGCCCACCAGGACTATAAGAGGCGGAAGAATGAACGAAGGTGGTAAGCTGAAACAAAACTGCTGATGATGAATAAAGCTACCACTACATGCCTCTAATGAGCTAACAGATAGTATAGCTATATGTATGCATCAGAAGGTAAATGCCTGCCTGCCTAGACCCAATCGATACACCAGTAAGCACTGGTACTGCCTGCTCTGCCTGCCTGCCTGCCAAATCGGGTATGCTGGCCACACATAACACCGATAGGGGATGAGAGTCCCGAGGACTCGAAGCCTGTAAAACGCACACTCCGGAGTGGCACTCGAGGGGAGCGACCCACACGAGTATAATGCTTGGGTAACAAGTACCAAATCAGCAGGACTGGATCATGACTCTGATCAAGGTGGAAAACCCATCCACTAAAAGAAAGCCCAAAGCCTCTATCCCAATCTGATGCAATGACCACTGTCCGGTCAACCGCCAAAGATCCGCGGTTGCCGCAATGCCCTGTCCTCACAGCCTGCCTGTGCCAAAACCCACAACCGTCTGACTACACTATCCCAGCCCCTGCTCGAACCCGAGCGCACTATCCCCCAAATATAGACAAAAGAAGAGAAAAGCATGGTTTCTCCTAAGTCAATGCCATCATGATAGTGTAGCAGAAAAAGGTGGCCTAACTAAGTGTCCATACAAGCATGCAAAGTCCTTTATCATTGTTAAACATGATTCAAGTGTTCTAGTTCTCACAAAGTAGAGGTATGCCGTTTAAATAGCCTTCCATTTTACAAGTTGCCCCAAAATAGCTTAGGTATATGTAAAAGAGGTCCCATCATGCATATGCCACATGTCCAATTTAACAAAGCCCTTCCCATGGTTTTAAGCGACATATTAATTACCAGAATTAATCATTAATCAACACTTAGTCCTTTTGAAGTCACAAACTCTAGTTGTAAGCCCAATTCCCAAATTATGCATGCCATGTTCATTTTACCGGTTAATTTAGCCATATAACATATTAGCACTCAAATAGGCCTAGTGGGGACATCACAAGTAGGAGGTTAAACAACGGTACCCACCTCGAGCGCTAAATCCAAGTCCTGACAGCGAAGTCCGCGCTCGATCCTCAACAGTCCCCCGCAACACTGTGCCAAAAATCCCAAAGGATACACAAAAATTACTATTCAAGTTTAGTCCAAAAATCTGTCCCCAAATTCAGATTTACTGTTCAGCCATTTTTACCTGCGAAACGTGCCCAATAAATTCCCAGAAAAATACTATCACGATCTACGCGATGAACCGGTCGAAACGAGTACCTGCACGTTTTCCCACGATTTTTCCGTGCTGAGAACAAAAATCGACAAGAGGGACACCCCAAAGCAAATCGATCACAAAAACTGAATCTGAAGATACTGTAAAAAGGGAGTTCTCACCATCAGGGAAATTCCACGAAAATCCAAGAAAATTCCAGTAGACTCCGCGCGATGTGTAGATGCAAATCCCCTTTTGAATCGCCTCAATCCGATGTCCGGTTGCGGAGATATCACCAAAACAATCCAGCGCTGTCCAAAACTCCACCCCAGAAAATGGGGTTACAAGATGGTCCGAAAAACCCAGGAAAACCTCGGAATGAGGGAAAACTAGTAGAGATAAGAAACGTAGCCCTACCTGTTAAGAATCCAACGGTGCAAAAATCGCAAAAATCGGAGGTCGGGGTGAGTCGGGGGAGCCTAAACACTGAAATGCGACGAATCGGGTTGCCGGAGAATGATCGTCGCGCCGCGCCGGAAAAATCCCCAACCTCGGGATCCGTGTCTCCTAAATTCCTCAAACTTGACAGGAGTGTTCCTCTCTTCTAGATGAAGATTTCATCTTCTCACCTCTAATGGAGATGGAGCCTCTAAGATGGAGAAAATGAGCCTTGAATGAGCCTCGGATGGAAAAATGAAGAAAACCCCTAAAAACAATTCCAATAATTACCATTGTGTCCTGCCGAACACGGAACAGCCAAAACAGCCAATGGGTCTTCGACACGTGTCCCGACCATCTCTGCCCGCGCGCCCGGTCGCTTCTGCTGCCCTGCCCGCACAGTAGACCGTCCAATGGGGAAGCGCCACGTGTCCACCTCCACTGTTCTGTGCACCCGGTGCACGTGCCTCTGTGGACCGAACGAATGGGAGACTGCCACGTGTCCGCTACCGGTGCACCGTAGACCATGAGCCATCCAGAGTATTCCGTGAACCAAGTGCTGTGAGCCATCCAACCGCCTCCTGCCACGTGGCACCGCCTCGGTGCACGCCCGCCGCGTGGACCGGCCGCCTGCCCGCGCCCCCGCCGCGCCTGCCCGCGCCCTCAGCGGCTGCCCGCGGCCGCGCGCCGCCTGCCCGAGCGCCCTCCGCCGCCTTCCGCCGCCGCCCGCCGCCGCCGGCCGCCGCCGGCGATCGCCGGAGTTACTGTTCCGGCGGTGAACAGTAACCCGAGCCCAAAAATGCAAGTAAATACTCCGTCTGAAGCGTTTTCGCGCGCTGAATCCGATTTTGACGTCCGTTTCGCCAAATTCTCACTCTAAAAATTGCCGAACGCCCCCGGAAAGGTATTCTTGGTCCAAATCTCGCGCCGAGCCCAATCTCAATATCCATTTTGCGCGCAAACACCTCTAAACAACCGATGGGGTCCCCCGATCACCCACGTGATCCACTTTAAGCCCGAAGTCCACACTCGTGTCCAAATCGGCGCCCGAACACCGCCGACATGCCCCGTAGGCCTCCAGAAGCTGCCGGTCACCCTGTAAAAGCCCCAAATACCTCCCGCACACCGCGTAGGCCTCCAGTAGCCACCTCAAAGCACCGCAACAGCTCTGCGGAGATCCAGGTCATCACATCCTCCCCCACTAAAAGAAAGTTTCGTCCTCGAAACTAAGGTCATTCCTCAACACGGGATCACAACCGAAAGAGGGGTAAATATCCAATCGTCCAACGCTCAAGCTCCCAAAACTACCAAATACCTCATCCAGAGACGCGATGCAATCCTTGGGTCTCTAACCAGAACGAAACAAAGGGGAACACTCCAGAGGACCACGCCACCTCAACAAGGTACAGCTGGGCTAACAGCTTGGCCATCAAGTAGTCTGCATCGGTACAAGCACCCGCCCCTCCCAGGGCCTCAGATAATCCAACCACCAGTCCGTCGACACAAAAGCTCGATCCAAGTACCTCTGTACTCCCAAAGTATCCGATATAAGTCCCCCAACTGGTCTCAGAACCTCAGATCTCTAATCCAAAACCGTCGGGATGTAGAAGCAATCAACACTTAACCAGGTGCAGTCGAGAGAACCAGATCGCCCATCCATCTTCGCGAAGATCCAATACCCTTGTAGCTGGTAACTCAAATCCTCCAAGCTTGACCGAGGGGTGCTAGCTCCCGATGATCACTTCATCAAATTCTTACGGGTTCTCACAAAGCCGAAGTGAACCAACCTTCCACAACTCGAATAGCACCGGTGCCCCTGAAGGTGCCACACTTGGCCAGACACAAATCCAACACATCAAATCCCGGAGTTGGGTCCTCAACTCCCAAACTGGTGTCATGCCAAATAACTCTGATAGGAGATCAGCTAGAAACTCACCACCAAAAAGGGTATCTCCAAGTCCTGGTGCCGCCGCAGATCCCTCAAACACACCAGCCAAAAGGCTACTCACCCACTACGAGATATCCGCCTCGCTCACAAGGTCAAAACCAAAGAGGCGAAGATACTCTCAAGCAAACCAAGTACACCAACACCTCCAGGCCTGGCTCCCACGAAAACCGTCCTCGCAGCATAATCAGCTGCCGCGAAAAGAAAAGAAAACCGAGCCAGCCTAACCGTCCTAAGTACCAAACCAAGCCCCACAACTAGGTCAAGACCATCAGGCCTACAGGTACAACCAAGGACTCAACCGCACCGGGCAGGACCCACGACACTCCCCCTAGGTGCAAAAGATAGGGAATACGACCTCCCGAACACCAGGTAACCGTCCTACCCCTAACCCAAAGCACTGAAGCCAAACACTACCCACCAAGAAGGGAAAACCTCTCGTATCGAAAGATACGAACCCAAGAGCCTGGAAAAATTCAAACCTACCGCCACACTGGCCGCTGGAATCCATGTGCTCTGACGGTCTCAAAATCCACTATCCAGAAAAAGAAATCAGGAATGCCTCATCCGACTGACCTGTCCTCCAACACCCGGCGCCAAGCGCCTCAATCAGAACTCGCCTCAGGCGGCAGGTCCCAATCCAAAGGAACTGTAATGCCACGCTCCATACCAGGCGCCTACTCCAATGAGGCGTCCCTAGAACTCTCAATCCCCCACCGAATAAGACCCTGCCTCCAAAGGCTCCAAACTCAATCCCACAAGTTAGGGCAACTCATCCGCCAAAACTGGCCCATTCTTCCAATGCAATCCCACAGTTTTCCCTGCTGTCAACTGTCCGCCCTTCCTCGGTGCCCCCAGCACTAAACGTCGGCATGGAGGGGCTACTCACTAGTCCGACAACTGTGCCACTGTGCTGATCCGACAACTGTGTCACCACGCTGCTCCGACAGCTGCACCACTGTGCTGATCCGACAACTGTGTCACCACGCTGCTCCGACAGCTGCACCACTGTGCTGATCCGACAACTGTGTCACCACGCTGCTCCGACAGCTGCACCACTGTGCTGATCCGACAACTGTGTCACCACGCTGCTCCGACAGCTGCACCACTGTGCTGATCCGACAACTGTGTCACCACGCTGCTCCGACAGCTGCACCACTGTGCTGATCCGACAACTGTGTCACCACGCTGCTCCGACAGCTGCACCACTGTGCTGATCCGACAACTGTGTCACCACGCTGCTCCGCTGATCTGCCCCCAACACTCCTACCCTTCGGGTCCGGAGCCCCCCCCCCCCCAGACTCCAATCTGGGTATCCGGCCCGAAACAACCAGCTCAGGCCCAACTGCCGCACCAAGGTGCACTCGGGTCAGAGCCCCAACATCGGGGAGACACCGCTCACCACGACAAAACCGCAAATCAGCACACCCCATACACTCGACCCAATCTAGCGAAAGTCAAAGGCATCCCCCTAGTTTTGTAACGTTATGTTGTCTGCAGCCAACATAACTGTCCTACAAAAATAGGGTATGCCGATCTCTCTTCACTCACTGGAAGAGTCAAAACCAAATCACCGACTTTCGCCAAAAGTCACGTCACTCACGTCCTGCCTTCCTAGGGTCTGCCAAAAGCCTAGGGTTTTCTAAGTCCCAACTGACCTATCCCTAAGCTCTGATACCAACTTAATCTGTCACGCCCCGGGTGTAAACCAGAACCCGGGCCCGTCTACAGATCCGCCGTGCACACGGTATTTCCCGCGTACACGAAGCGCCAAACCTGCTCAGATATATAAGAGATAATAATAAATGAGCAATAAAAGCAGAGCTGAACTAAAACTAATACATCTCAGACTGAAGCTGGAAATAAAATACAATACATCTGTATAAATGATACATCTGTCTCTCCCAGCTCACCAAAATAAATACAACCTGCTGGCAAAAGCCAGTCCCAAAGTGAAAGTACAACCGTCTGAGGAAACACGGGTACACCAACAGTCCAGCTAACACGCTCAACCAGCCTCGAAGTCTATCTACTCAGCCGTCCTCTCTCCTCGACCCGTCGCTGAAACCCAGCAGCACCCGCAGAAGACACTGCAAAATAAGGGGGAAGAGAAAAGAGAAAGCAGTGGGGGTGAGAACTACTATAGAACAGTAGCCTCCTCCTAGTGGGTAAACCTCAACTCAAATGTGCCCACCAGGACTATAAGAGGCGGAAGAATGAACGAAGGTGGTAAGCTGAAACAAAACTGCTGATGATGAATAAAGCTACCACTACATGCCTCTAATGAGCTAACAGATAGTATAGCTATATGTATGCATCAGAATGTAAATGCCTGCCTGCCTAGACCCAATCGATACACCAGTAAGCACTGGTACTGCCTGCTCTGCCTGCCTGCCTGCCAAATCGGGTATGCTGGCCACGCATAACACCGATAGGGGATGAGAGTCCCGAGGACTCGAAGCCTGTAAAACGCACACTCCGGAGTGGCACTCGAGGGGAGCGACCCACATGAGTATAATGCCTGGGTAACAAGTACCAAATCAGCAGGACTGGATCATGACTCTGATCAAGGTGGAAAACCCATCCACTAAAAGAAGCCCAAAGCCTCTATCCCAATCTGATGCAATGACCACTGTCCGGTCAACCGCCAAAGATCCGCGGTTGCCGCAATGCCCTGTCCTCACAGCCTGCCTGTCCCAAAACCCACAACCGTCTGACTACACTATCCCAGCCCCTGCTCGAACCCGGGCGCACTATCCCCCAAATATAGACAAAAGAAGAGAAAAGCATGGTTTCTCCTAAGTCAATGCCATCATGATAGTGTAGCAGAAAAAGGTGGCCTAACTAAGTGTCCATACAAGCATGCAAAGTCCTTTATCATTGTTAAACATGATTCAAGTGTTCTAGTTCTCACAAAGTAGAGGTATGCCGTTTAAATAGCCTTCCATTTTACAAGTTGCCCCAAAATAGCTTAGGTATATGTAAAAGAGGTCCCATCATGCATATGCCACATGTCCAATTTAACAAAGCCCTTCCCATGGTTTTAAGCGACATATTAATTACCAGAATTAATCATTAATCAACACTTAGTCCTTTTGAAGTCACAAACTCTAGTTGTAAGCCCAATTCCCAAATTATGCATGCCATGTTCATTTTACCGGTTCATTTAGCCATATAACATATTAGCACTCAAATAGGCCTAGTGGGGACATCACAAGTAGGAGGTTAAACAACGGTACCCACCTCGAGCGCTAAATCCAAGTCCTGACAGCGAAGTCCGCGCTCGATCCTCAACAGTCCCCCGCAACACTATGCCAAAAATCCCAAAGGATACACACAAATTACTATTCAAGTTTAGTCCAAAAATCTGTCCCCAAATTCAGATTTACTGTTCAGCCAATTTTACCTGCGAAACGTGCCCAATAAATTCCCAGAAAAATACTATCACGATCTACGCGATGAACCGGTCGAAACGAGTACCTGCACGTTTTCCCACGATTTTTCCGTGCTGAGAACGAAAATCGACAAGAGGGACACCCCAAAGCAAATCGATCACAAAAACTGAATCTAAAGATACTGTAAAAAGGGAGTTCTCACCATCAGGGAAATTCCACGAAAATCCAAGAAAATTCCAGTAGACTCCGCGCGATGTGTAGATGCAAATCCCCTTTTGAATCGCCTCAATCCGATGTCCGGTTGCGGAGATATCACCAAAACAATCCAGCGCTGTCCAAAACTCCACCCCAGAAAATGGGGTTACAAGATGGTCCGAAAAACCCAGGAAAACCTCGGAATGAGGGAAAACCAGTAGAGATAAGAAACGTAGCCCTACCTGTTAAGAATCCAACGGTGCAAAAATCGCAAAAATCGGAGGTCGGGTGAGTCGGGGGAGCCTAAACACTGAAATGCGACGAATCGGGTTGCCGGAGAATGATCGTCGCGCCGCGCCGGAAAATCCCCAACCTCGGGATCCGTGTCTCCTAAATTCCTCAAACTTGACAGGAGTGTTCCTCTCTTCTAGATGAAGATTTCATCTTCTCACCTCTAATGGAGATGGAGCCTCTAAGATGGAGAAAATGAGCCTTGAATGAGCCTCGGATGGAAAATGAAGAAAACCCCTAAAAAACAATTCCAATAATTACCATTGTGTCCTGCCGAACACGGAACAGCCAAAACAGCCAATGGGTCTTCGACACGTGTCCCGACCATCTCTGCCCGCGCGCCCGGTCGCT
Source organism: Tillandsia fasciculata (assembly GCA_029168755.2). Classification (NCBI taxonomy): domain Eukaryota; kingdom Viridiplantae; phylum Streptophyta; class Magnoliopsida; order Poales; family Bromeliaceae; genus Tillandsia; species Tillandsia fasciculata. The sequence goes on along the minus strand of JAQOTM010000027.1, from coordinate 487,120 downwards.
TCTGCTGCCCTGCCCGCACAGTAGACCGTCCAATGGGGAAGCGCCACGTGTCCACCTCCACTGTTCTGTGCACCCGGTGCACGAGCCTCTGTGGACCGAACGAATGGGAGACTGCCACGTGTCCGCTACCGGTGCACCGTAGACCATGAGCCATCCAGAGTATCCGTGAACCAAGTGCTGTGAGCCATCCAACCGCCTCCTGCCACGTGGCACCGCCTCGGTGCACGCCCGCCGCGTGGACCGGCCGCCTGCCCCGCGCCCCCGCCGCGCCTGCCCGGGCCCTCAGCGGCTGCCCGCGGCCGCGCGCCGCCTGCCCGAGCGCCCTCCGCCGCCTTCCGCCGCCGCCCGCCGCCGCCGGCGATCGCCGGAGTTACTGTTCCGGCGGTGAACAGTAACCCGAGCCCAAAAATGCAAGTAAATACTCCGTCTGAAGCGTTTTCGCGCGCTGAATCCGATTTTGACGTCCGTTTCGCCAAATTCTCACTCTAAAAATTGCCGAACGCCCCCGGAAAGGTATTCTTGGTCCAAATCTCGCGCCGAGCCCAATCTCAATATCCGTTTTGCGCGCAAACACCTCTAAACAACCGATGGGGTCCCCCGATCACCCACGTGATCCACTTTAAGCCCGAAGTCCACACTCGTGTCCAAATCGGCGCCCGAACACCGCCGACATGCCCCGTAGGCCTCCAGAAGCTGCCGGTCACCCTGTAAAAGCCCCAAATACCTCCCGCACACCGCGTAGGCCTCCAGTAGCCACCTCAAAGCACCGCAACAGCTCTGCGGAGATCCAGGTCATCACAATATCACCTTGTACGTGTGTTAATTCTAGTGGATTTCGCCGTGTTATCGGTCCCGTGGTTTTTTTTACTCCGGTTTGGAGTTTTTCCACGTAAAAATCTTGCGTGTTATTTTATTTTTCCGCATTGGGTTTATTTGCGCAATGATTTTTTGAGTGTTTATTGTTTACACCTATTCACCCCCCTCTAGGTGTTTTTTCCCTTATTTAGATCCATTTACTTATAACCCAACACCTATCGCCGCAGGTATGGTTTTATTTTCAGTCAGTTGAGTGAGCTTCTTGATATCACGGCATCCTTTTGCATGATATTAGAGCATTTGCATCTCTGCATGAATAAGGGATAGAAATTTTGTGACATGTATGAGCGGTTGGATTCTTCCCTGTACTCTACAAGCAGAAGTGAATTTTGGGACTTGATCGGGACAGATGAGACCTGAGGAGGTACGCCGGCAGGTGTGCCGGTTCAGTTACAGCTCCATGAGTCAGATTGAGCACACGGGATGGACCAGCTGGTATGGTATCGTGCAACGATTGATTGTGGATTGAGAACAGTGACCTTTCCGCGAGTTGGACAACAGGAGATCATTTCCACAGGACACCGAGGCATCCTTCCTGCAGCAGTGGCTTCAGCGACTCTGGGTTAGGTGCTACTTGTGGAGCGTAGGTGACGCCTAGGACTAGAGGTTATTCTCTAGGGGTCTCGGATAGAGTTTGTTCTTTCTTTTTAGGGGCACCGGTAGATCGTAGTTTCCGTTTTTGTTGCCACAGCAGGAACGGCATCAACACTTCTCTCCCTTCTTCTCGCCCTTGTGCTGAAATTCGCGAACAGGACGAAAGATTCGAAAGACTACTCTAGAAATGGAGACGGTGCCCGAACCTGTTCTTGTTTGATTGGGGCGAGGGCACTGGTCTTTCGGAACTTTGAACTTTCGCTAATTTCAGTTGTTTTCTAAATTGGAGAGTTGGGGTTTGATGACTTTCCTGCTGGTGGGGCCCTTACTTTTCTGTTAAGTTTTGCGGCGTAATTCGTGTAGTTTGAACGCGTAGAGTTGGCTGTTCTTCCCCGTCCCCAGTTTTTTGGAATTCCTGAGGTTTATCCAACTGTTGGACTCGCTTTGTGGAGAGTGTGTAGTGACTGGGGAGTTGGAGATTGTGTTGTTGGATGCTTACCTTTAGGCTTGAAAACTCCCTTTTGAGCCGTGTTTGTTTCGAGGACGAAACTTTCTTTTAGTGGGGGAGGATGTGAGGACCCGAATCCCCACTTAAGGATTTACTGTTGGAATAGTGGCTTCGGGGTGTGTGTGCGCGCGTGTCGGGCCCAAGAATTGGTTTTCTGGTGAAGTTGGAGCTTGTTTTCTTTTCTGGAAGTCCATATTGGATGATTGAAGTTTTTACGTGCTTATTGGAACCAAGATTTTGACCCGGCATGAAAAATGGATCAAGTTTACATTTTCGGGAATTTTTGGGAAAATTTAGAAGTGGGATTTGGCCGAACGGACCTCGGATTTGGATTCAGCGCGCGAAAACGAGTGAAATGGACTATTTACTTGAATTTTTCGGAGCCCGGATGCGAAAACATGCATTTCGAGGTGTGGGGTTACTGTTCGGCGGCCGGAGAGGCGCCCGGGCGGCGGCGGCGGGCGGCGGAGCACGGCGTTGGCGGCGGCGGAGGCGCGCGGTCCACCGCGGAGGGCGTGCACCGGGCGCGGGCATGTGGCGCCTCCCGGTTGGGGGCGCAGTGAGCGCGGTCCACGGGTTTGGCGGAGTGTACGGTGGACGAGGGATGGCCACGTGGCAGCCTGTGGTTGGAGGGTCCTTGTGCGCGCGGTCCACGCAGCAGAGGGGGCAGGTGTCCGTACGGTCAGCGCGACGTGGGGGGGCGACGTGGGGGCGCCACGTGGCGCCCCATGGTTGGTCGGGCGCAGCCGCGCACGTCCGCGTGTCGGACACGCGGCGTCGTGCGGTTCCCCGGGCGCACGTGCTCTGGGCGCTGCGGGCGCGTAGCGGACGCGTGGCGGGCCGTGGGCCTTCCGGGCTTGCACAGTAACGGGCCGGCCCGTTACTGTAGCAGCCCAATTGTTTCCGGGCGCCGAATCCGAGGACACAGAGGTAATTTTTGGAATTGTTTGGTTTGGCTGGCCTATTGTTGAACCGAGCCCTCTTCTTTTGCGGTTTTCTCTCTTCCCCGAGCTCTTCTGCCCCTGCACCCTAAAGCAAAGTTGTAGATCTTTGAGTGCTCTATCTTCCTGCAGAGTTTTGGGATTTTTAGGAGCACGCTTCCCGAGATTTCAGATTTTACGGCGCGGAGCGACGTTTCATCTTCGGTGTTCTTCTTCGTCGCAGATCGGTGTGAAATTTCCCCGGGCTACCCCGACCTCCTTTTTTAGTGATTCTTGCGCCGACACACTCCTAACAGGTAGAGCTACATCTTTTATTTTGATCGTGTATTTCGGTTTTGAGTCGTTGGCATGGATCCCGAGGTTCTTCTTGACCCTTTTCTGTATGGATTCATGGGACAGCATTGGAGTGTTTTGGCGATATCTTCGTGTACGAGCGTCAGACGGAAACGTGTGTACAACTTTTTCATCTGCAGATCCTAAGGAACGCGCTTGTATTTTCTGGATTTTTTTTGAGATTTTATCAGAGGTGAAAATCCCTGTTCTTCTGTGTAAGTGCTACAGTTTTGACGTAGGAATTGTTTGAGTACACCACCTTGCCGAATTGATATCTTGACTTACCGAACTCGGTTTTCGACGTTTCAGGACTCTATCGACATCTACTCTTCGTGAGGATCGCCGTCATATTTTTATCAGAATTTTTGGAAAATGCTTTTCAGGTGAAATTTTAGGATTTCAGGGACTGTTCACACAGATTTTTGTAACTTGGAAAATTATGTGGAATTAAGTGTAATTTTGGAATATGTTGTACCCAGGACTTTGTGAGCACTACTACCGTGTTGCTAGCTTGGTGGTTACTGTGTTTGGGCTGTTTTTGGGCTTCCTTAGCTGTCACGACCCTGGACAGTTGCGCACCTTCAGGTGGGTGGCCCTGTCTTCAAGATTGATGGAATGTTCGTTAAATCTACTATAGTAGGACCTTGCATGATAGTGATATTCTTGTGTAGTATGCTAGAATGTGACAACTGTTAATTCTAGAGTTATTCGATGATCATGCGATCTTTTGTTTCCTACTATCTGTAAATTATTGCTATCTGGAACTTGACCTAGCACCCCCGTCATATGCAGCTGTTCAGCCAGACTTTAGAAAACTCCAACTTGGGCTAGGTTTATTTGTTTAGACATCCACACTTCTTTTCTGGACATAGTGTACTCGCCCGGGTAGTGGGCCGAGTGGTCGGGATTTCTTTTAGTGTGGGATGCCTTTTTTACACTCGTGCTTGGGAGCTGAGTGGAGTCTGGTAGATGTAGTTGGTTGTTCGTCTGTGGCGGGAGCGTTTGGATAGACGGCGGTCCCGAGATGTTTTATTTTCTTGTTTTATCTGTCGCCGCGGGTGTCAGTGGCAGCGGTATATCAGTGTTAGCAGGACCTTGAACCCAGAACTATTTTTTTTGGACACCACACATATGATTTTAGCCAACCAAATATTTTCTTCCAAGCGTCATAGGGTAGCCTGAGTTGTTCTTGTTTGATTAGACGAAGGATTTAGCTCTACGAGGCTTGGATACAAAACGCTGTTTTCAATGGTTTTCCTAAAAAGAACTAAAAATCATTAAATATGGATTTCTTACCGATCAAATGGCTTTCCATAAGAAATGTCACCTTTTTCTATAAATGTAACAACTTGAGATGATTCAAGTGCTCTGGGTTCTAAGGTCTGCCTTTTCCTTTGAAACGAGAAAACAACGAAGGCTATGCATAGAGCCTGTTCTTGTTGGATAGGGTTATAGGTTCTAGTCTTTCGGGGTTCCCGGACTTTTTTTTATTGTCTATTGTGGGTTATCCTGTCAGGAGTCTGCGTGTGGGTGATGTTCTGTGGTTGGGAGACGTTGGAGTTGACGGTGATCCGGGTCTTTGGGTGTTGTCGTTTGTGTTCTGTTAGCCCTGAGGGGTAGGTTGATCCTGGCTGTGGAATGTCTCCAACCAGTGGGTTTTGTGCTGTGAGTTGTTGGAGAGGCGATGGTCTCGTGTTTCGTGAGAGCTGATCAGCTGAGTCGTCGAGAGTGCTCCGACTGTTGTGAGAGATGTTGAGGATTGAGTCCTTTCGTGCAGAGCGTGAGCGTGGATTTTGACCATAGCCTGCAGTGCCACTTTGAGCTCGACAGAGTGCGTGGATACCCTAGTCCTCGTTGGGGTCGCTCCCCTCGAGTGCCACGTCCGGGGTGGGTCTGCACTTTGGTATCGCGACTTGTTGACGCCGTCCCTCTGACTGAGCCAGTTTTGGCAGCTATGGACGTCCTACGTAAGTCCGGTCCTCCGGGATGTAACGGCAGTAGGTTGGCGGAGGCTTGACTGGACCCGTGGAGGCAGTCAGTTCAGATTGGGTGACTATACTGATATATTAGTAGATGCATCAATTTTCATCTGTCCCGCTTTTGAGCATCTAGATAGGGGCATAGTAGTTGTAGAAATTTATTATCCAGCTTTTCCCTTCAGCACTGTATTTGTTTCCTCATGCCTCTAGTAGACTTAGTGGGCAGACCGTTGGGCTGTTGACGGTACCCACGGAGAGCTACTGTGGGATGTAGTTCTCACACAGTCGTGGTGTCTTTTTCCCCAGGGACTTCTACTCCTGTTTGTGTTCCAGCTGCCGCTTCTTCAGACCGAGGTAAGGGAGTCGCGAGATAGATCCCTTTCCCCCTTCAGCTCAGCGTGTGATAGAGGTACCCTGATGTTCCTTTGGTTGTGTCATGTTTGAGAGATTATGTAGTGAGGTATCGAGTGTACATTTATGTTCACTTTTTGGTTGAGACTCTCATGTATTTGGTGAGGATGCTATGTATTTTATTCCTAAGAGACTGTCTATTCATGTTTATAGTTAGTGTTTCTATTTCAGCTCTGAAATCGCTAGTTAATTAGTGTTTATTGTAGGGTTGACGCTTGTCTCGCGGGGTCACCGTATGGGCGGCGGATCTGTTAGCGAGCGGGTCACAGTTTAGACCCAGGGGCGTGACAGATTAGAGTGGTATCAGAGCCTAGGTTATGGTCATTGAGGACTTAGGATCCCTAGGCTTGTGGTCGGACCCTCGGATGACTCATGTAGTAGCCGCTGGTTTAAATGCTGTGGTTTGTATTTGGGTCTATATTTTTGGGTTTACTTGTGTTCGCGTTCGTTTCGGGGGTCCGGAGGGTGGACGAATAATTCTTTGTTTCGGGCAGACCGTCGGGGCTCGGGGCTATTTTTAGTAATAAAGCTCGCGAAACGGTGGAGAACGACAGCGTGATCGGTTTGGATTCCGACACCGGAAGCTGCCAGAATAATTCGGGAAGGTTTCTTGCTGTTTTAGCCGACTTGCACGGTTTTCGAGGCCGACGGGACCGGACCTGGTTCGTGACCGATCAATCTTGTACCTTGGGTGGTTTTACATATTTTTTCACTGTCGGTGTTTTGAACGCTTGGAACTTGTGGTTTGGGGTTAGGGTTGCACTTTCCCCACTTCTTCCACCCTAGCCGTACGTTATCCGAGCGCGGAAGAGGGGGAACCGACTTCCCCACCTTTCTATTTCCCAGCCGATCGCGTAGAGAACCAAGCGGAGCGATCGAGGGAGAGGGAAGATCGCCGGCACGCCCTTCGTTACCAGGCACGCAAGAACGGGGACGAGCCTCCCATCGATCAACCCCTAGCCGACGAAACCGAGGTAACATAATTTAGGGTTCTCTGAAAGTAGTTATTTCGTGGCCTCTGTTTCTAGCTTTCGAGGTGGGGGAGGGCGACGGCGTCGCCGGAGTCGGCGGCAGGCAGAGCCACGCATGCGGACAGCACCGCATGCGGG
>JAQOTM010000027.1:444069-480269 GCA_029168755.2 Tillandsia fasciculata | reverse complement strand
CGACACCGGAAGTCCCAGAATAACATTCGGGAAGGTTTCTTGCTGTTTAGCGACTTGCCGGTTTTCGAGGCAGACCGGACCCTGGTTCGTGACCGATCAATCTTGTCCCTCTGGGTGGTTTACATTATTTTTCACTGTCGGTGTGTTTGAAACGCTTGGTTAACTTGTGGTTGGGGGTTAGGGTTACACTTTCCCACTTCTTCCACCCTAGCCGTACGTTATCCCGAGCGCGGACGAGGAACCGACTTCCCCAACCTTTCTATTTCCCAGCCGATCGCGTAGAGAACCAAGGCGGAGCGATCGAGGAGAGGGAAGATCGCCGGCACGGCCCTCGTTACCAGGCACGCAAGAACGGACGATCCTCCCCTCGATCAACCCTAGCCGACGAAACCGAGGTAAGCATAATTTAGGGTTCTTGAATTAGTATTTCTTGGCCTCTTGTTTCTAGCTTTCGAGGTGGGGGGAGGGCGACGGCGTCGCCGGAGTCCGGCGTGGCAGGCAGAGCCACGCATGCGGACAGCACCGATAGCGGCGGCGCGGCCGCACAGGCCGCGCGGGGGCCGCGCCATGCGCGCGTGCAACCCGCATGCGGCGGCACCCGCATGCGGGCGGCACGCCGCGGAGCCCCGTACGGGGTGGCCGCGCGTTCACCCCCGCATGCGGGGGCACCCGCATGCGCCGGGCGGCGCGGACCACGCAGCACGCGCGGGGCCGGCCGCCACGCGAGCACCCGCGCGTGAGGGGGCACGCGCCCGCACAGCCGCGCGGGATGGGCGGCGCACTCCGCGCCTGTGCGCGGCAGCACCCGCATGCGGGCGGCACGGGGGGAGGGGAGAGGGTGTTCCGCGGGAGCCGTGGGGTGTCCGCGTCGTTGGCCTCACCCGAGGACGTCGCCGTTTTCGCCAATCAGCAGGTTGGCCCCACGATCGACCGGAAGAGTCGGGCGTTCCGCAATCTTTTACTTGTTCAGAGTTGGACTTACTGACTCCTGTACGGCGGGTTCGTGTAGGTTCGGGCGGGCATACCGAGACGCGAAAGAACCTAGCATCGATCAGGAGCGCGACAACAAAAGGTGGGTTTTTTCTTTGAGACTTGGTATAGAATCAATACTGTTGGAAGATTTCTAATTGTATGTTATCGGTGCTAATGTTGACAGTCTCTAGATTTGCGATATCACACTGCATGTTGATTAGTATGCTCGTAGTTGCGACACGCGCACCCGCGGTCTGGCCACCGCAAAGGGTGCTCTTTTCCGGGAAAGCGGTCTCCGACCCGTGTAAACCCACGAGGTGAGGTAGTGGGGGCCCCCGTAGGTGTGGGGTTTGAGGCATCAAAAGGGGGGGAAAACGGTGCGATCTGTCGGGATAGGTGTCCGACGAGGTCAGGTGCCCCAAGGTGTGAGCGGTGCGATCTATCGGGAAGGTGCCCGACGAGATCAAGGTGTGTAGGTGTTACAGGTGTACAGGTGTTACAGGTATTGCAGGTGTTCGCGTGTTACTTTTCCTTGAGTCGAGTGGTTGCTCCGGATAGTCTTACTGTAGGGTTTGGCTTTCTTTCTTGCTTATTTTTATTATCATGTGTCGCTGACTACCCACTCCGTGACAGGTTCTTCCAGGGGTGAGCGGTAGACGACGGTGAGGTCGAGACGGGAGTGGTCGGGCTGTGAGGAGCCCTAGTTTGTATTTCCTTTACTTTTCCTTGCATTTCATTTGATACTGTAGGTTACTGTGTGGTTCGCGATACCCTTGTGGGGTCGGTGTGGATGTTGATTACTTTTGTTCTGATTTGATAGTAGTTCTTTTATTCCCCGTTTGGCCGTTTTTCCAAAGCAAAACAACTAGAACCAAAAGAAAAGAACTTCGAAAACTATCTTTCAAAAAATCTGGGGTCGTGTGGGCCCGCTTTTCCAAACCATGTGGATTTATGAGATTTCAAAACCGTTTTCAAAACCTTGGGTCGTGTGGACCCGTTTACAAACCCTGGGGATTTATGGCATCTTTCCAAACTGTTTTCGAAACCTGGGGTCGTGTAGACCTGCTTTCAAAACTGTGAGTTTATCCTTTCAACTTGACTGGCCTCGGGCACTCTTTTTAGTTTACATTCGTTGTATGAATGCCGAACTGTTGTGATTAATTGAATGCTTGAGTTTAGACTGTTGTATTAGCCGCGACGCCGTGCATATACAGAGGAGACTCTGCCCGATTTTCGAGTAAATCTGTATATGCGGCGGGTCTGGGCACGTGCCGGGGAAGAAGGTTCTTTTCAAAAAAAAAAAATTAAAGACTCAATCTAACAACTTTTGTCCTTTCCGCTGAAAGAAACCCCCGGGGCGTGACAGATTAAGATGGTATCAGAGAAATTTTCTTTTAATCACAACAGTGAAGGTCCAACATCCACGGTCATACCACACGTAACTTCGAAGAAATGAAATGTGCAGGACATAGGGGTGTAGGACGTGAGTGATCGGGGGGGGGGGAAGTGTATTTTCTTTCTCTCTCAATGTACGGTGGTTTTTCTAGCGGAGACTAGAACTAATGTTTTTGGTTGTATGTCTGTACAGACGATGGTTCGAACTAGAGCGTCGGCCGGGGATGAGGGGGCAGATGCGACGGCATCAGCAGCTGCGGAGAACCAACTCCTGCGGCAGCAACTGCGAGAGATGGCGGGGCAACTGGCGACCCTCACCGATCATGTGCGTCAGTTGACGCAGCGGCTCCCAGCCGCGACAGCGACGGTCGCCCCGGCCCCTTCTCAGGGGCTAATCGCGCCAGTAGCAGTACCGCAAGTGGCGGGGACTGGGGTAGGAGCAGCCCCTCCACCGGTAGCAGCGGCCGGGATAGCATCAGCCCAAACCACGACGCCGGCGACAGCACCCGCAACAGCGTGCATGGGACCAACACCGGGGGCCCTAGGTGGGGGTACCTCGGGGGAGACTCTGGTGACACCCGTCCCTGCTGTGGCCGCCGCCACCGCGGGAGAGGGGACAACGCCATTGACAGAGCGGGAGCGGGTACGAGCCAATCTGGCGGATTTCAAGAAATACGATCCACCAGTTTTTGAGGGAGAAACGACCGATCCATGGGTCGTCGAGGACTGGGTGGGATCGATGGAAAAGTTGTTTGAAGACTTACTCATGGAGGACTGGGAGCGGGTTCCCCTAGCGGTCCACTGTTTGGGGGGGAACGCCCGCTTGTGGTGGAAGACGGTGCGACCCGACCCCACCACGGGCACCGCGCTTCCATCATGGACGACGTTCAAGCAGGAGCTGTTTGGGGCTTTCTTCACGAACAGCGTCAAAAAGAAATTGGAGGACGACTTGAACCACATCCAGCAGGGGAACAAGATAGTTATGGAATATCAGCGTCAATTCGTGCGATTGGCAAACTGCGTCCCTTTCGTCATAAGGGACGAAGCACACAAGGCGCAACTTTTCGTGGATGGACTACGAAGCGATATCTTCCAAGTGGTACAGGCAGCCGACTTGCACACGTTCCAAAAAGTGGTCGACCGGGCCACAGTGGTCGAGCGCGGGTTTGCAGTTACACGCGCCAAGAGGGAGGCCCCGGCACATCACGAGGATAGGAAGCGGCAACAGCAGAGCTTTGGGGGAGGTTCTTCTACTAGGAGCCGACCCCCCAAGCGGTGGAGACCCCAACCAGGATCACGGAGCGCGCCTACAGGAGGGCCGAGACTAGGAGACAGGCCTTGTGTGATCTGCGGGGGAGCGCACCAGGTGTTGGATTGCCCTCAGAGAGTCGATCATTGCTTCCGCTGCGGCAAGCAGGGGCACTTTCGCCGCAACTGCCCCCTTGCCATGGGACCAGCCTCTTCTGCCGCATCCACGCCATCGCCACAGCTTTCCGGGCGGGGGAAAGCTCCTATGGGGTCGACCTCTAGGCCCCCGGCATCGCGGCGCGAGGAGGCAAGGCAGCCTCAACCAGGTGGGCGAGTCTATTCAATGACCTGCCAAGGGACGGATCCACCGGAGGACGTGCTTGCAGGTATTACTTCTGTTTCAAACTCCCGTGCTAGAACCCTCTTTGATACTGGAGCAACACACTCGTTCATTTCTCGTGACTACGTGTTTACGCATGACCTCGAGGAGACACCTCTCCAAAGCCGAATGACGGTCCAGACGGCGGGTGGGACACTGGAGGCGACCAGTTTGGCGACCACCTGCCCGATTAAACTAGGGCGACTGTCTTGCCCTTGGGATTTGGTGGTGATTCCCCTGAAGGAGTACGACGTTGTATTGGGCATGGATTGGCTCTCAAGGTACCAAGTGCTTATCGACTGCGAGAAGCGGATGGTGCAACTACAAGAACCAAGTTTCCCTAAAAATGCGTATCTGGCGTGCAAGAGCACCTCCTTCCCGGCAGTCATCTCAGCGGCTCAGGCCAGGAGACTGGTAGAGGGTGGGTGTGTGGCCTACTTGGCATCGGTAGATCTGGTTACCCGACCCTCGACGACACCTTCAGACATCCCAGTAGTGAGGGACTTCCCCGACGTCTTTCCAGCGGAACTGCCCGGGGTACCCCCTGAACGAGAGGTGGAGTTCCCTATTGAACTCTTACCGGGCACTCAACCTATCACGAAGGCGCCCTACCGAATGGCCTTTGCGGAGTTGAAGGAGCTTAAGGCGCAACTGGAGGACCTCTTGGACAAAGGATTTATCAGGCCGAGTGTGTCGCCCTGGGGCGCACCGGTACTCATCGTACGGAAGAAGGACGGAAGCCTGCGTCTCTGCATCGACTACAGAGGCATCAACAAAGTGACAGTGAAGAATAAGTACCCCCTGCCCAGAATCGACGACCTCTTCGACCAGTTGCGGGGGGCGACGGTATTCTCAAAGATTGATCTGCAATCGGGCTACCACCAGCTCCAGGTTCGGAACGAAGACATCCCCAAGATCGCCTTCCGGACCCGGTACGGCCACTACGAGTTTACGGTTATGCCGTTCGGGCTTACGAACGCCCCCGCGGTCTTTATGGACATGATGAACCGGATCTTCAGACCTTTCCTTGACCGGTTCGTAGTGGTCTTCATCGACGACATACTGATCTATTCACCCACCGACGAGGAGCACGAGGACCATTTACGAACTATTCTCCAAACCCTCAGGGAGCAGAAGCTGTTCGCTAAGCTCAAAAAGTGTGAATTCTGGCTACGCGAAGTGGGATTCCTGGGGCACGTGATCTCGGCGAAGGGAATTGCTGTGGACCCCAAGAAGGTAGAATCAGTGATCGACTGGCAACCGCCGACGACGGTAACGGAGATTCGCAGTTTCTTGGGTCTGGCTGGGTACTACCGACGCTTTGTCGAAGGCTTCTCGAAGATAGCCGCCCCTCTGAACCAGTTGACTAGGAAAGGAGAAAAGTTTGTGTGGTCGACACAATGTGTCACGCCCCGGGGGTTATATTTTAGCGGAAACGGTACACAGAGGTAAGCGTAAGGTGCGTACAAAATTTTTTCTTTAAAACCTCCTTCCCCGGCGCGTGCCCAGACCCGCCACATATACAGATTCACTCGAAAGTCGGGCAGAGTCTCCTCTGTATATGCACGGCGTCGCGGCTATTACAACCGTCAAACACAAGCAATCACTTCCAATTAATCACAACAGTTCGAAGTAGTATGGTGCATGAAGACAAACAATACCCGTGGCCAGTCAAGTTGAAAGTATAAACTCACTGTTTTGAAAACAGATCCACACGGTCTGAGGTTTTGAAAACCGATTTGGAAAACGGCATAAATCCACAAGGTTTGGGAAAACGGGCCCACCCGACCCTAGACTTTTGAAAACAGTTTACGAAGTCCTTTTTCTTTTGTTTTCTAGTTGATTTGTTTAGAAAACGGCCACCGGGAATGATAAGGAAACAGTAGTGCGTAACCAGAATGAAAGTACTCAACATCCACACGACCCCACGAGGGTATCGAGAACCACACAATAACCTACAAATCCGAATGAAATGCAGAGAAAGTAAGTACAACAGCATACTAGGGCCGCCTCGGCCCGACTGCTACCGCCTCGGCCTCACCGTCGCCTACCTCTACCCCCTGGAGGTACCTGTCACAGAGTGGGTAGTCAGCGACACTATCACAAAAATAGTACTAAAGCAGTAAAGTAGTACCAACACCATAAAGTAAGACTAGCCGAAATAACCGCTCTACTCGTAACGGTAACTCGCAACCACCTGTACCACCTGTAACATCTGCAACCCCGGTAACACCTGTAACACCTGACCGCGTCGGGATCCAATCCCGGCGGTCCCACACCTGACCTTATCGGGATCCAATCCCTATAGGTCCCACCGCTCGCACCTTCGTGCCTCAAACCCCACACCTACGGGGGCCCCACTACGTCACCTCGTGGGTAAACACGGGTCAAAGACCGCCTTTCCGGAAAAGAGCACCCTTTGCGGTGGCCAAACCGCGGATGCGCGTGTCGCACTCGAGCATAGTAACAAAACACGGGGTAATATAGTAAACCATAGAGCCATCAGTGTTAGTACAGGTTAACATAATATTTAATATCCTCCCCGGAACACTAACATTACTAAACCTCGGGAGAAAAACCCACCTTGTTGTCGCGCTCCTGACCGATGTTAGGTTCTCTCGCGTCTCGGGTACCCGCCCGGGCCTACACGAATCTCGATTTCGTTGGCTAGGGTTGAACGAGGGAAGACTCGCCCCGTCTGGTGTGCCCGGTCCCAAGGCAAAGGATGTACGGTGTTCCTCCTCCTCCTTGATTGCTCCACCGGTTACTCCATGCCGATTGACAGCGGTAAGGAAGGTTTGGGGAATGGAAAGTTTGGGAAATGGTTTTCGCTTTTCTTTTGGGGTTTCGTACGCAGGGGGTTTAAGGGGAGTTGTGGGGAAGTGGCCGGTAGTTGGGGGAAGTGGTGGGAAGTGGGGCGGTTAGTGGGTAGTTGTGGGGAAGTGGTGGGAAGTTGGGGCGGTTAGTGGGTAGTTGTGGGGAAGTGGTGGGAAGTTGGGGCGGGAGTTGTACGACGGAAAAAAAAACGCGGAATTGATTAAAACGGGTGCGAACCGGGGTCCGACCCGCCTCAAAAACCGTGCTGGTTGCCTGAATCGTTAGCCAACTTCCGAATTTATTCTGGAAGCACCCGACGTCGGAATTCAAATCCGATTGCACCGCCATTCTCCGTTTCGCGAGCTTTATTAACTAGAAATACCCGCGAGTCCCGACGGTCTGACCGGGAACAAGAAATTATGGATCACCCTCCGAGTCTAATTGAACAATAAATAAAACCAAAAGCGGACTCAAGCAATTATTTTAAACCAGTGGTTACTACATCACTCACCTCTTAAAACGAGTTTCGTCCTCGAAACTCATTCCTGGTTCTCGGTGAAGAGATGGGGGTAACCCTCCCTCATCTTCGATTCCAGCTCCCACGTCGCCTCCCGCTCCTCGTGGTTGTTCCAGAGCACTTTCACGTAGGGGATGACTCGGTTTCGAAGTGTCTTGCTTTCTCTTGCTAGGATCCGCACCGGGGTTTCCTCGAAGCTTAGGTCCTCCTTTAGTTCGAGCGTCGAGACGTCCAGGACATGCGACGGGTCGGGAAGGTATTTCTTAAGCATCGAAACGTGGAACACATCGTGAATCCGATCGAGGTTCGGTGGTAGGGCAAGGCGATAGGCTACTGGGCCAATCCGTTCCAGGATCTCGAATGGCCCCACAAACCGCGGGCTCAGTTTGCCTTTTAACCCGAATCGCCTGATTCCCTTCGTCGGCGAGACCCGCAAAAACACGTGTTCCCCCACCTGGAATTCTAAGTCGCGGCGTCTCCGATCCGCATAGCTCTTTTGTCGACTCTGGGCGGTTAGTAAGCGCTGTTTGATGAGGCGCACCTTCCCTTCCATTTCCTCCACCAAATCGGGTCCCAAAATTTTTCGTTCTCCCAAGTCGTCCCAACAGATCGGGGATCGGCAGCGTCTCCCGTATAAGGCTTCGTAGGGTGCCATCTGAATGCTGGCCTGGTAACTATTGTTGTACGCAAATTCTACAAGTGGCAGGTAACGCTCCCAACCGATTCCCCAATCAAGTACACAGGCCCGAAGCAGGTCCTCTAACGTCTGTATCACTCGCTCTGACTGCCCGTCTGTTTGAGGGTGGAAGGCTGTGCTGACCTGCAACTTAGTCCCTAAGGCTCGTTGCAGACTCTGCCAAAACTTTGATACGAAACGCGTGTCTCTGTCTGATGTGATCGATGCCGGTACTCCATGTAATCTCACAATCTCGCTGAGGTAGACTTGGGCCAACCGCTCTCTGGTCCAAGTTGTGTGAATCGGCAGGAAGTGCGCTGACTTGGTTAGCCGGTCCACCACGACCCATATGGTGTCATGTCCTTGTTGTGAGCGCGGAAATCCGGTGACAAAATCCATGGTGATATGATCCCATTTCCACTCCGGTATCGCTAAGGGTTGTAACTTTCCCGCCGGCCGTTGATGTTCCGCCTTTATCTGCTGGCATACCAAGCAATGAGCTACATATCGAGTCACATCTCCCTTCATCTTGGGCCACCAGAAGGTCTGTTTGAGATCCTTGTACATCTTTGTGCCTCCTGGATGGGTTGCGAAGTGATATATTCCAGGTGGTTCAGGCCGCTGACTTGCATACGTTCCAGAAAGTGGTCGACCGGGCCACTGTTGTAGAGCGTGGGTTTGCCGTTACCCGTGCTAGGAGGGAGGTCTCGGCACATCATGAAGATAGGAAGCGGCTGCCGCAGAGCTACGGGGGGGGAACAACTGCAGGGAGCCGACCCCCCAAACGGTGGAGGACACCGTCGGGAGCACGGAGCGCACCTACGGGAGAGCCGAGGCCAAGAGACAGGCCTTGTGTAATCTGCGGGGGAGCGCACCGAGTGTTGGAGTGTCCCCAGAGAGGCGATCATTGCTTCCGTTGCGGCAAGCAGGGGCACTTCCGCCGCAGCTGCCCCCTTGTCGTGGGATCAGCCTCCTCCGCCGCTTCCACGCCTTCACCACAACTCGCGGGGCGGGGGAAAGCTCCTATGGGGTCGACCTCTAGGCCCCCGGCTACGCGGCACGAAGAGGATAGGCAGCCTCAACCGGGCGGGCGAATTTATTCCATGACCCGCCAGGAAGCGGACCCGCCGGAGCACGTACTTGCAGGTATAACTTCGATTTCAAATTCACGCGCTAGAACCCTCTTTGATACTGGGGCAACACACTCGTTCATTTCACGCGAGTACGTGTTTTCGCATGACCTCGAGGAAACACCTCTCCAAAGTAAGTTGACGGTCCAGACCGCGGGTGGAACACTAGAGGCGACTAGCTTGGTAGCCACTTGCCCGATTAAGTTAGGGCGGCTATGTTGCCCTTGGGATTTAATAGTAATTCCCTTGAAGGAGTACGACGTTGTTTTGGGCATGGACTGGCTCTCAAGGTACCAAGTGCTTATCGACTGCGATAAGCGGATGGTACAACTACAAGAACCAAGTTTCCCTAAGAATGCGTACCTAGCATGCAAGAGCACCTCCTTCCCGGCAGTCATCTCGGCGGTTCGAGCCAGGAGTCTGATAGAGGGTGGGTGTGTGGCCTTTTTGGCATCGGTAGATCTGGTTACCCGACCCTCGACGACACCTTCAGACATCCCGGTGGTGAGGGACTTTCCCGATGTCTTTCCGACGGAGCTGCCTGGGATACCCCCTGAAAGGGAGGTGGTGTTCCCTATTGAACTCTTGCCAGGTACTCAACCCATAACGAAGGCACCTTACCGAATGGCCTTCGCGGAGTTGAAGGAGTTAAAGGCGCAACTGGAAGACCTCTTGGACAAAGGGTTTATCAGGCCGAGTGTGTCACCCTGGGGCGCACCAGTGCTTTTTGTACGGAAGAAGGATGGAAGCCTGCGACTTTGCATCGACTACAGAGGAATAAACAAAGTCACGGTGAAAAACAAGTACCCCCTGCCCAGAATCGACGACCTTTTCGACCAATTACGCGGAGCGACGGTCTTCTCAAAGATTGATCTACAGTCAGGCTACCACCAGCTTCGGGTTCGGAACGAGGACATTCCGAAGACCGCTTTCCGGACCCGGTATGGTCATTACGAGTTTACGGTCATGCCGTTCGGACTTACGAACGCCCCCGCAGTCTTTATGGACATGATGAACCGGGTCTTCAGACCATTCTTAGACCGTTTCGTGGTGGTCTTCATCGACGATATACTAATCTACTCTTCCACCGACGAGGAGCACGAGGGTCACTTACGAACGATTCTCCAAACCCTTAGGGAGCAGAAGCTGTTCGCTAAGCTCAAAAAGTGTGAGTTCTGGCTACGCGAAGTGGGATTCCTGGGGCATGTGATCTCGGCAAAGGGAATCGCCGTGGACCCCAAGAAGGTGGAATCAGTGATAATGTAACGACCCGGCCCACTAGCAATAATAACTTGTTGGACCTAAACCACAGCCCAAAATGCTTAAGCCCAGTTATTATTACTAGTGTCCATGTCTCATATAAACCCAATCACAATTCCATCCACGAACAGTTGCGCCTTGTGGGGTTCGTCCCTTATGACAAAAGGAACGCAATTTGCCAAGCGCACGAATTCGCGCTGATACTCCATAACCGTCTTGTTCCCTTACTGAATGTGGTTTAGGTCGTCTTCCAGTTTCTTCTTGATGCTATTGGTGAAGAAGGCCCCAAACAATTCCTTTTTGAACGTCGTCCATGATGGAAGCACGGTGCCCGTGGTGGGATCAGGGCGCACCGTCTTCCACCATAGACGAGCGTTACCCTCCAAAAAGTGAACTGCCAGGGGAACGCGCTCGGGGTCCTCGATGAGTAAGTCCTCGAACAACTTTTCCATCGATCCTACCCATTTTTCGACGACCCAGGGATCAGTCGTCTCCCCCTCGAACGTGGGCGGTTCGAATTTCATAAAATCCGCCAGGTTGGCCCTCACTCGTTCTCGTTCCGCTCGCGTAACCATCCCCTCCCGGCGGTGGCGGCGGCCGCGGAGGTACTCCCGCCGAGGGCCCCCGGCGCCGGCCCCGCGGGCGCTGTTGCAGGTGCTGCCGTTGGCGCCGTGGTCTGGGTAGGTGCTAGTCCGGCCGTTGCTGCCGGTAGAGGGGCTGCCCCTACCCCGGCCCCGGTCGCTTGCGGTGCTGTGGCCGGTGAAATTGGTCCTTGTGGAGGGGCAGGAGTGACTGGTGGCTGCTGCGTCAGTTGGCGCACATGTTCCGTAAGGGTCGCCAGCTGCCCCGCCATCTCCCTCAATTGTTGCCGCAGGAGCTGGTTTTCTGCAGCCGCTGGTGTCGTCGCATCCGCCCCTACATCCTCTGCCGATGCTCTGGTTCGGACCATTGTCTGTACAGACACACCACCCAGACTTAGCACTCAACTCTACTAGAAAGAACCACCGTAATATCGAGAAGGTAAGGAAAACGTTATCTACAAATCCCCTCCCCGATCTCTCACGTCCTAATTCTTAAACCCTGCATATTTCATTTATTTGTAGTTAAGTGTGATGTCTCGGTGGATGTTGGGCCGCCACTGTTGTGATTAAAGTGAAGTCTCTGATACCATCTTAATCTGTCACGCCCCGGGGGTTATATTTTAGCGGAAACGGTACACAGAGGTAAGCGTAAGGTGCGTACAAAATTTTTTCTTTAAAACCTCCTTCCCCGGCGCGTGCCCAGACCCGCCACATATACAGATTCACTCGAAAGTCGGGCAGAGTCTCCTCTGTATATGCACGGCGTCGCGGCTATTACAACCGTCAAACACAAGCAATCACTTCCAATTAATCACAACAGTTCGAAGTAGTATGGTGCATGAAGACAAACAATACCCGTGGCCAGTCAAGTTGAAAGTATAAACTCACTGTTTTGAAAACAGACCCACACGGTCTGAGGTTTTGAAAACCGATTTGGAAAACGGCATAAATCCACAAGGTTTGGGAAAACGGGCCCACCCGACCCTAGACTTTTGAAAACAGTTTACGAAGTCCTTTTTCTTTTGTTTTCTAGTTGATTTGTTTAGAAAACGGCCAACCGGGAATGATAAGGAAACAGTAGTGCGTAACCAGAATGAAAGTACTCAACATCCACACGACCCCACGAGGGTATCGAGAACCACACAATAACCTACAAATCCGAATGAAATGCAGAGAAAGTAAGTACAACAGCATACTAGGGCCGCCTCGGCCCGACTGCTACCGCCTCGGCCTCACCGTCGCCTACCTCTACCCCCTGGAGGTACCTGTCACAGAGTGGGTAGTCAGCGACACTATCACAAAAATAGTACTAAAGCAGTAAAGTAGTACCAAACCATAAAGTAAGACTAGCCGAAATAACCGCTCTACTCGTAACGGTAACTCGCAACCACCTGTACCACCTGTAACATCTGCAACCCCGGTAACACCTGTAACACCTGACCGCGTCGGGATCCAATCCCGGCGGTCCCACACCTGACCTTATCGGGATCCAATCCCTATAGGTCCCACCGCTCGCACCTTCGTGCCTCAAACCCCACACCTACGGGGGCCCCACTACGTCACCTCGTGGGTAAACACGGGTCAAAGACCGCCTTTCCGGAAAAGAGCACCCTTTGCGGTGGCCAAACCGCGGATGCGCGTGTCGCACTCGAGCATAGTAACAAAACACGGGGTAATATAGTAAACCATAGAGCCATCAGTGTTAGTACAGGTTAACATAATATTTAATATCCTCCCCGGAACACTAACATTACTAAACCTCGGGAGAAAAACCCACCTTGTTGTCGCGCTCCTGACCGATGTTAGGTTCTCTCGCGTCTCGGGTACCCGCCCGGGCCTACACGAATCTCGATTTCGTTGGCTAGGGTTGAACGAGGGAAGACTCGCCCCGTCTGGTGTGCCCGGTCCCAAGGCAAAGGATGTACGGTGTTCCTCCTCCTCCTTGATTGCTCCACCGGTTACTCCACGCCGATTGACAGCGGTAAGGAAGGTTTGGGGAATGGAAAGTTTGGGAAATGGTTTTCGCTTTTCTTTTGGGGTTTCGTACGCAGGGGGTTTAAGGGGAGTTGTGGGGAAGTGGCCGGTAGTTGGGGGAAGTGGTGGGAAGTGGGGCGGTTAGTGGGTAGTTGTGGGGAAGTGGTGGGAAGTTGGGGCGGTTAGTGGGTAGTTGTGGGGAAGTGGTGGGAAGTTGGGGCGGTTAGTGGGTAGTTGTGGGGAAGTGGTGGGAAGTTGGGGCGGTTAGTGGGTAGTTGTGGGGAAGTGGTGGGAAGTTGGGGCGGTTAGTGGGTAGTTGTGGGGAAGTGGTGGGAAGTTGGGGCGGGAGTTGTACGACGGAAAAAAAAACGCGGAATTGATTAAAACGGGTGCGAACCGGGGTCCGACCCGCCTCAAAAACCGTGCTGGTTGCCTGAATCGTTAGCCAACTTCCGGAATTTATTCTGGAAGCACCCGACGTCGGAATTCAAATCCGATTGCACCGCCATTCTCCGTTTCGCGAGCTTTATTAACTAGAAATACCCGCGAGTCCCGACGGTCTGACCGGGAACAAGAAATTATGGATCACCCTCCGAGTCTAATTGAACAATAAATAAAACCAAAAGCGGACTCAAGCAATTATTTTAAACCAGTGGTTACTACACAATGCCAAGAGAGCTTCGATGAACTCAAAAGAAGGCTAACCAGGGCACCAATTCTTGTACTACCAACACCCGGAGAGGACTATGAGGTGTACTGCGACGCATCGAGGATCGGCCTTGGGGGTGTATTAATGCAACAGGGGAAGGTAATAGCCTATGCTTCCAGGCAGCTGAAGGATTACGAAAAGAATTACCCGATACACGATTTGGAACTGGCTGCAGTGGTCTTTGTTCTAAAGTTATGGAGACACTACCTCTTTGGTGTTCACTGTAACGTTTTTTCTGACCACCAAAGCCTTAAGTACCTATTCACTCAAAAAGAACTAAATTTGCGGCAGAGACGGTGGCTTGAACTGTTGAAGGATTACGATCTAACCATCCAGTATCACCCCGGGAAAGCAAACGTAGTGGCAGACGCTTTGAGCAGGAAGGGGCGACCAGAAGAGGCGTCGGCACGCGCGATAACTGAACAGAGCACCTTAATCGCGGAGTTCGCACGATTGAAGTTGGAAGTGGTACCAGCGGGCACGGTTGCACAACTAATGGCTTTGGTGGTAAAGCCGACGCTATTCGAGAAAATTCGAGAGGGACAGCAGGCGGACTCACACTTACAGCTCGTAAAAGACAAGATCTCACCGGATCAAGAAGGTGACTTTTCAGTGGAAGGCGACGGCACTCTACGGTTCCGCGGGCGGATTTGCGTGCCGGATACCCCGGAATTGAAGGAGGAAATCCTAGCTGAGGCACACCGCGCTCCTTATGCGGCACACCCAGGGGGCACGAAGATGTACAGGGACCTCAAGCAGACTTTCTGGTGGCCCAAGCTGAAGGGGGACGTGACTCGTCATGTAGCGCATTGCCTGGTATGTCAGCAAATAAAGGCAGAGCATCAGCGGCCGGCGGGAAAGCTACAACCCTTACCGGTGCCGGAGTGGAAGTGGGATCAAATCACCATGGACTTCGTCACTGGATTCCCACGTTCACAGCAGGGGCACGACGCAATCTGGGTCATTGTGGACCGGCTAACCAAGTCAGTGCACTTCCTACCCATTCACACGACCTGGACCAGAGAGCGGTTGGCTCAAGTTTACCTCAGCGAGATTGTGAGACTGCATGGAGTGCCGGCATCGATTACATCGGATAGGGACACACGCTTTGTTTCGAAGTTTTGGCAAAGTCTACAGCAGGCATTGGGGACCAAACTTCAGTTCAGCACGGCCTTCCACCCACAGACGGACGGACAGTCGGAGCGAGTGATCCAGACGCTGGAGGACCTGCTGCGAGCTTGTGTACTAGACTGGGGGGTCGGTTGGGAGCGTTACCTGCCCCTCGTCGAATTCGCCTACAACAACAGCCACCAGGCCAGCATCCAGATGGCACCCTACGAGGCCTTGTACGGCAGACGCTGCCGATCCCCGATCTGCTGGGACGACTTAGGAGAACGGAAGTTCTTGGGACCCGACTTGGTGGAGGAAACTAAAGAGAAGGTACGCCTCATCAGGAAGCGCCTACTGACCACCCAGAGTCGACAAAAGAGCTACGCGGATCGGAGACGCCGCGACCTAGAATTCCAGGTGGGAGAACACGTGTTTCTGCGGGTTTCGCCGTCCAGAGTAATCAAGCGCTTTGGGCTAAAAGGCAAACTGAGCCCACGGTTTGTGGGGCCGTTCGAGATCCTGGAGCGCATTGGCCTAGTGGCTTACCGCCTTGCCCTACCACCGAACCTCAGCCGGGTCCACGACGTGTTCCATGTTTCGATGCTCAAGAAATACCTCCCCGACCCATCGCATGTCCTGGACGTCTCGACACTCGAACTGAAGGAGGACCTAAGTTTCGAAGAAACCCCGGTACGAATACTAGCAAGTGAGAGCAAGACGCTCCGAAACCGAGTCATTCCCTATGTGAAGGAGCTCTGGAGCAACCACGAGGAGCGGGAAGCGACGTGGGAGCTGGAGTCCAAGATGAGGGAGGGCTACCCCTATCTTTTCACCGCGAACAAGGATTGAGTTTCGGGGACGAAACTCGTTTTTAAGAGGTGAGTGGTGTAGTAGCCGCTGGTTTAAAATGCTGTGGTTCTGTATTTGGGTCTATTTTTTTGGTTTACTTGTTTTCGCGTTTCGTTTCGGGGGTCCGGAGGGTGGACTAATAATTCTTTGTTTCCGGGCAGACCGTCGGGGCTCGCGGGTATTTTTAGTCAATAAAGCTCGCGAAACGGAGAACGACGGCGCGATCGGTTTTGGATTCCGACACCGGAAGCTCCCAGAATAAATTCGGGAAGGTTTCTTGCTGTTTAGCCGACTTGCACGGTTTTCGAGGCAGACCGGACCCTGGTTCGTGACCGATCAATCTTGTCCCTCTGGGTGGTTTAGATTATTTTTTCACTGTCGGTGTTTTGACCGCTTGGTTAACTTGTGGTTTGGGGTTAGGGTTCCACTTTCCCCACTTCTTCCACCCTAGGCGTACGTATCCCGAGCGCGGACGAGGAACCGACTTCCCCAACCTTTCTATTTCCCAGCCGACCGCGTAGAGAACCAAGGCGGAGCGATCGAGGAGAGGGAAGATCGCCGGCACGCCCTTCGTTACCAGGCACGCAAGAACGGGACGATCCTCCCCTCGATCAACCCTAGCCGACGAAACCGAGGTAAGCATAATTTAGGGTTCTTGAATTAGTATTTCTTGGCCTCTTGTTTCTAGCTTTCGAGGTGGGGGAGGGCGACGGCGTCGCCGGAGTCCGGCGCAGGCGGAGCCACGCATGCGGACAGCACCGCATGCGGGCGGCGCGGCCGCACAGGCCGCGCGGGGCCGCGCACGCGCGCGTGCAACCCGCATGCGAGCGGCACCTGCATGCGGGCGGCACGCCGCGGAGCCCGTACGGGGCTGGCCGCGCGTGCACCCTCGAATGCGGGCGGCACCCGCATGCGGGCGGCGCGGGCACGCAGCCGCTGCCCGCACGCGCGGGGCCGGGCGCGCGCACCCGCGCGTGCGGGCAGCACCGCATGCGGGCGGCACGGGGGGGAGGGGGACGGGTGTTCCGCGGGAGCCGTGGGCTGTCCGCGTCGTTGGCCTTACCCGAGGACGTCGCCGTTTTCGCCAATCGGCAGGTTGTGCCCCACGATCGACCGGAAGAGTCGGGCGTTCCGCAATCTTTTACTTGTTCAGAGTTGTGAGTTACTGACTCCTGTACGGCGGGTTCGTGTAGGTTCGGGCGGGCATACCGGGACGCGAAAGAACCTAGCATCGATCAGGAGCGCGATAACAAAAGGTGGGTTTTTCTTTGAGACTTGGTATAGAATCAATACTGTTGGAAGATTTCTAATTGTATGTTATCGGTGCTAATGTTGACAGTCTCTAGTATTTGCGATATCACACTGCATGTTGATTAGTATGCTCGTAGTTGCGACACGCGCACCCGCGGTCTGGCCACCGCAAAGGGTGCTCTTTTCCGGGAAAGCGGTCTCCGACCCGTGTAAACCCACGAGGTGAGGTAGTGGGGGCCCCCGTAGGTGTGGGGTTTGAGGCATCAAAAGGGGGGGGAAACGGTGCGATCTGTCGGGATAGGTGCCCGGCGAGGTCAGGTGCCCCAAGGTGTGAGCGGTGCGATCTATCGGGGAAGGTGCCCGATGAGATCAGGTGTGTAGGTGTTACAGGTGTGTAGGTGTTACAGATATTGCAGGTGTTCGCGTGTTACTTTTCCTTGAGCAGAGTGGTTGCTCCGGATAGTCTTACAGTAGGGTTTGGTATTCTTTCTTGCTCCTTTTTTATTATCATGTGTCGCTGACTACCCACTCCGTGACAGGTTCTTCCAGGGGTGAGCGGTAGACGACGGTGAGGCCGAGGCAGGAGTAGTCGGGCTGTGAGGAGCCCTAGTCTGTATTTCCTTTACCTTTCCTTGCATTTCATTTGATACTGTAGGTTACTGTGTGGTTCTCGATACCCTTGTGGGGTCGGTGTGGATGTTGATTACTTTTGCTCTGATTATGGAATAGTAGTTCTTTTATTATCCCCGTTTGGCCGTTTTCCAAAGCAAAACAACTAGAAACCAAAAGAAAAGAACTTCGAAAACTATCTTTCAAAATCTGGGGTCGTGTGGGCCCGCTTTCCAAACCATGTGGATTTATGTGGATTTCAAAACCGTTTTCAAAACCTTGGGTCGTGTGGGCCCGTATTACAAACCCTGGGGATTTATGGCATCTTTCCAAACTGTTTTCGAAACCTGGGGTCGTGTAGACCTGCTTTCAAAACTGTGAGTTTATCCTTTCAACTTGACTGGCCTTGGGCATTGTTTTTAGTCTGCATTCGTAGTATGATTCCGAACTGTTGTGATTAATTTAATGCTTGTGTTTAACTGTTGTATTAGCCGCGACGCCGTGCATATACAGAGGAGACTCTGCCCGATTTTCGAGTAAATCTGTATATGCGGCGGGTCTGGGCACGTGTCGGGGAAGAAGGTTCTTTTCAAAAAAAAAAAAATGTAAAGCCAAATGTGTACCTTTTGTGAACTGTTTCCGCTAAAAGAAACCCCCGGGGCGTGACAACTCACGTGAGAGCCGTGATTTTTTTTAGCGAGAGTCCTGATTGGGTTTCTAACTCTCCCGAGCGGATCGGGATGAGTGATTGACATGTCTTCCTTCGGTGGCAACTATGTTGGCTGCAGACAACATAGTACTTCGGGAAGGGGGACATGCCTTTAGACTTTCGCTGGATTGGGTCAAGTGTTGTTTGGTGCTGTCCTGACGTTTGCATGTGGTTTGCAGGTTGGCACGATGCGTCCCCGACGCAGGATGCAGACACGTTCTCAGTCTTCCTCCTCCCATGAGCCTGAGCAGGAGGAGTCACCTCAAGGTCAGCAGAGTGAGGGGCAGGAGCTTCGGGCTCAGATTGTAGTGAACCGGAACTTGGTATATAAACAAAATATAAATAAAAATGGTATGAAATACTATTTTTATTGAGTTAGAAAAGTACAGGATGACCTGGAAGTGAATTGGGCCCAAATCGGGATTAAAATAAGATATCTAGAATCTTATGTGAGAAAGTGGGCCCAGATTGTAAGTGAAAAATTCACAGTCTCGGAAAATTCTGAAAAAATTACGGGAGCTCCGTAAATATGTTTTATGGCCACAGTAAATGTTTCGCGTCGATCGGACACCCGGATAGAGAGAACGGGCTCCGCCAGCGAATTCAAAGACAGTGGGACTTTTGGCAAATCAAAAAGGGTCCAAACTGAAAAGTTTAAGTACCATGAGGTAAATTAAGTTAAATTGTGGCTGTCCGTCAAATTTGAGCAAAAACGGGCGAGAAACGGGCAAGAACGGACGAAAACGGGCGAAACTGGGCTTGGGCCCAAGTTTCGGGCGCCCGAAAGTGAGTTCTGGGCGCCCGGAAAGTACTGTAGCAAACCGGTTTTCGGGCTGCAGCGAACCGGGTTTTTCCACTGTAGCAAACCGGTTACTGTAGCAGCCCGGTCCGGACTTCGATGCGCCCGAAAGTTACTGTAGCGCGCCCGAATCTCGAGTTGGCACAGATCCCGAGGCAGCTGGCACGGACCCCGAGGCAGCTGGCACGGATCCCGAGGCAGCGGGCACGGATCCCGAGCGACGGGCGCGAATCACGAGGTAAGTCTTTCCCGCGCGAGGCGCGGGGGCGCGCGACCCGAGGCGCGCGGGGTAGGTGGGGAACGCCACGTGGCGTCTCCCCATTGGTCGCAACTGCCGAGGCGGCAGGCGCCGCAGGGAAGGCACGGCGGGCCTGGCGCGGTGTCAGCAGGCAGTGCCACGTGTCGGCCTCCCATTGGACGGTCAGCGCGATGTGACGCGCTGACGGGACAAGTCGCAACCACCGCGGGCTGGGTGCGGTCCACGTGGCGGCCTCCCATTGGCCGCCGCAGTTCGGTGGTCGCGGTGCACGGGTCCAGGGACACATGTCGGCCCCTGGTTGGCCGAGCGTTGATGACGTGGCGCCCAGCTGGCGCGCCGTGGACCGTGGACCGCGTTGGGAGCGGTTACTGTAGCCGCCCGGAAGTTTTCGGGCGCCCGAAAGTTGCGCCCGAAAATCTGGATTTGGCCTATTTAGGCCCGAAACGGCTCCTTTTCCCTTCTTTTTCCCCTTTTGGCTTCACCCGAGCGCACGGGGAGGGGAACCGGGCGATTTTCGCCGGGGTTTTCGAGGGCGCACGAGCGCGCCATGGACTCCGTGGAGCGCGCAAGATGTTTCAAAAGAGCCTATTGGACGCGATGGACGTCACGGCATTGTCGAGGTAGGCCCGTTTGTCGTTTTTGCGGTATTTTTGGCACAGTTTTGAAATTTCCTTCTGGATTTTGGATTTGACCCCTTTGCCCACGTGCATGTTAGTGACCCAACTTTCTGTGCCGTTTTACTGCGCGAGTTTTGCGGGCGTTTTGGGCGCGCCTCGTTTTGCATGCTGCTCGAGAGATATATGCACCGTTTTGCCTGCGGATTCGACAAATGTGCACAGTTTTGGGCGCAAGCTTGGAATACGTGCACCGTTTTGCGTGCAAAGTTCGAAATGGAGCGTGCACCGTTTTGCGTGCCAATACGAGGTATGTGCTCCGTTTTGCGCGCAGGTTGAACTAACGGGCACCGTTTTTCGTGCAGACTCTAACAATGCGTCTCATTTTACGTGCAGGGTCGGAAAAATGTGCACCGTTTTGCGTGCAACCCTACAGTCAGATGTGCACCTTTTTGCGTGCAGTTTCGAGGTACGTGCACCGTTTCGCGTGCAGTTCGTGTGGTCGCGCACCGTTTTGCATGCCATCGCTAATGTTATGCACTGTTTTATATGTAGGGTTGGAAAATAATGTGCACCGTTTTGCGTGCAACCCCACCGGAGGCGTGCACCGTTTTGCGTGCAGATTTGAGGTGAGTGCACCGTTTTGCGTGCAGATCGTGTTGCCGCACATCGTTTTGCGTGCCGGCTGATGTGGCGCGCATCATTTTACGTGTGGGTTTTTAATGACATGCACTGTTTTGCGTGCAGGTATAGGGGACGTGCACCGTTTTGCGTGCGAACTCGGCGAGTGCGCGCCGTTTTGCGTGCAAGCTCAAGGAAACAAGTGGAATCGCGTGGAGACCAATTGCAAGTGTCTACAAGCAATTGGGGACACTACAACGTGGGGAATTCTGCCGAAAATGGGTGACCTCTCCCCTTGCTCCTTTGCTTTTCGATTCGAAGCATGATAGTAGCCTGTTAGAGGCGTTAGGTAATTATGATTAAGATTGCCTGTGTAGATGGATTCAGATGAAAAAGTGCAACTGTTGGTTGCCAGAGATAGATGATATATGTGCATGTGTAAAAGGACACAGATGAAAAGTGCAACTGTTGGTTGCCAAAGATGGAGGATAGAATTGCATGTCTAGAGGATAAATATTATTTTTATGATGGGTGTAAAAATAATTGCATGCATGAATGTGATTAGCCTTTATGGTTGTAATCATGTTAGGGTATAACCCTAGGAATCATGTGCCATAAGGAAAGGGAACATGTTGGTAGTAAGACTAGGAGAAAACCTAGTTTCAGGCTTCACTGAGTGACATCAAAACTTAGGAGTTATCCTAGGGTGAATGAGTGGCATGGTCTTAGGTAATAACCTAAGGACACTGGATAGAGTGATCAACATAGAGTCAAAGGACTCTAGGATGAGTATGATATGGAACTTAGGTAAAGGGACTCCAGAGGAGTTTAAACTCACAGACAAGGAATTAGAGTCAGTGTAACTCTAAGATAAAGTGGAACAGGAAAATAGAGTTAAGTTAACTCTAGGATTCAGTGAGGAATCAGGAAAGTGGGATAAGATCCCAAGGTTAAAGAATTAAACAAATACAACCCTAGAAAGTCATAGGGTGTCTGGGCAGTGCTGGGTAGATGGTTTTACACAGATAGTGTAGTGATATGTTATATTGCATAGCTGCATTTTGATATTGAGGATTTTAGTTTCCTAGCATTATTATTATTGCTTCTATTGGACCAAGTGGTGTAGGACACTTTTTCTCGGTGGTTGAACCCACTGGGAACTCGCTCGTAAGTTCTCACACCCCTTGGGTGACCCCCCCCACAGGTTCGGGTATGGATGCAGCGGACGAGACGGTTCAGATGCAGACGGCGAGGCATACGACAGGGGCAAGGGCCCAGCAACATAGAGACCTAGAGGGTCTAGCAGAGGTACCTTTCTTTTATGATCGAGTGAACCATGTATTGTGAGGAAAAGCATTGTAATATTATGTAATTGTAAGTTGAGAGATGTAAAATGTAATAAAGTTTATTATGGTTCATTCTTATCATGCTTTCATATCGGCTTAAACTATTTGTTTATTGAATGAAAGTTTTAAATTAGTAGTGATCTTACTCTGATATTATATCTCATCATAAGCATTATTTTGATTCGAGATGGTTGTGACCGTTCCTTTCGGGTAGCGTGAGGTCGTGCCCGATTGGCGGGTCTATTGGCGTGCCCGAACCGACCCAATTGGCGGGCTTGGGGCGTGACAGATTAGAGTGGTATCAGAGCCTAGGAATAGTCCTAGGTGGTTAGCAACTTTAGGGAGACCCTAGGGATTAGCACGAGAGAGTGTGTGGATTATTGGGCGAAAGTATTTGATTGGTTATTGCTATTCCCAAAAAGGATGTTGGGACTGATCGAGGGCGACGAGCTTTCATTCTTCGGATATTATATTGGCGGCCGACAACGTAATGTTGGAGATGAAAAGGAGTACCCTCCTATGTAGAGTTATTTAGGATCCACAAGGATCTAAATAGGTACTATCAAACACCTAGAGGGGGGTGAATAGGTGTAATATTATAAAAGCCAATCTCAGTGCAAAAATAAAAAATAATGCGGAAAATAAAAATCAACACACCGAGATTTACGTGGAAACTCCAATCCAGGAGAAAAACCACGGGACCAACACGCAATAACAATCCACTAAGAAATGAAGAATAACAAGGTGATTACCGACTCCACGGACTCGACCCCTCCTTCAACTTCTTCGGACCTTGCGCTGACCGGTTGGATGTCCACGCAATAACAATCCACTAAGAAACGAAGAATAACAAGGTGATTACCGTCTCCACGGATTCAACCCCTCCTTCAATTTCTTCGGACCTTGCGCTCCACCGTTTGCACGTCCACTGCACACGTTCGAATCCACGAACGCCACTCGAATCCACGAGCACACGTTTCGAATCCACGAAACGCCTTCAACACACCGAATCCACGGTGCCACGTCGAATCCACGACGCAAACTCAGCCGGTAAGAATATTGGCTTTGATGGTGATCCTTTGCTTAGATTATCAATGAAGATCCATGGGAAAAAATCTCTAAGCAGAGATTAGATCAATTCGACAAAAGATATGTTCTTGAAAGAACCATCGAATTGACCTAAAAGAGGCTATAAAGAAGAACGATAAAAACCTAGCCTCTAGGGTTGCTCTCAAGTGTTTTATAAATTGATCGGCCGTACTCCCCACGTTTTTGAGAAACCCTAAGTGTCTATTTATAGTTTAGAAACCTTTGGAAAGAGATAAGAATCAAAAACCTACCTTATCTGGAAATTTTCAGGACGGCGATCCGGATCGGGATTACTGCGATCCGGATCGTCGTAACGAGATTGACGATTCCAGAAATCCAAGGGTTCGGGATCCGGATCGCAAGGCCCGATCCGGATCGTTCATGAATTTCAGCAACATCCAATGTTCGGGATCCGGATCGGAATAGGCTTGGATCCGGATTGGATTTGCACATGAACTAATACCCTTCGGGATCCGGATTGGATCATCTGATCCGGATCCTGAACATGTCCCATGTCCAGTTTTTGATTTTTATGCAATTAAAAATTCATCCAAGTGTTTCTACACTATAAGAAAGTATTCGGATCACCAAAATTATTTAGTTAAACATACCTGATCCTTTTGAATACTTTCTTCTTGAGATTGATGTAACTGATCCACAATTCTTCATCTTCAATCTTCAAGACTCAAGACACTGAGTGTCAACTTGAGCTCTTGTTGAATCTTCTCTAAGTCTTTGATTGCTGATTGACAATTTGATCCCTTTAAGACTCCGACTCAACTCACTGACTTGACTCACGAAATATGCCAACACCAAAATGCCGTAACAATCTCCCCCTTTGGCAATTTCGTGACAAAACCCAAAAATACATAAAAGCGCTCAAGTCACTCATCTTAAACCAAAAATTCGAAATTCAATGTCATCACCAAAACATTGATTTTCTTTGCGTGAAAGATCCAATAAATACAAAATTACATTTGAACCAAACAGTCCTAGAACATACTCTATGACTTAGGACTTGGAGTCTTAAAGTGATGTAATTCCTGCAAAACAAAACTCCAAACAAAATCAAACGTTAGTCGTTAGAAATTAAAATCCTACATTTGATTCGTCCTTTTGGTTCTTTTGTTTTTCGGCTCTTTCAATTTTTCTTTATCTCCCCCTATCTTGAGCATCTCTAACATGTTCTCCATGTTCTCCATGTTCTTGAGCATCTATGTTCTCCCCCTTTGTGATACGATCATCATTTTCCGTTCTCCCCCATTTTTCCATTTTCGTTTGTCCTCTCTTGATGATCTCATCTCCATCATTTCTCTTCTCCCCCTTTTTGTCACAAATTGTCAAACAGTGAACATACTAGACAAAAGGAAATTAGTTCATAGAGAAAGAGAGATAAAAGCTCAGTTCCGGTATATAACAAAAATGCAGATTGCGTACCGGTACCAGAAAGCAAAAATCAAATAATTTCTTGAAACAAATCCAGATTTTGGAAACTTTTCAAATACCGATTTGTATTCCATCAAGAAATCCATTTAAGTGCTTTGAAGAACAATGAATTCACATAGATGTCATTCAATCCAAATTTCTTTCATTAGAATAATTTAGAAAAATAAAAACCAGAAAGAGTATGTAAGCACTTTAGCGTATCAACTTTAAACAAAAGTCATCGTTTCATGCAACAAGAAATAGATTATACCAAATCTATCAAAAATACTCAAAAATGAAACGAAAATTTATGAAAATTAAAACTCTTAAAGTTGAACAACTTCAATTA
Organism: Tillandsia fasciculata; assembly: GCA_029168755.2. Classification (NCBI taxonomy): domain Eukaryota; kingdom Viridiplantae; phylum Streptophyta; class Magnoliopsida; order Poales; family Bromeliaceae; genus Tillandsia; species Tillandsia fasciculata. The sequence continues at coordinate 455,581 of JAQOTM010000027.1, read as the reverse complement.
CATCTAACTGATCTTATGAGTAATGCCTTTATCAAATCATCAATTTTGGTAAAGAAAATGAAATACAAAGATCAATAGATGTTTGAAATCCCAGATAAGTTAGATAATATATCTAGACAATCTGTTGAAGGAGTGGCTCTTTGAGCATCTTTTATCAAAAATCCCACCTTATACCAACCATGAAATATGACTGAGTCAAGTATTTCATTATGCATTTCATCAATATTTTTAAACACAAAAATTTGCTTTGCATACATGGGGTTTCTTTTTCTTTCTTCTTTTTCTCCATGTGGTGGTAGTTTTCACACTCCTCATTGGGATGTAACTCTTTCCACATCTTTTGAGCATTTTACTTTTCTTTGACTCCCCCTCAATTGGCTATCAATTATTTAATATATAAGGTATTCAACCAAAAATTGATCTCGCATTCATACTCGACTAAGCAATCAAATATGATAATGACTATACCAAGAGATCATTGAGAGAGAAATTGGCTTTGATCACTTAAAAGATGAATTAATTAACATAAATGATCATTGCAACATTGAAATATTATGATATCAAAAGCATAATAAATTTCTAAATGCGTGAAAGGATGCAATTAAAGTCAATTTAACCAATGCTCAATTAAACAACTCCTTTAAATGAAGTGTCTTCAAGATTATGAATATGGAGTCAAGTTGATAATCCAAGAAAAATTTAATTTGGAGTGAATGAACGTGAAGCCCCTTTTTATTCAATGCACTTGTTCGTTAAAAACCCTTTTGTTCAAAAACAAAGTATAAAAACAAAGAGCATTGAAAAACATGTAATGCAGAGATTAAGAAAAATATGAAGGGAAAACCAATCAAAGCATTACACACAGTCATAAGCTATTTAGAACTTAAGACAAGGAAAGATATCACCTTTCCGAATCCAAAATCGCTGGATTTTGGGTTGTCTTGATTCGTTGTGCCCGGGGGTTGGTAGCTTTGACTGTTGGTCCACCTTAGGTCTTTGCCTGCAATGATCCACTTGAATGATTGATGTTGTGGCTCGGACCTTTGGTGGGTTGAGTGAACTCCTTTGACTTGATGTGTCTTTTGATTCCGTTGAGTTCGCTCCGTAGATGAAGTTGCCGAAGAATTCTTCTTTCTCTTTTTCGGGCAATTCTTCACCAAATGTCCTTCAAGTCCACAAAGGTGACAAGTTCTTCCTTTCATTTTATTGTGGAACTTGAAGCATGCACAGTTTGGTCCTTTTTAAATCCCAAACCAACCTTGCTTGTTTGACCTAATCCGGACATACAATCTAGTTTCTTGGAACCGGTTGAAAGCCTTTGTATGTCGGATTTGAGTTCATGAACTTGCTTGGTCAAGGCTTGGTTGGTGACATGAGTTTCTTCAAACTGCTTTTCAAGAAAACCAATCTTGTCCATATATGATTTAACGTTTGTCTCCGATTGGTTTATCTTTTCTTGGAGGATTTTATTGTTATCCAATAAAAGCTCTCGTTCCTCCTCGAGATCATGAAGTTTGATCTTTAAAGCTTGATTCTCGTCTTGAATCTCAAGTCGTTGCTTCCTCAACTTCTTGTTAAGTTTGGCCATCTTCTTTGATTCCGCAAGAAGTTGTTGGTATGCCTCAACGAGTTCTTCTTCGTCCGACTCCCCCTCACTTGATGACTCTCCTCCGGATGTTGATGTTTCATGCAAAATCAAAGGAATAGAGTCAGTGACTAAAGATGATAAACACAAATTAGAAGAGGGAATTTGAGAGGCATGAAAAGCAACAAATTTTTCTTTTTCCTCTTCACTTGAGGTCGATTCATCGAAACTAGAATCGTCCCAAGTTTTCGCTTGCAAAGCCTTCTTTTTATATGATTTCTTAGAAGGACAATCCGTTGAAATATGGCCGTAGCCTTTGCATCGATAACATCGGATTTCCCCTTCGAAATCATCTTTTTCTTTTTCTTTAGAAGGTTTTGCAACGCCTTTGAGTTTAGAGGATTTAGAACCCGATGATCCTTTAGATGGTTTCGTGGATGAAGATCCATCGGTTCGATTCTTCCAAAATTTCCGACGAAATTTCTTTGTGATCCGCGCCAATTGTTCTTCAAAATCGGCAAAGAGATTTCATCGTCGGAACTCGATTCGCTATCTTCTTCCTTTGTTGATTTGAATGCAATACCTGTAAGCTTAGAAGAAGACTTGGAAGAATTTTGATTAGTAGGAAAAGTCATCTCATAAGTTTGTAAAGCACCTACTAATTCCTCTACACTCATCTCATCCGGATGACTAACGGTTTCAATGGCGGTAACCTTTGCCCTAAACCGTTCCGGAAGAGTCCGAAGAATCTTTCTTACAATTTTCGACTCCGGGATCTTTTCTCCTAAATTAGCACATGTATTAATTACATCTTGAAGTCTAGTGTAATAATCTGTAAACAATTCATGCTCTTCCATATGAATAGAGTCAAATTGACTTGTAAGCATCTGGAGCTTTTGAATTTTTACAAGATTAGTACCCTCATGTGTAATTTTGAGAATATCCCAAATTTCCTTCGCGGTTTCACACGCGGAAATTCTTGTAAACTCAGTCGAGGAAAGAGAATTATATAAAGCGTTCATACCTTTCCCATTGTAAGAAGATCTTTCGATTTCCTCTTTAGACCATCTAGAGCGAGGTTTTGGGGTAGTAGAATTTCCTACTTCCTCAACCGGATGCACCCAACCGTATTCAACGGTTTGCCATACCCGCTCATCAATAGAGATGAGAAAAGCTCTCATCCGCACTTTCCAATATGCATAATTGGTCCCATCAAAAAGAGGAGGTCTAAAAATATTACCACTTTCACCCATCATGATAGATAAACCTAAAACCCGCTCTGATACCAATTGTAGAGTTATTTAGGATCCACAAGGATCTAAATAGGTACTATCAAACACCTAGAGGGGGGTGAATAGGTGTAATATTATAAAAACCAATCTCAGTGCAAAAATAAAAAACAATGCGGAAAATAAAAATCAACACACCGAGATTTACGTGGAAACTCCAATCCAGGAGAAAAACCACGGGACCAACACGCAATAACAATCCACTAAGAAATGAAGAATAACAAGGTGATTACCGACTCCACGGACTCGACCCCTCCTTCAACTTCTTCGGACCTTGCGCTGACCGGTTGGATGTCCACGCAATGACAATCCACTAAGAAACGAAGAATAACAAGGTGATTACCGTCTCCACGGATTCAACCCCTCCTTCAATTTCTTCGGACCTTGCGCTCCACCGTTTGCACGTCCACTGCACACGTTCGAATCCACGAACGCCACTCGAATCCACGAGCACACGTTTCGAATCCACGAAACGCCTTCAACACACCGAATCCACGGTGCCACGTCGAATCCACGACGCAAACTCAGCCGGTAAGAATATTGGCTTCGATGGTGATCCTTTGCTTAGATTATCAATGAAGATCCATGGGAAAAAATCTCTAAGCAAAGATTAGATCAATTCGACAAAAGATATGTTCTTGAAAGAACCATCGAATTGACCTAAAAGAGGCTATAAAGAAGAACGATAAAAACCTAGCCTCTAGGGTTGCTCTCAAGTGTTTTATAAATTGATCGGCCGTGCTCCCACGTTTTTGAGAAACCCTAAGTGTCTATTTATAGTTTAGAAACCTTTGGAAAGAGATAAGAATCAAAAACCTACCTTATCTGGAAATTTTCAGGACGGCGATCCGGATCGGGATTACTGCGATCCGGATCGTCGTAACGAGATTGACGATTCCAGAAATCCAAGGGTTCGGGATCCGGATCGCAAGGCCCGATCCGGATCGTTCATGAATTTCAGCAACATCCAATGTTCGGGATCCGGATCGGAATAGGCTTGGATCCGGATTGGATTTGCACATGAACTAATACCCTTCGGGATCCGGATTGGATTTGCACATGAACTAATACCCTTCGGGATCCGGATTGGATCATCTGATCCGGATCCTGAACATGTCCCATGTCCAGTTTTTGATTTTTATGCAATTAAAAATTCATCCAAGTGTTTCTACACTATAAGAAAGTATTCGGATCACCAAAATTATTTAGTTAAACATACCTGATCGTTTTGAATACTTTCTTCTTGAGATTGATGTAACTAATCCACAATTCTTCATCTTCAATCTTCAAGACTCAAGACACTGAGTGTCAACTTGAGCTCTTGTTGAATCTTCTCTAGGTCTTTGATTGCTGATTGACAATTTGATCCCTTTAAGACTCCGACTCAACTCACTGACTTGACTCACGAAAAATGCCAACACCAAAATGCCGTAACATCCTATACTTTCGCATGATTGAGTCGACGAGCCTTTTTGTCGGTATATAGATTGCGCGTTGCTCAAATGGCTAAGTTTGGGCTTGTTGTTTCGTTATGGTGTGCATATTAGCGATGACACCACATTGGGAGACGCACCTGTTTTGACTCGAGTCACGAGAGGGCTCGGGGTCAAACGACGTATACGAGCTGCAATAGCAGGTGACCGCATTTGTTGGAGTGGTCCAACAGTAGGTCAGACTTCTTGCCGTCAGCGGAAATTTTCCGCCGACAGGAAGACAGATTCCGACGCCTAAGAGTGGCGTCAGCGTGACAGTTGGAGCAGATAGATAGGCTACAGTGGCTGATAGCGCAGCAAGCTGAGGCTGCACAAACAACATATGAGTATACGGCGTCGCCGCCTGTAGGGGCGACAGTAAAGAGAATGGCAGTGGCCGCCGAACTTTTGTCGGCACAGCCAACACCTTCAGCATAAGGTGTTTTACACTTGTGTCAGCTAGGTTGCTGGCAAAGTGTGATGACCTGGATCTCCGCAGAGCTGTTGCGGTGCTTTGGGGTGGCCACTGGAGGCCTACGCGGGGTGCTGGAGGTGTTCGGGGCACGATTGGACACAAACGTTGGACTTCGGGCTTAAAGTGGATCACGCGGGTGATCGGGGGACCCTGTCGGATGTTTAGAAGTGCTTTCGCGCAAATCGGATATTAAGTTTGGGCTCGGCGCGAATTTCGGACTAAGAATACTTTTCCGGGAGCTTTCGGCAATTTTTAGAGTGAGAATTTGGCGAAACGGACGTCAAATTCGGATTCAGCGCGCGAAAACGCTTCAGATGGACTATTTACTGCATTTTTTGGAGCTTCGGTTACTGTTCACCGCCGGAACAGTAATTCCGGCGATCGCCGGCGGCGGGCGGCGGCGGCGGGCGGCGGCGGAAGGCGGCGGAGGGCGGCGGGCAGGCGGCGCGCGGCCGCGGGCAGGCGCTGAGGGCGCGGGCAGGCGCGGCGAGGCGCGGGCAGGTGCGGGGTCCACGGCACGGGCGTGCACCGAGGCGGTGCCACGTGGCATGATCTGGTTGGCTGGTTCACAGCACTCGGTTCAGGGAGCAGGATGGTGGGGCATTGGTGCACGGTGCACCGGGGTGGACACGTGGCAGCTCACTATTGGTGCGGTTCTGGGAGGTTCGTGCACCGGGTGCACCGGTCAGAGGCAGGACACGTGGCGCTTCCCTATTGGCCGGTCAACTGTGCGGGCAGGAGGGGCAGCTGGCGCGGGCAGGCGCGCAGGCGCGGCAGTACTGTAGCCCAGGGGACACGTGTCGAGCTTGGAGGAGGCCACGCGTCGCGGTGTGAGCGGCTGAGTCTGCTGTTTGCTGTTTTGTGGGCGACGTGGAGGCCCAGGGATCTTCCGGGCTGCTACAGTGTTGGGCCCGGCCCAACACTGTTCACGCCCGGAAAAATCCGGGCGCCCGGAAGTGGGGATATAGGTGGTATTTTCGGATTGGTTTCTTTTGGCCTATATAAGCAACCCGAGCCCTATTCTTCTCACTTTTTCCACCATTTCCGAGCCTCATCTCACCAAGGTGTCTTCAGCAAAGTTGCTCCCCTTCAAGTTCTCCATCTCCTGGTGAAGTCTTGGGATTTGTGGTGGCACGCACTTCGAGATTTGGATTTTTCGGCACGACGCGACGTTGCATTCCTGGATTCTTCTTCGGCGCAGCGACAGTGTTTTAGCTCTCCCGAGCTAACCAGGCAGTATTTTTCAGCGATTCTTGCGCCATCGTCTTTGTAACAGGTAGGGCTACATTTCTTATTTCTACTGGTTTTCCCCCATTCCGAGGTTTTCATGGGTTTCTCGGGTCATCTTGTGACCTCATTATCTGGGGTGAAGTTTTGGACAGCGCAGTATTGTTTTGAGGATATCTCCGCAACCGGACATCGGATTGAGGCGATTCAAAAGGGGATTTGCTTCTACACATCGCAAGGAGTCTCTCTGAATTTTTGTGGACTTTTGTGGAATTTCCCTGAAGGTGAGAACCCCTTTTTACAGAACCTTGTAGCACAGTTTTTGGGTGAAAATATTGTTCGGGGTGGTCCTCTTGTCGATTTTGGTTCTCAGCATAGAAAAATCGTGGGAAAACGTGCAGGTACTCGTTTTGACCGGTTCGTCGCGTAGATCGTAGTGGTATTTTTCTGGAAATTTCTTGGGCACGTTTCGCAGGTGAAAATGGCTGAACTATTAATCTGATTTTTGATGACAGATTTCGGATTAATTTGGATGGTAATTGTTTATGTGTTCTTTGGGACTTATGGCGCAGTGTCGCGGAGACTTTTGGGGCTCGAGCGCGGACTTCGCTGTCAGGACTTGGATTTAGCGCTCGAGGTGGGTACCGTTGTTTAACCTCCTACTTGTGATGTCCCCACTAGGCCTATCTGAGTTGCTACTATGTTACATTGTTAAATGAACCGGTAAAATGAATATGGCATGCTAATCAGGAATTGGACTTATAACTAGAGTTTGTGACTTCAAAAGGACTAAGTGCTGATTAATGGTTAATCTTTGTAATTAATATGTCGCTTAAAACCATGGGAAGAGCTTTGTCAAAATGGATATGTGGTATATGCATGATGGGACCTCTTTTACATATACATAAACTATTTTGGGGCAACTTAGTAAAATGGAAGTTATTTAAACGGCATATCTCTACTTTGTGAGAACTAGAATACTTGAATCATGCTTAATAATGATAAAGGACTTTGCATGCGTGTATGGACATTTAGTTAGGCCACCTTTTTCTGCTACACTATCATGCTGGAATTGACTTAGGAGAAACCATGCTTTTCTCTTCTTTTATCTACATTTGGGGGATAGTGCGCTCGGGTTCGAGCAGGGGCTGGGATAGTGTAGTCAGACAGTTGTGGGCTTTGGGACAGGCAGGCTGTGAGGGCAGGGCATTGCGGCAACCGCGGATCTTTGGCGGTTGACCGGACAGTGGTTATTGCATCAGATTGGGATAGAGGATTTGGATTTCTTTTAGTGGATGGGTTTTCCACCTTGATCAGAGTCATGATCCAGTCCTGCTGATTTGGTACTTGTTACCCAGGCATTATACTCGTGTGGGTCGCTCCCCTCGAGTGCCACTCCGGAGTGTGCGTTTTACAGGCTTCGAGTCCTCGGGACTCTCATCCCCTATCGGTGTTATGCGTTGGCCAGCATACCCGATTTGGCAGGCAGGCAGGCAGAGCAGGCAGTACCAGTGCTTACTGGTGTATCGATTGGGTCTAGGCAGGCAGGCATTTACATTCTGATGCATACATATAGCTATACTATCAGTTAGCTCATTAGAGGCATGTAGTGGTAGCTCTATTCATCATCAGCAGTTTTATTTACAGCTTACCACCTTTGTTCATCTTTCCGCCTCTTATAGTCCTAGTGGGCACATTTGAGTTGAGGTTTACCCACTAGGAGGAGGCTACTGTTCTATAGTAGTTCTCACTCCCCACTGCTTTTCCTTTTCTCTTCCCCTTTGTTTTGCAGAGTCGTCTGCGGGAGTTGCGGGACCCTCCTCAGCGGACCGAGGTAAGAGGATCGCGGATTAGATAGCGGTCAACCCAGGCACCAGTTCAGTTAGTAGATGTACCCCGATACTCTCAGATACTCTACTTTTCATTTCTTTTGGGTCCGGCTGCGACCGGCTGGTTGTATTTGATCAGTGAGCTGGGAGAGATATTTGTATTATTGAGAGTTTACTTTATGCACTTTACTTTTCTGCTTTATCTGAGATGTATTAGTTCTAGTTTAGCTCTGTTTATGCTCTTTTATTTCTCATCTATATTTGAGCAGGTTACCAGCGCTTCGTGTACACGGAAAATTCCGTGTATACGGCGGATCTGTAGGAGAGCCCGGGTTCTGGTTTACACCCGGGGCGTGACAGATTAAGTTGGTATCAGAGCTTAGGGATAGGTCAGTTGGGACTTAGGAAACCCTAGGCTTTTGGCAGACCCCAGGAAGGCAGGACGTGTAGAGTTATTTAGGATCCACCAGGATCTAAATAGGTACTATCAAACACCTAGAGGGGGGTGAATAGGTGTAATATTATAAAAACCAATCTCAGTGCAAAAATAAAAAACAATGCGGAAAATAAAAATCAACACACCGAGATTTACGTGGAAACTCCAATCCAGGAGAAAAACCACGGGACCAACACGCAATAACAATCCACTAAGAAATGAAGAATAACAAGGTGATTACCGACTCCACGGACTCGACCCTCCTTCAGCTTCTTCGGACTTGCGCTGACGGTTGGATGTCCACGCAATAACAATCCACTAAGAAATGAAGAATAACAAGGTGATTACCGTCTCCACGGATTTAACCCCTCCTTCAACTTCTTCGGACCTTGCGCTCCACCGTTTGCACGTCCACTGCACACGTTCGAATCCACGAACGCCACTCGAATCCACGAGCACACGTTTCGAATCCACGAAACGCCTTCAACACACCGAATCCACGGTGCTACGTCGAATCCCCGACGCAAACTCAGCCGATAGAAAGATATAGGCTTCGATGGTGATCCTTTGCTTAGATTGTCATTAAAGAACCGTAGAACGAAATTCTAAGCAAAGATTAGATCAATTCGACAAAAGATAGATCTTGGAAGAACCGTCGAATTGACCTAAAAGAGGCTAAAAAGTAGAACGGTAAAAACCTAGCCTCTAGGGTTGCTCTCAAGTGTTTTATAAATTGATCGGCCGTGCTCCCCACGTTTTTGAGAAACCCTAAATGTCTATTTATAGTTTAGAAACCTTTGGAAAGATATAAGAATCAAAAACTTACCTTATCTGGAAATTTTCAGGACGGCGATCCGGATCGGGATTACGGCGATCCGGATCGTCGTAACGAGATTGACGATTCCAGAAATCCAAGGGTTCGGGATCCGGATCGCAAGGCCCGATCCGGATCGTTCATGAATTTCAGCAACATCCAATGTTCGGGATCCGGATCAGAATAGGCTTGGATCCGGATTGAATTTGCACATGAACTAATACCCTTCGGGATCCGGATTGGATCATCTGATCCGGATCCTGAACATGCCCCATGTCCAGTTTTTGATTTTTATGCAATTAATAATTCATCCAAGTGTTTCTACACTATAAGAAAGTATTCGGATCACCAAAATTATTTAGTTAAACGTACCTGATCCTTTTGAATACTTTCTTCTTGAGATTGATGTAACTGATCCACAATTCTTCATCTTCAATCTTCAAGACTCAAGACACTGAGTGTCAACATGAGCTCTTGTTGAATCTTCTCTAAGTCTTTGATTGCTGATTGACAATTTGATCCCTTTAAGACTCCGACTCAACTTACTGACTTGACTCACGAAATATGCCAACACCAAAATGCCGTAACAATCTCCCCCTTTGGCAATTTCGTGACAAAACCCAAAAATACATAAAAGCGCTCAAGTCACTCATCTTAAACCAAAAAATTCGAAATTCAATGTCATCACCAAAACATTGATTTTCTTTGCGTGAAAGATCCAATAAATACAAAATTACATTTGAACCAAACAGTCCTAGAACATACTCTATGACTTAGGACTTGGAGTCTTAAAGCGATGATTCCTGCAAAACAAAACTCCAAACAAAATCAAATGTTAGTCGTCAGAAATTAAAATCCTACATTTGATCCGTCTTCCTTTTGGTTCATTTGATTTGTGGCTCTTTCATTTTTTTTTTTTTTTTTTTTTTGTCTCCCCCTATCTTGAGCATCTCTAACATGTTCTCCATGTTCTCCATGTTCTCCCCCTGTCTTGAGCATTTATGTTCTCCCCCTTTGTGATACGATCATCATTTTCCGTTCTCCCCCATTTTTTCATTTTCGTTTGTCCTCTCTTGATGATCTCATCTCCGTCATTTCTCTTCTCCCCCTTTTTGTCACAAATTGTCAAACAGTGAACATACTAGACAAAAGGAAATTAGTTCATAGAGAAAGAGAGATAAAAGCTCAGTTCCGGTATATAACAAAAATGCAGATTGCGTACCGGTACCAGAAGGCAAAAAACAATTAACTCCTTGAAACAAATCCAGATTTTAGAACCTTTTCAAATACCGATTTGTATTCCATCAAGAAATCAATTTAGGTGCTTTGAAGAACAATGAATTTGCATAGATGTCATTCAATCCAAATTTCTTTCATTAGAATAATTTAGAAAAATAATAACCAGAAAGAGTATGTAAGCACTTTAGCGTATCAACTTTAAACAAAAGTCATCGTTTCATGCAACAAGAAATAGATTATACCAAATCTATCAAAAATACTCAAAAATGAAACGAAAATTTATGAAAATTAAAACCCTTAAAGTTGACACAATTTCAATTACATCTATCTTGATCTTATGTGTAATGCTTTTATCAAATCATCAATTTTGGTAAAGAAAATGAAGTACCAAGATCAATAGATGTTTGAAATCCCAGATAAGTTAAATAATATATCTAGACAATCTGTTGAAGGAGTGGCTCTTTGAGCATCTTTTATCAAAAATCCCACCTTATACCAACCATGAAATACGACTGAGTCAAGTATTTCAATATGCATTTCGTCAACTTTTTTTAAAACAAAAATTTGCTTTGCATTCATTGAGTATTTTTTTTTTTTCTTTCATTTCCTCCATGTGGTGGTAGTTTTCACACTCCTCATTGGGATGTAACTCTTTCCATATCTTTTGAGCATATTTACACTTCTTTGACTCCCCCTCAATTGGCTATCAATTATTTAATATATAAGGTATTCAACCAAAAATTGATCTCGCATTCATACTCGACTAAGCAATCAAATATGATAATGACTATACCAAGAGATCATTGAGAGAGAAATTGACTTTGATCACTTAAAAGATGAATTAATTAACATAAATGATCATTGCAACATTGAAATATTATGATATTAAAAGCATAATAATTTCTAAATGCGTGAAAGGATGCAATTAAAGTCAATTTAGCCAATGCTCAATAAACAAACTCTTTAAATTGAAGTGTCTTCAAGATTATGAATATGGAGTAAGTGGCTAATCCAAGAAAACTTAATTGGAGTGAATGAACGGCAGCCCTTTTTATTCAATGCACTTGTTCGTTAACAAAACCCTTTGTTCAAAAACAAAGTATAAAACAAACGAGCATTGAGAAACATTAATGCAGAGATTAGAAA
>JAQOTM010000027.1:364057-443969 GCA_029168755.2 Tillandsia fasciculata | reverse complement strand
CGTCCAGGACATGCGATGGGTGGAGGTATTTCTTGAGCATCGAAACGTGGAACACGTCGTGGACCCGGCTGAGGTTCGGTGGTAGGGCGAGGCGGTAAGCCACTGGGCCAATGCGCTCCAGGATCTCGAACGGCCCCACAAACCGTGGGCTCAGCTTGCCCTTTAACCCAAAGCGCTTGATTCCTCTGGACGGCGAGACCCGCAAAAACACGTGTTCTCCCACCTGGAATTCTAGGTCGCGGCGTCTCCGATCCGCGTAGCTCTTTTGTCGACTCTGGGCGGTCAGTAGGCGCTTCCTGATGAGGCGAACCTTCTCTTCAGTTTCTTCCACCAAGTCGGGTCCCAAGAACTTCCGTTCTCCCTAAGTCGTCCCAACAGATCGGGGATCGGCAGCGTCTGCCGTACAAGGCCTCGTAGGGTGCCATCTGGATGCTGGCCTGGTAGCTGTTGTTGTAGGCGAATTCGACAAGGGGCAGGTAACGCTCCCAACCGACCCCCCAGTCTAGTACACAGGCTCGCAGCAGGTCCTCCAGCGTCTGAATCACTCGCTCCGACTGTCCGTCCGTTTGGGGTGGAAGGCCGTGCTGAACTGCAATCTGGTCCCCAAGGCCTGCTGTAGACTCTGCCAAAACTTCGAAACAAAGCGTGTGTCTCTATCCGATGTGATCGATGCCGGCACTCCATGCAGTCTCACAATCTCGCTGAGGTAGACTTGAGCTAATCGCTCTCTAGTCCAGGTGGTGTGAATGGGTAGGAAGTGCGCTGACTTGGTTAGCCGGTCAACAATGACCCAGATCGTGTCGTGCCCCTGCTGTGAACGTGGGAATCCAGTGACGAAGTCCATGGTGATCTGATCCCACTTCCACTCCGGTACCGGTAAGGGCTGTAGCTTTCCCGCCGGCCGCTGATGCTCCGCCTTTATCTGCTGACAAACCAGGCAATGCGCAACGTAACGAGTCACATCCCCCTTCAGCTTGGGCCACCAGAAAGTCTGCTTGAGGTCCCTGTACATCTTTGTGCCCCCCGGATGTGCCGCATAAGGGGCGCGGTGTGCCTCAGCTAGGATTTCCTCCTTCAATTCCGGGGTATCCGGCACGCAGATCCGCCCGCGGAACCGTAGACGCCGTCGTCTTCCACTGAAAAGTCCCCTCCCTGATCGGCGAGATCTTGTCTCGTACGAGCTGCAAGTACGAGTCCGCCTGCTGTCCCTCTCGAATTTCTCGAACAGTGTCGGCTTTACCACCAAAGCCAACAGTTGTGCGACCGTGCCCATTGGTACTACTTCCAACTTCATTCGCGAGAATTCCGCGATCAAGGTGCTCTGCTCAGTTATGGCGCGTGCCGTCGCCTCTTCTGGTTGCCCCTTCCTGCTCAAAGCGTCCGCCACTGCGTTTGCTTTCCCGGGGTGGTACTGGATCGTTAGATCGTAATCCTTCAATAATTCAAGCCACCGCCTCTGCCGCAGGTTTAGTTCCTTTTGGGTGAACAGGTACTTAAGGCTTGGTGGTCTGAGAAGACGTTACAGTGGACACCAAAGAGGTAGTGTCTCCATAACTTCAAAACGAAGACCACTGCAGCCAGCTCCAAATCGTGTATCGGATAGTTCTTTTCGTAATCCTTCAGCTGCCTGGACGCATAGGCTATTACCTTCCCCTGTTGCATCAACACACCCCCAAGGCCGATCTCGATGCATCGCAGTACACTTCATAATCCTCTCCGGGTGTTGGTAGCACAAGAATTGGTGCCCTGGTTAGCCTTCTTTTAAGTTCTTCGAAGCTCTCCTGGCATTGTGTCGACCACACAAACTTTTCTCCTTTCCTAGTCAACCGGTTTAGAGGGGCCGCTATCTTCGAGAAACCCTCGACAAAGCGTCTGTAATACCCGCCAGTCCCAAGAAACTGCGGATCTCCGTCACCGTCGTCGGCGGCTGCCAGTCGATCACCGATTCTACCTTCTTGGGGTCCACGGCGATTCCCTTCGCCGAGATCACGTGCCCCAGGAATCCCACTTCGCGTAGCCAGAATTCACACTTTTTGAGCTTAGCGAACAGCTTCTGCTCCCTGAGGGTTTGGAGAATCGTTCGTAAATGGTCCTCGTGCTCCTCGTCGGTGGGTGAATAGATCAGTATGTCGTCGATGAAGACCACTACGAACCGGTCAGGAATGGTCTGAAGATCCGGTTCATCATGTCCATAAAGACCGCGGGGGCGTTCGTAAGCCCGAACGGCATAACCGTAAACTCGTAGTGGCCGTACCGGGTCCGGAAGGCGGTCTTCGGGATGTCTTCATTCCGAACCTGGAGCTGGTGGTAGCCCGATTGCAGATCAATCTTTGAGAAGACCGTCGCCCCCCGCAACTGGTCGAAGAGGTCGTCGATTCTGGGCAGGGGGTACTTATTCTTCACCGTGACTTTGTTTATTCCTCTGTAGTCGATGCAGAGACGCAGGCTTCCGTCCTTCTTCCGTACAAAGAGTACCGGTGCGCCCCATGGCGACACACTCGGCCTGATAAATCCTTTGTCCAAGAGGTCCTCCAGTTGCGCCTTAAGCTCCTTCAACTCCGCGAAGGCCATTCGGTAGGGCGCCTTCGTGATAGGTTGAGTACCCGGTAAGAGTTCAATAGGGAACACCACCTCTCGTTCAGGGGGTACCCGGGCAGTTCCGCTGGAAAGACGTCGGGGAAGTCCCTCACTACTGGGATGTCTGAAGGTGTCGTCGAGGGTCGGGTAACCAGATCTACCGATGCCAAGTAGGCCACACACCCACCCTCTACCAGTCTCCTGGCCCGAGCCGCTGAGATGACTGCCGGGAAGGAGGTGCTCTTGCACGCCAGATACGCATTTTTAGGGAAACTTGGTTCTTGTAGTTGCACCATCCGCTTCTCGCAGTCGATAAGCACTTGGTACCTTGAGAGCCAATCCATGCCTAATACAACGTCGTACTCCTTCAGGGGAATCACCACCAAATCCCAAGGGCAAGACAGTCGCCCTAGTTTAATCGGGCAGGTGGCCGCCAAACTGGTCGCCTCCAGTGTCCCACCCGCCGTCTGGACCGTCATTCGGCTTTGGAGAGGTGTCTCCTCGAGGTCATGCGTAAACACGTAGTCACGAGAAATGAACGAGTGTGTTGCTCCAGTATCAAAGAGGGTTCTAGCACGGGAGTTTGAAACAGAAGTAATACCTGCAAGCACGTCCTCCGGTGGATCCGTCCCTTGGCGGGTCATTGAATAGACTCGCCCGCCTGGTTGAGGCTGCCTTGCCTCCTCGCGCCGCGATGCCGGGGGCCTAGAGGTCGACCCCATAGGAGCTTTCCCCCGCCCGGAAAGCTGTGGCGAAGGCGTGGATGCGGCAGAAGAGGCTGGTCCCATGGCAAGAGGGCAGTTGCGACGAAAGTGCCCCTGCTTGCCGCAGCGGAAGCAATGATCGACTCTCTGAGGGCAATCCAACAACTGGTGCGCTCCCCCGCAGATCACACAAGGCCTGTCTCCTAGTCTCGGCCCTCCTGTAGGCGCGCTCCGTGATCCTGATTGGGGTCTCCACCGCTTGGGGGGTCGGCTCCCAGTAGAAGAACCTCCCCCGTAGCTCTGTTGTTGCCGCTTCCTATCCTCGTGCTGTGCCGGGGCCTCCCTCTTGGCGCGTGTAACTGCAAACCCACGCTCGACCACTGTGGCCCGGTCGACCACTTTTTGGAACGTATGCAAGTCGGCTGCCTGTACCACTTGGAAGATATCGCTTCGCAAGTCCATCCACGAAAAGTTGCGCCTTGTGTGCTTCGTCCCTTATGACGAAAGGGACGCAGTTTGCCAATCGCACGAATTGACGCTGATATTCCATAACTGTCTTGTTCCCCTGCTGGATGTGGTTCAAGTCGTCCTCCAGTTTCTTTTGACGCTGTTCGTGAAGAAAGCCCCAAACAGCTCCTGCTTGAACGTCGTCCATGATGGAAGCGCGGTGCCCGTGGTGGGGTCGGGTCGCACCGTCTTCCACAACAAGCGGGCGTTCCCCCCCAAACAGTGGACCGCTAGGGGAACCCGCTCCCAGTCCTCCATGAGTAAGTCTTCAAACAACTTTTCCATCGATCCCACCCAGTCCTCGACGACCCATGGATCGGTCGTTTCTCCCTCGAAAACTGGTGGATCGTATTTCTTGAAATCCGCCAGATTGGCTCGTACCCGCTCCCGCTCTGTCAATGGCGTTGTCCCCTCTCCCGCGGTGGCGGCGGCCATAGCAGGGACGGGTGTCACCAGAGTCTCCCCCGAGGTACCCCCACCTAGGGCCCCCGGTGTCGGTCCCATGCACGCTGTTGCGGGTGCTGTCGCCGGCGTCGTGGTTTGGGCTGATGCTATCCCGGCCGCTGCTACCGGTGGAGGGGCTGCTCCTACCCCAGTCCCCGCCACTTGCGGTACTGCTACTGGCGCGATTGGCCCCTGAGAAGGGGCCGGGGCGACCGTCGCTGTCGCGGCTGGGAGCCGCTGCGTCAACTGACGCACATGATCGGTGAGGGTCGCCAGTTGCCCCGCCATCTCTCGCAGTTGCTGCCGCAGGAGTTGGTTCTCCGCGGCCGTCGATGCCGTCGCATCTGCCCCCTCGTCCCCGGCCGACGCTCTAGTTCGAACCATCGTCTGTACATACATACAACCAAAAACATTAGTTCTAGTCTCCGCTAGAAAAACCACCGTACATTGAGAGAGAAAGAAACTTCCCCCCCCCCCCCCCCCCCCCCCCCGATCACTCACGTCCTACACCCCTATGTCCTGCACATTTCATTTCTTCGAAGTTACGTGTGGTATGACCGTGGATGTTGGACCTTCACTGTTGTGATTAAAAGAGAACCTCTCTGATACCATCTTAATCTGTCACGCCCCGGGGGTTTCTTTTAGCGGAAACAGTTCACAAAAGGTACACATTTGGCTTTACATTTTTTTTTTTTTGAAAAGAACCTTCTTCCCCGACACGTGCCCAGACCCGCCGCATATACAGATTTACTCGAAAATCGGGCAGAGTCTCCTCTGTATATGCACGGCGTCGCGGCTAATACAACAGTTAAACACAAGCATTCAATTAATCACAACAGTTCGGAATCATACTACGAATGCAGACTAAAAACAATGCCCGAGGCGAGTCAAGTTGAAAGGATAAACTCACAGTTTTGAAAGCAGGTCTACACGACCCCAGGTTTCGAAAACAGTTTGGAAAGATGCCATAAATCCCCAGGGTTTGTAAAACGGGCCCACATGACCCAAGGTTTTGAAAACGGTTTTGAAATCCACATAAATCCACATGGTTTGGAAAGCGGGCCCACACGACCCCAGATTTTGAAAGATAGTTTTCGAAGTTCTTTTCTTTTGGTTTCTAGTTGTTTTGCTTTGGAAAACGGCCAAACGGGGATAATAAAAGAACTACTATTCCATAATCAGAGCAAAAGTAATCAACATCCACACCGACCCCACAAGGGTATCGAGAACCACACAGTAACCTACAATATCAAATGAAATGCAAGGAAAGGTAAAGGAAATACAGACTAGGGCTCCTCACAGCCCGACTACTCCTGCCTCGGCCTCACCGTCGTCTACCGCTCACCCCTGGAAGAACCTGTCACGGAGTGGGTAGTCAGCGACACATGATAATAAAAAAGGAGCAAGAAAGAATACCAAACCCTACTGTAAGACTATCCGGAGCAACCACTCTGCTCAAGGAAAAGTAACACGCGAACACCTGCAATACCTGTAACACCTACACACCTGTAACACCTACACACCTGATCTCATCGGGGACCTTCCCCGATAGATCGCACCGCTCACACCTTGGGGCACCTGACCTCGCCGGGCACCTATCCCGACAGATCGCACCGTTTCCCCCCCTTTTGATGCCTCAAACCCCACACCTACGGGGCCCCCACTACCTCACCTCGTGAGTTTACACGGGTCGGAGACCGCTTTCCCGGAAAAGAGCACCCTTTGCGGTGGCCAGACCGCGGGTGCGCGTGTCGCAACTACGAGCATACTAATCAACATGCAGTGTGATATCGCAAATACTAGAGACTGTCAACATTAGCACCGATAACATACAATTAGAAATCTTCCAACAGTATTGATTCTATACCAAGTCTCAAAGAAAAACCCACCTTTTGTTGTCGCGCTCCTGATCGATGCTA
The DNA here is from genome assembly GCA_029168755.2 of Tillandsia fasciculata. Taxonomy (NCBI): domain Eukaryota; kingdom Viridiplantae; phylum Streptophyta; class Magnoliopsida; order Poales; family Bromeliaceae; genus Tillandsia; species Tillandsia fasciculata. The sequence continues at coordinate 437,818 of JAQOTM010000027.1, read as the reverse complement.
GGTTCTTTCACGTCTCGGTATGCCCGCCCGAACCTACACGAACCCGCCGTACAGGAGTCAGTAACTCACAACTCTGAACAAGTAAAAGATTGCGGAACGCCCGACTCTTCCGGTCGATCGTGGGGCACAACCTGCCGATTGGCGAAAACGGCGACGTCCTCGGGTGAGGCCAACGACGCGGACAGCCCACGGCTCCCGCGGAACACCCGGCCCCCTCCCCCCCGTGCCGCCCGCATGCGGTGCTGCCCGCACGCGCGGGTGCGCGCGCCCGGCCCCGCGCGGCTGTGCGGGCGCGGTGCCCGCACGCGCGGGTGCGCGCGCCCAGCCCCGCGCGGCTGCGTGGCCGCGCCGCCCGCATGCGGGTGCCGCCCGCATGCGGGGGTGCACGCGCGGCCAGCCCCGTACGGGCTTCGCGGCGTGCCGCCCGCATGCGGGTGCCGCTCGCATGCGGGTTGCACGCGCGCGTGCGCGGCCCGCGCGGCCTGTGCGGCCGCGCCGCCCGCATGCGGTGCTGTCCGCATGCGTGGCTCCGCCTGCGCCGGACTCCGGCGACGCCGTCGCCCTCCCCCACCTGGAAAGCTAGAAACAAGAGGCCAAGAAATACTAATTCAAGAACCCTAAATTATGCTTACCTCAGTTTCGTCGGCTAGGGTTGATCGAGGGGAGGATCGTCCCGTTCTTGCGTGCCTGGTAACGAAGGGCGTGCCGGCGATCTTCCCTCTCCTCGATCGCTCCGCCTTGGTTCTCTACGCGATCGGCTGGGAAATAGAAAGGTTGGGGAAGTCGGTTCCTCGTCCGCGCTCGGGATACGTACGCCTAGGGTGGAAGAAGTGGGGAAAGTGGAACCCTAACCCCAAACCACAAGTTAACCAAGCGGTCAAAACACCGACAGTGAAAAAATAATGTAAACCACCCAGAGGGACAAGATTGATCGGTCACGAACCAGGGTCCGGTCTGCCTCGAAAACCGTGCAAGTCGGCTAAACAGCAAGAAACCTTCCCGAATTTATTCTGGGAGCTTCCGGTGTCGGAATCCAAAACCGATCGCGCCGTCGTTCTCCGTTTCGCGAGCTTTATTGACTAAAAATATCCGCGAGCCCCGACGGTCTGCCCAGAAACAAAGAATTATTAGTCCACCCTCCGGACCCCCGAAACTAAACGCGAAAACAAGTAAACCAAAAAAATAGACCCAAATACGGAACCACAGCATTTTAAACCAGCGGCTACTACATGAGTCATCCTAGGGTCCGACCACAAGCCTAGGGTTCCTAAGTCCTCAATGACCTAAAACCTAGGCTCTGATACCACTCTAATCTGTCACGCCCCGGGGTCTAAACTGTGACCCAGGCTCGCTAACAGATTCGCCGCCCATACGGTGAACCCCGTATAGACGAAGCGTCAAACCTACAAATAAACAACTATACTAGCGATTATCAGAGCTGAAATAGAAAACTAACTATAAACATGAAATAGACAGTCTCTCAGGAATAAAATACATAGCATCCTCACCAAAATACATGAGAGTCTCAACCAAAAAGTGAACATAAAATGTACAACTCGATACCTCACTACATAATCTCTCAAACATGACACAACCAAAATGAACATCAGGGTACCTCTATCACACGCTGAAGCTGAAGGGGGAAAGGGATCTATCTCGCGACTCCCTTACCTCGGTCTGAAGAAGCGGCAGCTGGAACAGCAGAAACAGGAGTAGAAGTCCCTGGGGAAAAAGACACCACGACGTGTGTGAGAACTACATCCCACAGTAGCTTTCAGTGGGTACCGTCAACAAGCCCAACGGTCTGCCCACTAAGTCTACTAGAGGCATGAGGAAACAAATATAGTGCTGAAGGGAAAAAGCTGGATAATAAATTCTACAACTACTATGCCCCTATCTAGATGCTCAAAAAGCGGGACAGATGAAAATATGATGCATCTACTAATATATCAGTATAGTCACCCAATCTGAACTGACTGCCTCCACGGGTCCAGTCAAGCCTGCGCCAACCTACTGCCGTTACATTCCGGAGGACCGGACTTACGTAGGACGTCCATAGCTACCAAAACTGGCTCAGTTAGAGGGACGGCGTCAACAAGTCGCGATACCAAAGTGCAGACCCACCCCGGACGTGGCACTCGAGGGGAGCGACCCCAACGAGGACTAGGGTATCCGCGCACTCTGTCGAGCTCAAAGTGGCACTGCAGGCTATGGTCAAAATCCACGCTCACGCTCTGCACGAAAGGACTCAATCCTCAACATCTCTCACAACAGTCGGAGCACTCTCGACGACTCAGCTGATCAGCTCTCACGAAACACGAGACACTCGCCTCTCCAACAACTCACAGCACAAAACCCACTGGTTGGAGACATTCCACAGCCAGGATCAACCTACCCCTCAGGGCTAACAGAACTCAAAAGACAACACCCAAAGACCCGGGATCACCGTCAACTCCAACGGCTCCCAACCACAGAACATCAACCCAACCTGCAGACTCCCTGACAGGATAACCCCACAATAGACAATAAAAAAAAGGTCCGGGAACCCCGAAAGACTAGAACCTATAACCCTATCAAACAAGAACAGGCTCTAGGCATAGCCTTTCGTTGTTCTCGTTTCAAAGGAAAAGGCAGACCTTAGAACCCAGAGCACTTGAATCATCTCAAGTGGTTACATTTATAGAAAAAGGTGACATTTCTTATGGAAAGCCATTTGATCGGTAAGAAATCCATATTTAATGATTTTTAGTTCTTTTTAGGAAAACCATTGAAAACAAGTTTTGTATCCAAGCCTCGTAGAGCTAATGCCTTCGTCTAATCAAACAAGAACAGACTCAGGCGACCCTATGACGCTTGGAAGAAAATATTTGGTTGGCTAAAATCATATGTGTGTGTCCAAAAAAAATAGTTCTGGGTTCAAGGTCCTGCTAATACTGATATACCGCTGCCACTGACACCGCGGCGACAGATAAAACAAGAAAATAAAACATCTCGGGACCGCCGTCTATCCAAACGGCTCCCGCCACAGATGAACAACCAACTACATCTACCAGACTCCACTCAGCTCCCAAGCACGAGTGTAAAAAAAAGCATCCCACACTAAAAGAAATCCCGACCACTCGGCCCACTACCCGGGCGAGTAACACTATGTCCAGAAAAGAAGTGTGGATGTCTAAACAAAATAAACCTAGCCCAAGTTGGAGTTTTCTAAAGTCTGGCTGAACAAGCTGCATATGACGGGGGTGCTAGGTCAAGTTCCAAGATAGCAATAATTTACAGATAGTAGGAAACAAAAGATCGCATGATCATCGAATAACTCTAGAATTAACAGTTGTCACATTCTAGCATACTACACAAGAATATCACTATCATGCAAGGTCCTACTATAGTAGATTTAACGAACATTCCATCAATCTTGAAGACAGGGCCACCCACCTGAAGGTGCGCAACTGTCCAGGGTCGTACAGCTAAGGAAGCCCAGAAACAGCCCAAACACAGTAACCACCAAGCTAGCAACACGGTAGTAGTGCACACAAAGTCCTGGGTACAACATATTCCAAAATTACACTTAATTCCACATAATTTCCCAAGTTACAAAAATCTGTGTGAACAGTCCCTGAAATCCTAAAATTTCACCTGAAAAGCATTTTCCAAAAATTCTGATAAAAATATGACGGCGATCCTCACGAAGAGTAGATGTCGATAGAGTCCTGAAACGTCGAAAACCGAGTTCGGTAAGTCAAGATATAAATTCGGCAAGGTGGTGTACTCAAACAATTCCTGCGTCAAAAACTGTAGCACTGTACACAGAAGAACAGGGATTTTCACCTCTGATAAAATCTCAAAAAAAATCCAAGAAAATACGAGCGCGTTCCTTAGGATCTGCAGATGAAAAAGTTGTACAAGCACGTTTCCGTCTGACGCTCGTACACGAAGATATCGCCAAAACACTCCAATGCTGTCCCATGAATCCATACAGAAAAAGGGTCAAGAAGAACCTCGGGATCCATGCCAACGACTCAAAACCGAAATGCGCGATCAAAATAAAAGATGTAGCTCTACCTGTTAGGAGTGTGTCGGCGCAAGAATCACTAAAAAAAAAAGGTCGGGGTAGCCCAGGGGAAATTTCACACCGATCTGCGACGAAGAAGAACACCGAAGATGAAACGTCGCTCCGCGCCGTAAAATCTGAAATCTCGGGAAGCGTGCTCCTAAAAATCCCAAAACTTTGCAGGAAGATTGAGCACTCAAAGATCTACAACTTTGCTTAAGGGTGCAGGGGCAGAAGAGCTCGGGGAAGAGAGAAAACCGCAAAAGAAGAGGGCTCGGGTTCAACAAATAGGCCAGCCAAACCAAACAATTCCAAAAATTACCTCTGTGTCCTCGGATTCGGGCGCCCGGAACAATTGGGCTGCTACAGTAACGGGCCCGGCCCGTTACTGTGCAGGCCCGGAAGGCCCACGGCCCGCCACGCGTCCGCTGCGCGCCCGCAGCGCCCAGAGCACGTGCGCCCGCGAACCGCGCGACGCCGCGTGTCCGACACGCGGACGTGCGCGGCTGCGCCCGACCAACCATGGGGCGCCACGTGGCGCCCCCACGTCGCGCTGACCGTACGGACACCTGCCCCCGTCGCTGCGTGGACCGCGCGCACAAGGACCCTCCAACCACAGGCTGCCACGTGGCCATCCCTCGGTCCACCGTACACTCCGCCAAACCCGTGGACCGCGCTCACTGCGCCCACCAACCGGGAGGCGCCACATGGCCCGCGCCCGGTGCACGCCCTCCGCGGTGGACCGCGCGCCTCCGCCGCCGCCAACCGCCGTGCTCCGCCGCCCGCCGCCGCCACCGGCGCCTCTCCGGCCGCCGGAACAGTAACCCCACACCTCGAAATGCGTGTTTTCGCATCCGGGCTCCGAAAAATTCAAGTAAATAGTCCATTTCGCTCGTTTTCGCGCGCTGAATCCAAATCCGAGGTCCGTTCGGCCAAATTCCACTTCTAAATTTTCCCAAAAAATTCCGAAAAAGTAAACTTGATCCATTTTTCATGCCGGGTCAAAATCTTGGTTCCAATAAGCGCGTAAAAACTTCAATCATCCAATATGGACTTCCAGAAAAGAAAACAAGCTCCAACTTCACCAGAAAACCAATTCTTGGGCCCGACACGCGCGCACACACACCCCGAAGCCACTATTCCAATAGTAAACCCTTAAGTGGGGATTCGGGTCCTCACATCCTCCCCCACTAAAAGAAAGTTTCGTCCTCGAAACAAACACGGCTCAAAAGGGAGTTTTCAAGCCTAAAGGTAAGCATCCAACAACACAATCTCCAACTCCCCAGTCACTACACACTCTCCACAAAGCGAGTCCAACAGTTGGATAAACCTCAGGAATTCCAAAAACTGGGGACGGGGAAGAACAGCCAACTCTATGCGTTCAAACTACACGAATTACGCCGCAAAACTTAACAGAAAAGTAAGGGCCCCACCAGCAGGAAAGTCATCAACCCCCAACTCTCCAATTTAGAAAACAACTGAAATTAGCGAAAAGTTCAAAAGTTCTGAAAGACCAGTGCCCTCGCCCCAATCAAACAAGAACAGGTTCGGGCACCGTCTCCATTTCTAGAGTAGTCTTTCGAATCTTTCGTCCTGTTCGCGAATTTCAGCACAAGGGCAAGAAGAAGGGAGAGAAGTGTTGATGCCGTTCCTGCTGTGGCAACAAAAACAGAAACTACGATCTACCGATGCCCCTAAAAAGAAAGACACAACTCTATCCGAGACCCCTAGAGACATAACCTCTAGTCCTAGGCGTCACCTACGCTCCACAAGTAGCACCTAACCCAGAGTCGCTGAAGCCACTGCTGCAGGAAGGATGCCTCGGTGTCCTATGGAAATGATCTCCTGTTGTCCAACTCGCGGAAAGGTCACTGTTCTCAATCCACAATCAATCGTTGCACGATACCGTACCAGCTGGTCCATCCCGTGTGCTCAATCTGACTCATGGAGCTGTAACTGAACCGGCACACCTGCCGGCGTACCTCCTCAGGTCTCATCTGTCCCGATCAAGTCCCAAAATTCACTTCTGCTTGTAGAGTACAGGGAAGAATCCAACCGCTCATACATGTCACAAAATTTCTATCCCTTATTCATGCAGAGATGCAAATGCTCTAATATCATGCAAAAGGATGCCGTGATATCAAGAAGCTCACTCAACTGACTGAAAATAAAACCATACCTGCGGTGATAGGATCTGCTGCAGGGGTGCTCTCCACCAAGGCTGCGTAATCTCGTCCACTAGGTGCTGAAGACCGTCGTCCCGTCTGACCCGACGTCGTACCCCGCTCTGTCTGATGGTGCACTGGAGGGGCTTCCGCTTCCTGAACTGGCAAGGGAGGTGCTGTAGAAAGGGGTTGCACTGACAAAATGGCTCGGGGACAGGCTGCTCGAAAATGTCCCAACTCTCCACAAAGGAAACACCGTCCCTGCCTCTGATCACACGGCGTCCTGATCACATAATATATTCATACAAGCTTTAACCACACTAGATCGATTGCCAATCACGTACAACAATTTCCAACGATATGCAATCAGTTTCCACAAGCAGCAAAGAGGCCGGCTATTTTCGAAAGGATAAAACCACAGGGTTTTGAAAGCAATGCCCACTCGACATCAGGTTTTATTAAAACTATTTTCGAACCCACATCAGTCCACAGAATTTGTAGTTTAAAAGCGGCCAAGCCAAGAAAATAAGAACAAAACACATATCCAAAGGAGCTATCAAATAGCCCAACATCCACATCGATCCCACGGGGGTATCGCGATCCACAACTAGCTATAATGCGTAATGAAATGAACAAAGAATGTAAAGTAGACCGTATCTGTAGCCCCAAATGGGCCAGAAGATCGCTCACGCGGCCTCACCAACGACCTAGCGCCCGACCCTGGGCGGACTGGAAGAACCTGTCACGGAGTGGGGAGTCAGTGACCAGAAATAATAATAAAAGCAATAAGGGCTAGAGTAAGGCAAACCACGATAAGAACCAGAGCAATCAACAATGAAGCACTGTGCAACCCTACAACGCAGAACCCGTGCAAACAAAACAATGCAGAACCTTGTGCAAATCAAACCGGGCACCTCCCCCGGCAACCACACCGAGCACTGCCTCGGAACCCCTGCCGAGCACCTGCCTCGGCCGCCGAGCACCCGCCTCGGCATCACTGCTCACACCCCCCACCCACGGGGGCCCCCATTCCTAACGTCACCATCACGTGGGGTACACGGGTCACCATTACCACTTTTCGGAAAAGCACACCTCGCGGGTGGCCAAACCGCCGGTGTGCGTGTAGCAAAACAAGAGCCTCGACCGAGCACCAACCTCGGTTAACCGAACCGAGCACCAACCTCGGTAAACCAGACCGAGCACCTGCCTCAGCCATCTCCCAGAACATGGTGTGTCGTCGAGCACAGCGACCCTTAGTCGCCGTCGACGTGGTGATAATAAAAACGTAGCATAAGCGGGGGTTAGCAACATTTTAATGCGTCAAACCTTTGTTCTTACCCAATGTCCTCGCCTCCCGACTCAATAATCGTCGGAAAAGGAACCCACTTTCGACGTCCGACTGGTCACAACGATCACCGTCCTCGTCGCCCGTATACTCCAAACAACCCTACTGTTGTCGGAGAGGCGAACCGCCCATCCAGTCTCCCACCGCGACGATCATTAAACCCGGAGGTCCACGTCACCCCTTACAAGATATAAATAGCAAGAACGGAAACATATACAAAGACGTTCTAAGGGGTACCCAACCTGGAATGAAGATGCTGACCGCGCCCGCGACTCTAAGCAGATCAGAACTCCTCGCGGCCTACTAAAATATCCGAGAGCAAAAATTAAATCTTACCCTAATTAGGTAAAATTAGTGGTCCCGACCACCGTAACAGTAAACCCACAAAACCGAAACTCAGATCAAACCGGTAACGTCAAAGGCTGACAACAACCGGATCGCGACTATTTCATCGCGAACCCTACCGGAACCCAAAAACCACTAGCGAAGACCGACAAAACCCAATTCTCAACCGGTAGCTAACTCGGGACGTCAATGGTTAAACCAGAGGACCCTGACGGCGAAAATGATGAGAAAAGGCCCGACGGCGCGACCCCGACGATTTCGTCGAGGCGCGGAGCGTCGGCGAAACTAGCACCCAAATGGCGAAACGGTGCCAAGAAGATCCCAAGTTGCCATGCCAAGGAAACTGCGGAAATGGTGATCCCAACGGCGAAAACGGCGCTCAAAACGGTGGAAGAACGGGCTAAAACGGAGCTACCGAACTTCCGGCTGACGGATGGTGCACGGAGCAGCGCGTGGAGCGGGGTTACAGCGTCGGCGGTTGCGCGGCATGCACAGGGTGCACGCAGGAAGCGTGCACCGCGCGTCCTGGGCCGGGCCGGTGCACGGCACGAGCGTGCACCGGGCTCACGGCCGCAGGGGCCTACGGCGCACACCGGGTGCACGCCGTAGCGTGCACCGCGCCTTAGCGGGCCGGGCCGGCGCACGAAGCGTGCGCCGGGTCCGCGGCTCTGGCTGCCGATGCGTGCGCCGGGTGTGTAGAGTTATTTAGGATCCACAAGGATCTAAATAGGTACTATCAAACACCTAGAGGGGGGTGAATAGGTGTAATATTATAAAAACCAATCTCAGTGCAAAAATAGAAAACAATGCGGAAAATAAAAATCAACACACCGAGATTTACGTGGAAACTCCAATCCAGGAGAAAAACCACGGGACCAACACGCAATAACAATCCACTAAGAATAGAAGAATAACAAGGTGATTACCGACTCCACGGACTCAACCCCTCCTTCAGCTTCTTCGGACCTTGCGCTGACCGGTTGGATGTCCACGCAATAACAATCCACTAAGAAAAGAAGAATAACAAGGTGATTACCGTCTCCACGGATTTAACCCCTCCTTCAACTTCTTCGGACCTTGCGCTCCACCGTTTGCACGTCCACTGCACACGTTCGAATCCACGAACGCCACTCGAATCCACGAGCACACGTTTCGAATCCACGAAACGCCTTCAACACACCGAATCCACGATGCCACGTCGAATCCACGACGCAAACTCAGCCGGTAAGAATATTGGCTTCGATGGTGATCCTTTGCTTAGATTATCAATGAAGATCCATGGGAAAAAATCTCTAAGCAAAGATTAGATCAATTCGACAAAAGATATGTTCTTGAAAGAACCATCGAATTGACCTAAAAGAGGCTATAAAGAAGAACGATAAAAACCTAGCCTCTAGGGTTGCTCTCAAGTGTTTTATAAATTGATCGGCCGTGCTCCCACGTTTTTGAGAAACCCTAAATGTCTATTTATAGTTTAGAAACCTTTGGAAAGAGATAAGAATCAAAAACCTACCTTATCTGGAAATTTTCAGGACGGCGATCCGGATCGGGATTACTGCGATCCGGATCGTCGTAACGAGATTGACGATTCCAGAAATCCAAGGGTTCGGGATCCGGATCGCAAGGCCCGATCCGGATCGTTCATGAATTTCAGCAACATCCAATGTTCGGGATCCGGATCAGAATAGGCTTGGATCCGGATTGGATTTGCACATGAACAAATACCCTTCGGGATCCGGATTGGATCATCTGATCCGGATCCTGAACATGTCCCATGTCCAGTTTTTGATTTTTATGCAATTAAAAATTCATCCAAGTGTTTCTACACTATAAGAAAGTATTCGGATCACCAAAATTATTTAGTTAAACATACCTGATCCTTTTGAATACTTTCTTCTTGAGATTGATGTAACTGATCCACAATTCTTCATCTTCAATCTTCAAGACTCAAGACACTGAGTGTCAACTTGAGCTCTTGTTGAATCTTCTCTAAGTCTTCGATTGCTGATTGACAATTTGATCCCTTAAGACTCCGACTCAACTCACTGACTTGACTCACGAAATATGCCAACACCAAAAAGCCGTAACAATCTCCCCCTTTGGCAATTTCGTGACAAAACCCAAAAATACATAAAACGCTCAAGTCACTCATCTTAAACCAAAAAATCGAAATTCAATGTCATCACCAAAACATTGATTTTCTTTGCGTGAAAGATCCAATAAATACAAAATTACATTTGAACCAAACAGTCCTAGAACATACTCTATGACTTAGGACTTGGAGTCTTAAAGTGATGTAATTCCTGCAAAACAAAACTCCACACAAAATCAACTGTTAGTCGTTAGAAATTAAAATCCTACATTTGATTCGTCCTTTTGGTTCTTTTGTTTTTCGGCTCTTTCAATTTTTCTTTATCTCCCCCTATCTTGAGCATCTCTGTTCTCCATGTTCTCCATGTTCTTGAGCATCTATGTTCTCCCCCTTTGTGATACGATCATCATTTTCGGTTCTCCCCCATTTTTCATTTTCGTTTGTCCTCTCTTGATGATCTCATCACCGTCATTTCTCTTCTCCCCCTTTTTGTCACAAATTGTCAAACAGTGAACATACTAGACAAAAGAAAATTAGTTCATAGAGAAAGAGAGATAAAAGCTCAGTTCCGGTATATAACAGAAAGCAAAAATCAAATAATTTCTTGAAACAAATCCAGATTTTAGAATCTTTTCAAATACCGATTTGTATTCCATCAAGAAATCAATTTAAGTGCTTTAAACACAGATGCCATTCAATCCAATTAATTTCACAAAATTAAAAAGATTTACTCCTAAATCATGAAAAACAAAGATAAAACATTATAAACAGTTTTTCATGTTATATTCATCAAACACAAGTCATCAAAAATAATCTTGAGATCCAAACTCTATCAAGATGTAACGGATTTACAAAGATGACTTACGGAGATTTCCAAATGACATCAATCTAGAATTCTACCCTTTCAGATTGAGGTATATGATCCAAATTTCTTTCATAGAATAATTTAGAAAAATTCCATAAAAACCAGAAAGAGTATGTAAGCACTTTAGCGCATCAACTTTAAACAAAAGTCATCGTTTCATGCAACAAGAAATAGATTATACCAAATCTATCAAAAATACTCAAAAATGAAACGAAAATTTATGAAAATTAAAACCCTTAAAGTTGAACAACTTCAATCACATCTAACATGATCTTATGCGTAATGCCTTTATCAAATCATCAATTTTGGTAAAGAAAATGAAATACCAAGATCAATAGATGTTTGAAATCCCAGATAAGTTAGATAATATATCTAGACAATCTGTTGAAGGAGTGGCTCTTTGAGCATCTTTATCAAAAATCCCACCTTATACCAACCATGAAATATGACTGAGTCAAGTATTTCAATATGCATTTCATCAACATTTTTAAAACAAAATTTGCTTTGCATTCATGGAGTATCTTTTTTTTTTTTTTTTCTCCATGTGGTGGTAGTTTTCACACTCCTCATTGGGATGTAACTCTTTCCACATCTTTTGAGCATTTTACTTTTCTTTGACTCCCCCTCAATTGGCTATCAATTATTTAATATATAAGGTATTCAACCAAAAATTGATCTCGCATTCATACTCGACTAAGCAATCAAATATGATAATGACTATACCAAGAGATCATTGAGAGAGAAATTGACTTTGATCACTTAAAAGATGAATTAATTAACATAAATGATCATTGCAACATTGAAATATTATGATATCAAAAGCATAATAAATTTCTAAATGCGTGAAAAGATGCAATTAAAGTCAATTTAACCAATGCTCAATTAAACAACTCCTCTAAATGAAGTGTCTTCAAGATTATGAATATGGAGTCAAGTTGATAATCCATAGAAAATTAATTTGGAGTGAATGAACGTGAAGCCCTTTTTATTCAATGCACTTGTTCAATAAAAACCCTTTTGTTCAAAAACAAAGTATAAAAACAAAGAGCATTGAAAAACATGTAATGCAGAGATTAAGAAAAATATGAAGGGAAAACCAATCAAAGCATTACATACAGTCATAAGCTATTTAGAACTTAAGACAAGGAAAGATATCACCTTTCCGAATCCAAAATCGCTGGATTTTGGGTTGTCTTGATTCGTTGTGGCCGGGGGTTGTCCGCTTTGACTGTTGATCCACCTTAGGTCTTTGCCTCGCAATAATCCACTTGTATGATTGATGTTGTGGCTCGGACCTTTGGTGGGTTGAGTGAACTCCTTTGACTTGATGTGTCTTTTGATTCCGTTGAGTCCGCTCCGTAGATGAAGTTGCCGAAGAATTTTTCTTTCTCTTTTTCGGGCAATTCTTCACCAAATGTCCTTCAAGTCCACATAGGTGACAAGTTCTTCCTTTCAATTTCATTGTGGAACTTGAAGCATGCACAGTTTGGTCCTTTTTAAATCCCAAACCAACCTTGCTTGTTTGACCTAATCCGGACATACAATCAAGTTTCTTGGAACCGGTTGAAAGCCTTTGTATGTCGGATTTAAGTTGATGAACTTGCTTGGTCAAAGCTTGGTTGGTGACATGAATCTCTTCAAACTGCTTTTCAAGAAAACCAATCTTGTCCATATATGATTTGCGTTCGTCTCCGATTGGTTTATCTTTTCTTGGAGGATTTTATTGTTATCCAATAAACGTCCTTGTTCCTCCTCGAGATCATGAAGTTTGATCTTTAAAGCTTGATTCTCGTCTTGAACTTCAAGTCGTTGCTTCCTCAACTTCTTGTTAAGCTTGGCCATCTTCTTTGATTCCGCAAGAAGTTGTTGGTATGCCTCAACGAGTTCTTCTTCGTCCGACTCCCCCTCACTTGATGACTCTCCTCCGGATGTTGATGTTTCATGCAAAATCAAAGGAATAGAGTCAGTGACTAAAGATGATAAACACAAATTAGAAGAGGGAATTTGAGAGGCATGAAAAGCAACAAATTTTTCTTTTTCCTCTTCACTTGAGGTCGATTCATCGAAACTAGAATCGTCCCAAGTTTTTGCTTGCAAAGCCTTCTTTTTGTATGATTTCTTAGAAGGACAATCCGTTGAAATATGGCCGTAGCCTTTGCATCGATAACATCGGATTTCCCCTTCGAAATCATCTTTTTCTTTTTCTTTAGAAGGTTTTGCAACGCCTTTGAGTTTAGAGGATTTAGAACCCGATGATCCTTTAGATGATTTCGTGGATGAAGATCCATCGGTTCGATTCTTCCAAAATTTCCGACGAAATTTCTTTGTGATCCGCGCCAATTGTTCTTCAAAATCGGCAAAAGAGATTTCATCGTCGGAACTCGATTCGTCATCTTCTTCCTTTGTTGATTTGAATGCAATACCTGTAAGCTTAGAAGAAGACTTGGAAGAATTTTGATTAGTAGGAAAAGTCATCTCATAAGTTTGTAAAGCACCTACTAATTCCTCTACACTCATCTCATCCGGATGACTAACGGTTTCAATGGCGGTAACCTTTGCCCTAAACCGTTCCGGAAGAGTCCGAAGTATCTTTCTTACAATTTTCGACTCCGGGATCTTTTCTCCTAAATTAGCACATGTATTAATTACATCTTGAAGTCTAGTGTAATAATCTGTAAACAATTCATGCTCTTCCATATGAATAGAGTCAAATTGACTTGTAAGCATCTGGAGCTTTTGAATTTTTACAAGATTAGTACCCTCATGTGTAATTTTGAGAATATCCCAAATTTCCTTCGCGGTTTCACACGCGGAAATTCGTGTAAACTCAGTCGAGGAAAGAGAATTAAATAAAGCGTTCATACCTTTCCCATTGTAAGAAGATCTTTCGATTTCCTCTTTGGACCATCTAGAGCGAGGTTTTGGGGTAGTAGAATTTCCTACTTCCTCAACAGGATGCACCCAACCGTATTCCACGGTTTGCCAAACCGCTCATCAATTGAGATGAGAAAAGCTCTCATCCGCACTTTCCAATATGCATAATTGGTCCCATCAAAAAGAGGAGGTCTAAAAATATTACCACTTTCACCCAACATGATAGATAAACCTAAAACCCGCTCTGATACCAATTGTAGAGTTATTTAGGATCCACAAGGATCTAAATAGGTACTATCAAACACCTAGAGGGGGGTGAATAGGTGTAATATTATAAAAACCAATCTCAGTGCAAAAATAAAAAACAATGCGGAAAATAAAAATCAACACACCGAGATTTACGTGGAAACTCCAATCCAGGAGAAAAACCACGGGACCAACACGCAATAACAATCCACTAAGAATAGAAGAATAACAAGGTGATTACCGACTCCACGGACTCAACCCCTCCTTCAACTTCTTCGGACCTTGCGCTCCACCGATTGCACGTCCACTGCACACGTTCGAATCCACGAACGCCACTCGAATCCACGAGCACACGTTTCGAATCCACGAAACGCCTTCAACACACCGAATCCACGGTGCCACGTCGAATCCACGACGCAAACTCAGCCGGTAAGAATATTGGCTTCGATGGTGATCCTTTGCTTAGATTATCAATGAAGATCCATGGGAAAAAATCTCTAAGCAAAGATTAGATCAATTCGACAAAAGATATGTTCTTGAAAGAACCATCGAATTGACCTAAAAGAGGCTATAAAGAAGAACGATAAAAACCTAGCCTCTAGGGTTGCTCTCAAGTGTTTTATAAATTGATCGGCCGTGCTCCCACGTTTTTGAGAAACCCTAAATGTCTATTTATAGTTTAGAAACCTTTGGAAAGAGATAAGAATCAAAAACCTACCTTATCTGGAAATTTTCAGGACGGCGATCCGGATCGGATTACTGCGATCCGGATCGTCGTAACGAGATTGACGATTCCAGAAATCCAAGGGTTCGGGATCCGGATCGCAAGGCCCGATCCGGATCGTTCATGAATTTCAGCAACATCCAATGTTCGGGATCCGGATCAGAATAGGCTTGGATCCGGATTGGATTTGCACATGAACAAATACCCTTCGGGATCCGGATTGGATCATCTGATCCGGATCCTGAACATGTCCCATGTCCAGTTTTTGATTTTTATGCAATTAAAAATTCATCCAAGTGTTTCTACACTATAAGAAAGTATTCGGATCACCAAAATTATTTAGTTAAACATACCTGATCCTTTTGAATACTTTCTTCTTGAGATTGATGTAACTGATCCACAATTCTTCATCTTCAATCTTCAGGACTCAAGACACTGAGTGTCAACTTGAGCTCTTGATGAGTCTTCTCTAAGTCTTCGATTGCTGATTGACAATTTGATCCCTTAAGACTCCGACTCAACTCACTGACTTGACTCACGAAATATGCCAACACCAAAAAGCCGTAACAGGGTGCACGCCCGGAGCGTGCACCGCGCACAGTGTGCAGCCCGACGCACGGTTTCGTGCGCCGGGTCTGCGCCTCCGGGGCGCGGGGCGTGCACCGGGTGCACGCCGGGGTCTGTGGACCGCGGTTGATGCATCCGTACGGCAATGAACAGTAATGCCCCTTTTTCATTTTCTTCTCACGCGACGCGACAAGAAAGAAAACCGTAAAGACCCCGCGAACATGGTTACGGCGGCGGCGGCCTCCCGTTTAACAACGGCGGCGGCGGCCTCCCGTTCAACAACACGCCTCGCACGCGACGCGACAAGAAAGAAAACCTCATGCCGAAAAACCGTAAAGACCCGAACCGCTCACCTTATTTCCGCCGGCGGAGGAGGAGGAGGAGGAGGAAGGAGGATTGGCCGTCCTTGCTCGTTCGGTTCCGGGCAGTTTCTTCTTTTCTCTTCCCGTCCCTCCGCCTCGGTTCCTACGCCGCTTCTTGAGAAAGAGGAAAAAGGGTTTTTCCCCTCCTCACCCCCGTCGGTTTAATTTATACGAAGAGATCTTAAAATTATCCCTAGGTCAACAACCCTAGCCATTTTGAAATAGAACGAGGGGTCCAGATCGCCTCGGAAAACGTGCCGATCGCCGGCACGCATTTCGATGCACCCAAGCTGATGGAAAACTTCAAAAATTATTTCTGGGAGATCCCGGGGTCGGAATTCAAATCCGATCGCGCCACCGTTCACCGTTTCGCGAGCTCTAACACCTAAAAATACCCGCGCGCCCCGACGGTCTGCCCAGAAATTCTCGAATTTCAACCCCTCCTTAATCAACTGAAAAAATTAAATTAGGACCCAAAAC
This sequence comes from Tillandsia fasciculata, assembly GCA_029168755.2. Classification (NCBI taxonomy): domain Eukaryota; kingdom Viridiplantae; phylum Streptophyta; class Magnoliopsida; order Poales; family Bromeliaceae; genus Tillandsia; species Tillandsia fasciculata. Next base: position 421,702 of record JAQOTM010000027.1, on the reverse strand, counting down.
GAGAAACCGGAAGGTCGAGGTACCACCCAAAAGATAAAAAAAAATCCACTGACATAAAAAGATGAAAGGTCCGATCATAGCAGGATTCCGTCCGATCGCCTCGAAAAGCGTGCCGGCCACTTAGCACGGATTCCGATGCACCACTCAAAGGCAAAACGCTTTGACCCCCATTCCGGGAGATCCGTAAATCGGAATCCGAATCCGTTCGCTTTGCCGCCCTCCGTTTTTCGAGCACAATCGCAGAAAAATACTCGCGGTCCAGGCCAGCCCATTGCAGAAAACACAGCGAAAAGTTTTCCTAACAGTCCCGTCAAAATAAAAGGGAGGTATGCAAGGGCAAGGGAATGCCAGGACTCTACATCACTCACCACTTAAAAGAAGTTTCGTCCTCGAAACTTAATCCTGGTCTGCAACGAGTAAACCTGGGTGGTACTCTCTCATCTCTGACGCCAGTTCCCAAGTCGCTTCCCATTCTGCCTGGTTGCTCCACAGCACCTTCAAATAGGGGATCGTCCAATTGCGCAACCTTTTTGTCCTCTCGTGCTAAGATCCGCACCGGTATTTCATCGAAGTCCAGGTCCTCTCTGAGCTCGACAGCAGTGACCATCCATCACCCAAATCAAGTACGCAGTCTTGGAGCATATCTTCGAGAATTCGGATCACTCGCTCGGATTGTCCGTCGGTTTGGGAGTGAAACGCCGTGCTGAAGTGTGGTTTAGTCCCTAGAGCTCGCTGTAGACTCTACCAAAGGTCTGACACACGCCGAGTGTCTCTAGTCCACGTCGTATGGATGGGTGGGGAAAGAGCCGACTTCGTCAATCGATCCACTGTAACTCAAACCGCATCGTGTCCTTGATGCGATGCGGAAAACTCGTGACGAATTCCTTGGTGATTCGCTCCCATTTCCATTCTGGTACAGGTAGAGATTGTAGTTTTCCCGCCGGGCACTGATGTTCGGCCTTTACTTGTTAACAACCCAAACAGCGAGCAGCGAAATGTGTTACATCCCTTTCAGTTTAGTCCACCAAGAATTCTGCTTGAGGTCCTTGTACATCTTCGTGTCACCCGGATGCGCCGCGAAGGGAGCGCAGTGCGCCTCTGACAGTATCTCTTCCTTTAACTCTAGCAGCTCGGGCACGCAAATCCGCCGCCGGAACGTATTGCGTCGTTCGCACTCGCCGAAAGGTCGCTGGCGTGGTCCGGGGGGGTCCTGTCTCGAATGAGCTGTATCCGTACGCCTGTTTTCTGCCTTTCAGGATTTCTCTAATAGGGTTGGCTCGACCATTAAGGACAAGGGTCGCGCGACCGTACTGGTCCTGCTGGAGAATCGCGCTTATCGGTTTCTCCTCGATTTGACCCTTCCTGCTCAAGACATCCGCTACTACACTTGCTTTCCGGGGCGATACTGAATGGACAAGTCGAGTCCTTCAGTAACTCCAACCAACGCTTCTGCCACAAACAACTATTCCTATGTGAACCAAACTTAAGGCTCAGGCGATTCGAAAACACTTCACGGTGAACCCCAGAAGGTGGTGTCTCCAAAGCTTTATAGCGAAGACGACTGCTACCAATTCCGAATCGCGTGTCGGGCAGTTCCGCTCACATTCCCCGCGATTCCCGTTGCTGACACGATGTGCTCCCAAAAACCCACTTCGCAAAGTCAGAACTCGCATTTCTTAGACTTAGCAAACAGCTTCTGGTACCTGAGATTCCGGAGGGTAATCCGCAAGTGCTCCTCGCGGTTGGTTGAAGAGGTCACCAATCCTGGGCTTGTTCTTCATTGTATCCTTGTTCATCTTCCTGTAGTTGGTGTGCCGGCGTAAGATTCTGTCCTTCTTTCGCACGAAGAGAACGGGTGCGCCCCCAAGGCGACACCCTCGGCCTGATGAACTCCTTGTCTAGAATGTCTCCCAGTTGCGCCTTAAGTTCCCTCAATTCCGCAAAACTTATTCAATAAGGCACCTAAGTGATAGGTTGCGTGCTTGGTAGAAGCTCGAAAGGGGAGGACGACCCCTCGCTCGGGGTATCCCCGGCAACTCAGCCAGGAAGACGTTGGAAGTAATCCTCACAACCGGGGTGTCTCTGGGCGATGCAGAGGGTCGGGTCGCTAGGCCTAAAGAAACCAGGTAACTACACCTCCGCCTGATACCTCGTAAACTGAATCCTGCCCGGCACCACGTTGCATTCCCGTTTCCCGACTTGGAGTTCCTCGTCCTGACACCACTGGTCTGCAGGCCACCTCTGCCGGCGCTGAGCAGTCAGCAACAAGGGTCTTGCGATGCGTCGAGGTACCCCCCGTCGTACCTCCCAAACCGCACCGATGAGTCCCAAAAAGGGTCCAACACCACTAACCCGACAACGAGGGAGAGATTACACTAGCACCCTTACGAGGCTCTATGAGGTGCCAGCTTAGCAGGCTGGGTTACTAACAACCAGAAAACCTCCCCTGAGAGCAACGAACTCACCCGTCACCAACACGGACCGCTCCCACCCGTCACCATCACGGGCCACCTCCACTCGTCACCAACACGGGTCGCAAGTTCGGAGCGTATCCCCCGTCCGGGATTACCCGCTCCGACGGTCCGTCTGACCGGGCGACGGTCTAAACCAGAGTTAGGCTTCAGCTCTAAGGCCTACCACAAGGTCTACCCCCCAGAAAGGGTTGCGTACAAGGCATCCTAGCCGAAAGTGACCCCTGCCAAAGCTCCAAGCAGTCGACAGATCCCCGTGACCCACACCTACCTCACAGGATCAACGACCCAAAAACGCTCACAATTAAGCCTTATGGTTATGCCTTGGTCACGGAAAGCTGGCGACAAAACTCGCAAGGTCAGGTCCTACCTCGTCCCGTTACCGCCGGGGTGCGACACTCTGATTAACCCCTACGCTTGGTCCCGACCCGTTGCCCCTCCGAGCATCGGGCATCGAGTCAAGCGGTAAAACTCCAAACCCAACAGCGACACCCCCACTGGGGAACTCTAAGCTCAGAGCCTACTAAAACAGCGGCCTCCAGGTACAAACGACTATCCATCCGAAACCCATCGGGTCAAAAAGAAAACATGCAACGAAAACAGCGAGGAAGACCTGTCCGAAAAGGTTGCCTAGGTTTCCAAGCGCACTTGAGGGAACACGCGCTCACCCACCCGTAGGTCAACCTAAACGACCCTCACAACTCCCTTAAAAGAGCTACTGGCATCACCCAGCGTCAAAAGCTAAACCCCCAGATAGTCGCCGCTAACGCGCACCTGTGCGAAGCGAGACACGGTCTCTCTAACCAAAATCGAGCCCAAACGGACAAGATTTACTAGCCCTGGGGGTCTCCTCTTTCAATCCAAAGGAGCACCCCAAGACCCCCAATCGCGGCGATCTCTACAACCATCGCAGTGACTATAGTAAAAGTCGAACTATGGGTAACAACCGTAGGGGAAGAGTCTTCGCTCCCACCCCTGCCTTGTCCAAGATGCTAAGCGGATCGGCCGACTAGCCGCTGTAGCCTAACACCCGAGGACCCAGAAGGTACAAGTTTAGACAAAAGGCTATCCAGTCACCCACGACCGACAAAACGGTCGACACACTAACAAACACTGGTGGGTTACACTACCACCCGCCACCATTACTAACGGTGACCAGAACGTCCGCGGAGGAAAGGGGGTCGGGAAAACGAAAACCGGCGCAACGATCTGCGGTACTAAAAGCCGTAGCAAGTGCACGAACACCGTCAGCAGACCCACCATGTCCTGTGCTGGTTGCCTAAACCACTGATTCATAGCAGCCATCAAGGCTCCGGTGGCAGCCGGCCCCGACCGCAACCTCCAAGTTAACTCGACTGCACTAACACATCACCCGAGCTAAACCGAAAAACACAAACTGAACAATCCCCCACTCTCGCATCTCTACGCATCTATACCCTGATCATTTCATTGGTTAGTAGCTAGTGATGATATACTCCGTGGATGTTGGACAGCGTCTACTGTGGTTAGAGTTGTTTCTCTCTGATACCATCTTAATCTGTCACGCCCCGGGGGTTCTAACGCGCGGAAGATGGAGCCACCTATGCCCCTAAATTAGCATACTTATTTTTTTTTGAAAACAAGTCCGCCCCGGCGCATGCACAGACCCGCTGCATATACAAATTCGCTCTGCGAACGGGCAGAGTCTCCTTTGTATATGAACGGCGTCCTGATCACGTAATATATTCATACAAGCTTTAACCACACTAGATCGATTGCCAATCACGTACAACAATTTCCAATGATATGCAATCAGTTTCCACAAGCAGCAAAGAGGCCGGCTATTTTCGAAAGGATAAAACCACAGGGTTTTGAAAGCGATGCCCACTCGACATCAGGTTTTATTAAAACTATTTTCGAACCCACATCAGTCCACAGAATTTGTAGTTTAAAAGCGGCCAAGCCAAGAAATAAGAACAAAACACATATCCAAAGGAGCTATCGAATAGCCCAACATCCACATCGATCCCACGGGGGTATCGCGATCCACAACTAGCTACAATGCGTAATGAAATGAACAAAGAATGTAAAGTAGACCGTATCTGTAGCCCCAAATGGGCCAGAAGATCGCTCACGCGGCCTCACCAACGACCTAGCGCCCGACCCTGGGCGGACTGGGCGAACCTGTCACGGAGTGGGGAGTCAGTGACCATAAATAATAATAAAAGCAATAAGGGCTGGAGTATGGCAAACCACGATAAGAACCAGAGCAATCAACAATGAAGCACCCTGTGCAACCCCTACAACGCAGAACCCCGTGCAAACAAAACAATGCAGAACCTTGTGCAAATCAAACCGGGCACCTCCCCCGGCAACCACACCGAGCACCTGCCTCGAACCCCTGCCGAGCACCTGCCTCGGCCGCCGAGCACCCGCCTCAGCATCACCGCTCACACCCCCCACCCACGAGGGCCCCCATTCCTAACGTCACCATCACGTGGGGTACACGGGTCACCATTACCACTTTTTCGGAAAAGCACACCCTCGCGGTGGCCAAACCGCCGGTGTGCGTGTAGCAAAACAAGAGCCTCGACCGAGCACCAACCTCGGTTAACCGAACCGAGCACCAACCTCGGTAAACCAGACCGAGCACCTGCCTCAGCCATCTCCCAGAACATGGTGTGTCGTCGAGCACAGCGACCCTTAGTCGCCGTCGACGTGGTGATAATAAAAACATAAGCATAAGCGGGGGTTAGCAACATTTTAATGCGTCAAACCTTTGTTCTTACCAATTGTCCTCGCTTCCCGACTCAATAATCGTCGGGAAAGGAACCCACCTTTCGACGTCCGACTGGTCACAATGATCACCGTCCTCGTCGCCCGTATACTCCAAACAACCCTACTGTTGTTCGGAGAGGCGAACCGCCCATCCAGTCTCCCGCCGCGACGATCATTAAACCCGGAGGTCCACGTCACCCCTTACAAGATATAAATAGCAAGAACGGAAACATACACAAAGACGTTCTAAGGGGTACCCACCTGGAATGAAGATAGCTGACCGCGCCCGCGACTCTCCTAAGCAGATCAGAACTCCTCGCAGCCTACTAAAATATCCGAGAGCACAAATTGACACCTTACCCTAATTAGGTAAAATTAGTGGTCCCGACCACCGTAACAGTAAACCCACAAAACCGAAACTCAGATCGAACCGGTAACGTCAAAGGCTGACAACAACCGGATCGCGACTATTTCATCGCGAACCCTACCGGAACCCAAAACCGCTAGCCAAAGACCGACAAAACCCAATTCTCAACCGGTAGCCAACTCGGGACGTCAATGGTTAAACCAAGAGGACCCTGACGGCGAAAATGACGAGAAAAAGGCCCGACGGCGCGACCCCGACGATTTCGTCGAGGCGCGGAGCGTCGGCGAAACTAGCACCCAACATGGCGAAACGGTGACGAAGAAGATCCCAAGTGGCCATGCCAAGGAAACTGTGGAAATGGTGATCCCAACGGCGAAAACGGCACTCAAAACGGTGGAAGAACGGGCCAAAACGGAGCTATCGAACTTCCGGCTGACGGATGGTGCACGGAGCAGCGCGTGGACCGGGTTTACAGCGTTGGCAGTTGCGCGGCATGCGCCGGGTGCACGCAGGAAGCGTGCACCGCGCGTCCTGGGCCGGGCCGGTGCACGGCACGAGCGTGCACCGGGCTCACGGCCGCAGGGGCCTGCGGCGCACACCGGGTGCACGCCGTAGCGTGCACCGCGCCTTAGCGGGCCGGGCCGGCGCACGAAGCGTGCGCCGGGTCCGCGGCTCTGGCTGCCGATGCGTGCGCCGGGTGCACGCCCGGAGCGTGCACCGCGCACAGTGTGCAGCCCCGACGGTTTGCCCAGAAATTCTCGAATTTCAACCCCTCCTTAATCAACTGAAAAAAATTAAATTAGGACCCAAAACGAGAAACCGGAAGGTCGAGGTACCACCCAAAAGATAAAAATAATCCACTGACATAAAAAGATGAAAGGTCCGATCATAGCAGGATTCCGTCCGATCGCCTCGAAAAGCGTGCCGGCCACTTAGCACGGATTCCGATGCACCACTCAAAGGCAAACGCTTTGACCCCCATTCCGGGAGATCCGTAAATCGGAATCCGAATCCGTTCGCTTTGCCGCCCTCCGTTTTTCGAGCACAATCGTAGAAAAATACTCGCGGTCCAGGCCAGCCCATTGTAGAAAACACAGTGAAAAGTTTTCCTAACAGTGCCGTCAAAATAAAAGGGAGGTATGCAAGGGCAAGGGAATGCCAGGACTCTACACGACGTCGTACCCCGCTCTGTCTGATGGTGCACTGGAGGGGCTTCCGCTTCCTGAACTGGCAAGGGAGGTGCTGTAGCAAGGGGTTGCACTGACAAAATGGCTCGGGGACAGGCTGCTCAAAAATGTCCCAACTCTCCACAAAGGAAACACCGTCCCTGCCTCTGATCACACTGCGACGGTGGATGAGGGCCGCCACAGATGACGCACTCACGTCGCTGCTGCCGGAGCTGCTGTCTAGGCTGGTGCTGCTGATATCGTGGCTGCTGCCGGGGCCCACCTGACCTCTGGCGCCTCCGAAACCCACGACCCTGACGATGGGGTCGTGGAGGTCTCGTAAGTCCCTGTCGACTCGTCTGTCCCTCGACATCCTATGCTGGCCGCTTCGCCCCCGAAATCCCTGCGGGAGCTGGAGCAACCTCGGCCATCACTGCCTCTCCGTGCTCCAAACTCTGCCCCAAAAAACGATGTGGATCAGCCTGACGAAATCTCATCAACAAATCCGACACCTCTCGCTGCTCTGCCGAGGTCAACTGTCCTACCGTCCCGGATGCCTGACCACTGGTAACCGGTGCAGTAGGGGCAGCCTGTGCTGCTGGTACAACTGGGGGTGCCACCGCTGGCGAGAAGGTACAGGGGAACTCTCTGGAGGTGCTATAGCTGGCGAGGAAGGTATAGGGGAACTCTCTGGAGGTGCTATAGCTGGCGAGGAAGGTATAGGGGAACTCTCTGGAGGTGCTACCACAGGCTGTGCTCTCTGTTCCATCATGCGCATCATCCGATCCATGATCTCCTCCTGGCGCCATAGAATCTCCACCTGGCATCGGAGAGTGTCAGACAAATGGGCCATCTGAGCCCGACGCTCCTGCCCCTCACTCTGCTGACCATGAGGTGACTCCTCCTGCTCAGGCTCATGGGAGGAGGAAGACTGAGAACGTGTCTGCATCCTGCGTCGGGGAGGCATCGTGCCAACCTGCAAACCACATGCAAACGTCAGACAGCACCAAACAACACTCGACCCAATCCAGCGAAAGTCTAAAGGCATGTCCCCCTTCCCGAAGTACTATGTTGTCTGCAGCCAACATAGTTGCCACCGAAGGAAGACATGTCAATCACTCATCCCGATCCGCTCGGGAGAGTTAGAAACCCAATCAGGACTCTCGCTAAAAAAAATCACGGCTCTCACGTGAGTCATCCTAGGGTCCGACCACAAGCCTAGGGTTCCTACGTCCTCAATGACCTAAAACCTAGGCTCTGATACCACTCTAATCTGTCACGCCCCGGGGTCTAAACTGCGACCCGGGCTCGCTAACAGATCCGCCGTCCATACGGTGAACCCCGTATAGACGAAGCATCAAACCTGCAAATAAACAACTATACTAGCAGATATCAGAGCTGAAATAGAAAACTAACTATAAACATGAAATAGACAGTCTCTCATGAATAAAATACATAGCATCCTCACCAAAATACATGAGAGTCTCACCAAAAAGTGAACATAAAATGTACAACTCGATACCTCACTACATAATCTCTCAAACATGACACAACCAAAATGAACATCAGGGTACCTCTATCACACGCTGAAGCTGAAGGGGAAAGGATCTATCTCGCGACTCCCTTACCTCGGTCTGAAGAAGCGGCAGCTGGAACAGCAGAAACAGGAGTAGAAGTCCCTGGGGAAAAAGACACCACGACGGGTGTGAGAACTACATCCCACAGTAGCTCTCAGTGGGTACCGTCAACAAGCCCAACGGTCTGCCCACTAAGTCTACTAGAGGCATGAGGAAACAAATACAGTGCGAAGGGAAAAAAGCTGGATAATAAATTCTACAAACTACTATGCCCCTATCTAGATGCTCAAAAAGTGGGACAGATGAAAATATGATGCATCTACTAATATATCAGTATAGTCACCCAATCTGAACTGACTGCCTCCACGGGTCCAGTCAAGCCTGCGCCAACCTACTGCCGTTACATCCCGGAGGACCGGACTTACGTAGGACGTCCATAGCTGCCAAAACTGGCTCAGTCAGAGGGACGGCGTCAACAAGTCGCGATACCAAAGTGCAGACCCACCCCGGACGTGGCACTCGAGGGGAGCGACCCCAACGAGGACTAGGGTATCCGCGCACTCTGTCGAGCTCAAAGTGGCACTGCAGGCTATGGTCAAAATCCACGCTCACGCTCTGCACGAAAGGACTCAATCCTCAACATCTCTCACAACAGTCAGAGCACTCTCGACGACTCAGCTGATCAGCTCTCACGAAACACGAGACACTCGCCTCTCCAACAACTCGAGTCAAACAAGTGCGTTTCCCTATGTGGTGTCATCGCTACTATGCACACCACAACGAAACAACCAGCCCAAACTAAGCCATTTGAGCATCGCGCAGTCTATATACCGACAAAAAGGCTCGTCGACTCAATCATGCGAAAGTATAAGAGGGTACTCCTTTTCATCTCCAACATTACGTTGTCGGCCGCCCAACGTAATATTCGAAGAATGAAAGCTCGTTGCCCTCGATCAGTCCCAACATCCTTTTTGGGAACAACAAAACCCAATCAAGTACTTCGCCACACACCCACGCACTCTCTCGTGCTAATCCCTAGGGTCTCCCTAAGGTTGCTAACCACCTAGGACTATTCCTAGGCTCTGATACCACTCTAATCTGTCACGCCCCGAGTCCGCCAATTTGTACGGTTCGGGCACGCCAACAGACCCGCCAATCGGGTAAAACCTTTTTCTACCCGAAAGGAACGGTAACATCCATAATAACACAACAAGTGTATGCGGAAGCACAATATCAGAGTACTAAAAATCACTATAAATTTAAACTTTCATTTTATAAACAACAGTTTAAGCGATAATGAAAGCATGCAAGAGTGATGAACCATAATTAAACTTATTACACTTTACCATTCGAATCTTGCAAATAAAATTATTACATTTCTTTACATAATTCCTCACCATACAAGGTTCACTCAAGAAATACATAGAAAGGGATACCTCTGCTAGACCCTCTAGGTCACTATGCTGCTGGGCCCTTGCCCCTGTCGTATGCCTCGCTGTCGACTGCATCTGATCTGTCTCGACCGCTGCATCCATTCCCGAACCTGTGGGGGGGGTCACCCAAGGGGTGTGAGAACTTACGAGCGAGTTCCCAGTGGGTTCAACCACCGAGAGAGAGTGTCCTACACCACTTGGTCCAATGGAAGCAATAATAATAGTGTGCTAGGAAACTAAAATCCTCAACATCAATAGGCAGCTATGCAATAATATATCACTACACTATCTGTGTACAACCATCGACCCAGCACTACTCTGTCTAGCCACACTAGGCTGCTAAGCACCAACTCGGCCACTATACCGCTGTATACTGGGTTCAACTAACCCGGCCACCCTGGCCACTCTATTTTTCTTTATTCTTTAGATTCTGGTGCTTTAGTTCAAGTTAACCCTTGGAAATTCTTATCCAACGGGCCCGTGCCCGGTAGTCTTGCTACCATAAGATAAGATTTCTAAGGTTGCCGATAACACTCGCGAGTGTTACCCCGTCCTGCCGGGGGAACTTGTCATACGGGACACTGCCCGATAGGGTCACTGCCCAACTCTGACAAGAGTACTCTATCTACCAGTCATACGGGTCGCTGCCCGGGAGAGGGACCCTGTCCAACTCCTGACCGTTGTACGTTCGCCCCCGGAGGTACGCCCGTTTTATCTTTAATTTTTCTTTCTTTTCTTTTCTTTTTCTTTCTCTTTTATTTTAGTTCTTAGCCTCTTTGCTTTTGAACACTTGCTTTCCTTTCTTATTCGAGCTTATAGCTCCCATTTTGCCACTGGCAAATCTCTTTCTTTGTTCCTTGATCATTTAGCTCTTTGCTTTCACTTTTAGCCCTTCGAAAGTACCTCGTCCGACGGGTCACTGCCCAGGGAGTCCTGCTCCACTTGACGAGTCTCAAATTCGAAGGCGCCATTTACATTTTCTTTATGCTTGTTAGCCACTTTTAGCTTGCATTTAAACTTTGCATTAATTACCTCTTATCCTAGGTCTCGCCGTCAGGATAACTAGAGAGTCACTTGGACTCTTATCATTTCTCTTTTATTCATTTAACTCAAATTGAAGTTAAAGTGATTGTCCATTTGCCCAGACACCTTATGACCCACTCTAAGGTTGTATTATTTAGCTTTTTGACTTTGTGATTACACAAACTTTTCCTTAGAGTTTGACTTTAAGTTGATCACTTTGCTATCAGTTTATTTCTTTAAACTTTGTGGCCACATACTCTTTTTATTGCCGAACCTGGAGCTACATTATCTCTATTTACTTGTTGCACCTTGCATTTAGAGTTACCTTGACTCTAATCCATTTTCTGTGAGTATAAACTCCACTAGTCACCTTAGGTTCTTTTACCTAAGTTTCATATCATGTTTAACCTAGAGTTCCTTGACTCTATGTTAACCAGTCTATTCTCAACCTACTAACTTACCTTAGGTTTCTTTACCTAAGTCTTATATCATGCTCATCCTAGAGTCCTTGGCTCTATGTTGATCACTTTATCCAGTGTCCTTAGGTTATCACCTAAGACCATGCCACTCGTCCTCCCTAGGATAACTCCTAAGTTTGATGTCACTCGTTAAACCCTGAATCTAGGTTTTCTCCTAGTCTTACTACCAACATGTCCTTTACCCTAATGCACATGATTCCTAGAGTTATACCCTAACATGATCATACTCATAATCAACAAATCTTTCTCATACATGTAATTATTTCATTTCATTCATCAATTAGTAATTACTTCTACGCATGCATATTCATCAAGAATCTTTGGCAACCAACAGTTGCACTTTATCTCTGTGTCAGATTGCACACACACATCTATTCCTCTATCCCTGGCAACCAACAGTTGCCCTTATTCTATCTGAATTTATCTACACAAGCAATCATCACCAACAGCACCTTTAAAAACTCCAACCATCCAATTAAACCCAACAGGACACCCCATAACCCACCACACCAACAAAATTCCAAGAGGGCTCCCAGTACAGCACAAATTAGTACCCTCACAAATTCATTCCCAAAAGAAATTCACAACACACTTAAAAATACTAGATCCCAAAATCATAAATTACTTAAGTCCATTCTCACCTACACACAATTACACACTTATACCAATCCACCTCTCCAAACATTAATCCCTTACACACCACTATCCACAACAGCCACAAGTCCAACATAAAATGAAAGCTCACCTCCATAAATCATTTAAATCCACCCACATTCTACAGCACAAAATAAGTCCACCCCAACATCAAAGCTGACAAATACAAGCTCCAATTAAACAATTTACACAACCAACAGCATGCTTGAAAGCTCTCTTTAGCACATTAATAGCTTAATGTTCACTTCATAGTCTCAGCACAATTTAATTCACATAACACCTCTCATAAGCTCCCAGCACCACCAAGGGCTCTAGCACACCACATAAATCCACTTACAAAATTTACTTAAGTCCACAACACACACACACACACACACACACACCCACAGCACTCTCCAATATTATGCCCTCATAAAACAACTACCAAAAACCACAATTCATTCTCTAAAAGCTCCAATGCGCATATAAACACCTTTCAGTACAACCAAACTCACAGCACACTTTAGAGCACTCAAGTCCATCAATTAATAGCTAACCCAACACACAAAACCATCCCAATTTGGTAAAATCCGCGAGTCGCGTCCTCTATTTGGCTCCGCACAGCACCTCGCCGAACTTCGCGCACACTTGACGTCGTCCTGTGAGAGCAAAAAGGGGAAAACCACGTCAAAAACGGCCCACAATAATCCACGCGGCACCCCGGGCAACCACAGCCCGGCCGATGAAAAACCTGCGCGAGAGAAAAGAACGTGCCGCCTCCGCAGCCGCGGCGCTGCCAGCAGCTGCCCGCGCAGCGCCTTGGGCCTGCCGGGTGGCCCCCAGGCCCGCAGCGCGCGGCCAGCGCGGCGTCTGGGCCCGCCGCGCGGCCCCAGGCCCGCAGCGCGCGGCTGCGCCCAGCGCGCAGCGCGCGCCTGCTGCGCCCTGCACGCAGCGCGCGCCTGCTGCGGCCGCTACGCTCAGCGCGCAGCGCGCACCTGCTGCGCCCTGCGCGCGCCCGCTGCGCCCTCCGTGCAGCGCGCGCGCGCTCGCTGCGCCCAGCGCTCCCCGGCTGCTTGCTGTCCACCAACACCTACAGCGACACCCCCATCCCAGCCAACACAACCACCAAAAGACCAAAACTGAGCTTCTAAAGAAAATCTGCACATACCTCGTTGAGCTCGGCGCTCCGCTTGCTCAGCGGCTCCTCGCAGTAGGTCCAGACCAACCCCTCAAACCATCATCCCTTTTCACCATTTTTCTCTTTTCCTTCTTACTCCTTTTCTCTCTTTCTCCCTTTCTTTCTTTTCCTCTGTTTCCACTCAATTCCTCTGCTTGGCTTGGAGAAGAAGGCAATGGTGGTGAGGTGAGGTGGCGTGCTAATTAGGAGATGTTAATTAAAAAGAAAGGAGGGGGTAGCTGGGAGCATTAAATGCACCCAAAGAAAATATCCAAATCACACTTAAGTTCAAATCACAATAATCCACTCTCTTAACCAAATCACATCACTAATTCTTATCTTTCCTTCCAACCTTCCAGACCAAAACCCCAAAACCACTAATTAAATAAATTAAATAATTAATCCATTAAAAGCCCCCATCAACTCACTTTTCGACTCAACGGCCTCTGCGTCGATTCGAAATGCTTCCAACCCACTTATAATTACATTTGAAATATGTTACAAGTATTTTTGCTGCGTTTGGCCATTTCTGGGTCACCAAAAGCCTCATTGTATCAAAAATCGCTGGCGGACCCCGTTCTCACAATCCGGGTATCCGATCAACACGAAATTTTTACTGTGACCTTAAAACATAATTACACAGCTCCTGTAATTTTCTCAGAATTTTTCGACACTGTTGGCGGAGCCCGTTTTCACTATCGGGTATCCGATCAACGCGAAACTTTTTCTGTGGTCTTAAAACATATTTACGGGGCTCCCGTAATTTTCTCGGAATTTTCCGACACTGTGAATTTTCCACTAAAAATCTGGGCCCCCTTTCTCAAATAAATTTTTAAATGTCTCCATTTTAACCCGATTTGGGGCCCAACTCGCGTCCACATATTTTTTTACTTCCCTAACTTTCATAACACTAGTATTTCATACCACCTTTATTTATATTTATTTATGTGCCGAAAATTCGGTACATTACATTCTACCCCCCTTAAAATAAGTTTCGTCCTCGAAACTTGAATCACATCTCGACTCCTACTTGATCGAGAGGGAGGAAATCTTGCCCTCACTACTGGGCTCACTGTATGTCGTTACTGGGCCTCAAATTGCCCGCTCGCCGAACCATACGAGCAACTCATTCATGAATCCCTATCTCAATCCCGGAACAATTTCAGACTTGGTGCCTGACCACTTTCACTAAGTAGGTGACAGACACAGTTGAGCACTTGCTCTCTCAATTGCCACGAATGATCCAGTTTTTACTTGCGAAATTTTTCACTTTAATTCCGCCATCATTCTTTTCACAACAAGGTTGCATCTGCAACTAGTTACATCTACCGCATTTCCGGTCGCTCCCCTGCCTAAAGTAGAGGGCTAAGGTCAATTCCCGAGTACTCAGCTATCACACACGCTACAAGAGCTCCATGTCCACGGGTTATCAGCTAACCCGATATCTAGGTATATTAATAGGTTCACAAACCATGATCCAATAGGGGCCTATAGCCCAACTAATCCAACACTGCACCCTGGCTCTCACTAGCACACAGACCCAATCGTCATGCGGGTAGATCCCCTCTTAGGATTACTACCCCAATACTCCCACTAGGAGCTACAGTACCTCAATCACCACTAGCTCTACGGCCTGGTCATACCACACTCTCAGTGTACTAATAGCCTCAAGACTCACACGTGGCATTCCACGTCCCCGGGTCATCGCTCGGACTACCGTCCTGACCAAATCTCTATCATGCCCCGCCATCAGGTCTCGGGCCGCTGTCTCTCACAGCCGACTGCGCCTGCCCACTGGGCTACAGGCCCACAGTCCACAAACATGGTCCAGGCACGGATCGTCCCCAAGCGAACCCGCTAATCGTCGCCACGCAACTACTACGCTCCACTGAGCAAAATCCAACTAACTAGTCGTCAATCCACGACCCAAACAATCTATCAACTATGGCCACACTGGGCAAAGGCCAACGCGCCATCAAACCGGCTCTCTCTGGCTAAACAGTACCTGTGCTCCATGAGCACCTAAACCGTTGGGCATTTTACGCCCCCATGCTAACTCGCAACAATCCAGTGTTAAGCGATTTGCTTAAACACCCCAACGGCTCTCGTGCAACTCTCCCAACTGGGTCGAGGCACCACAATAACTGTTCACCAACTCTGGTGATTAACACGCGAATCCTACGGTGGCAATCCTTGCCGTTACACCGATCCATCAAATCGGCGCCACAAAACTCCCGCTCACTTGCGAGGTTTTCGAATCTCGAAACCTGTCCCGGGTCTTACCAACCCCACAATGCGGCAATTTAGCCACAATTATAGGCCACACGGTCACTACCGTTATCAGGGCGAACTTTCGCCACAAGGCCCACAAGTCTTTCTTGTCCTAACCTTTAGGACATAGCAACATGGCTCTTGCAACAGAGCGATCACCGGCATTTCACGAGTCGGTCCCTCACTGGACCTCATCAACTATACTTTGCCAGCATCCAGCTGACACAAGCTTATGGCATCTCTTACAGAAGGTGCAGGGTGCGCCGATAAAAGCTCGGCGGCCACTGCCACTCTCCCTACCGTCGCCCCTAAAGGCGGCGACGCTGTACACTCATGCGTCATTTATGCAGCCTCAACTTGCTGCGTTATCAGCCACTGGAGCCTATCTATCTGCTCCAACTGTCACGCTGACGCTACTCTTAGGCGTCGAAACCTGTCTTCCTGTCGGCGAAGAATTTTCGTCGACGGCAAGAAGTCTGACCTACTGTTGGACCACTCCAACAAGTGCGGTCACCTGCTATCGCAGCTCGTATACCACGTTTGACTCCGAGCCCTCTCGTGACTCGAGTCAAACAAGTGCGTTTCCCTATGTGGTGTCATCGCTACTATGCACACCACAACGAAACAACCAGCCCAAACTAAGCCATTTGAGCATCGCGCAGTCTATATACCGACAAAAAGGCTCGTCGACTCAATCATGCGAAAGTATAAGAGGGTACTCCTTTTCATCTCCAACATTACGTTGTCGGCCGCCCAACGTAATATTCGAAGAATGAAAGCTCGTTGCCCTCGATCAGTCCCAACATCCTTTTTGGGAACAACAAAACCCAATCAAGTACTTTCGCCACCACCCACGCACTCTCTCGTGCTAATCCCTAGGGTCTCCCTAAGGTTGCTAACCACCTAGGACTATTCCTAGGCTCTGATACCACTCTAATCTGTCACGCCCCGAGTCCGCCAATTTGTACGGTTCGGGCACGCCAACAGACCCGCCAATCGGGTAAAACCTTTTTCTACCCGAAAGGAACGGTAACATCCATAATAACACAACAAGTGTATGCGGAAGCTCAATATCAGAGTACTAAAAATCACTATAAATTTAAACTTTCATTCAATAACAAACAGTTTAAGCGGAAATGAAAGCATACAAGAGTGAACCATAAATTAAACTTATTACACTTTACATTCTGAACTTGCAAATAAAATTATTACATTTCTTTACATAATTCCTCACCATACAAGGTTCACTCAAGAAATACATAGAAAGGGATACCTCTGCTAGACCCTCTAGGTCACTATGCTGCTGGGCCCTTGCCCCTGTCGTATGCCTCGCTGTCGACTGCATCTGATCTGTCTCGACCGCTGCATCCATTCCCGAACCTGTGGGGGGGTCACCCAAGGGGTGTGAGAACTTACGAGCGAGTTCCCAGTGGGTTCAACCACCGAGAGAGAGTGTCCTACACCACTTGGTCCAATGGAAGCAATAATAATAGTGTGCTAGGAAACTAAAATCCTCAACATCAATATGCAGCTATGCAATAATATATCACTACACTATCTGTGTACAACCATCGACCCAGCACTACTCTGTCTAGCCACACTAGGCTGCTAAGCACCAACTCGGCCACTATGCCGCTGTATACTGGGTTCAACTAACCCGGCCACCCTGGCCACTCTATTTTTCTTTATTCTTTAGATTCTGGTGCTTTAGTTCAAGTTAACCCTTGGAAATTCTTATCCAACGGGCCCGAGCCCGGTAGTCTTGCTACCATAAGATAAGATTTCTAAGGTTGCCGATAACACTCGCGAGTGTTACCCCGTCCTGCCGGGGGAACTTGTCATACGGGACACTGCCCGATAGGGTCACTGCCCAACTCTGACAAGAGTACTCTATCTACCAGTCATACGGGTCGCTGCCCGGGAGAGGGACCCTGTCCAACTCCTGACCGTTGTACGTTCGCCCCCGGAGGTACGCCCGTTTTATCTTTAATTTTTCTTTCTTTTCTTTTCTTTTTCTTTCTCTTTTATTTTAGTTCTTAGCCTCTTTGCTTTTGAACACTTGCTTTCCTTTCTTATTCGAGCTTATAGCTCCCATTTTGCCACTGGCAAATCTCTTTCTTTGTTCCTTGATCATTTAGCTCTTTGCTTTCACTTTTAGCCCTTCGAAAGTACCTCGTCCGACGGGTCACTGCCCAGGGAGTCCTGCTCCACTTGACGAGTCTCAAATTCGAAGGCGCCATTTACATTTTCTTTATGCTTGTTAGCCACTTTTAGCTTGCATTTAAACTTTGCATTAATTACCTCTTATCCTAGGTCTCGCCGTCAGGATAACTAGAGAGTCACTTGGACTCTTATCATTTCTCTTTTATTCATTTAACTCAAATTGAAGTTAAAGTGATTGTCCATTTGCCCAGACACCTTATGACCCACTCTAAGGTTGTATTATTTAGCTTTTTGACTTTGTGATTACACAAACTTTTCCTTAGAGTTTGACTTTAAGTTGATCACTTTGCTATCAGTTTATTTCTTTAAACTTTGTGGCCACATACTCTTTTTATTGCCGAACCTGGAGCTACATTATCTCTATTTACTTGTTGCACCTTGCATTTAGAGTTACCTTGACTCTAATCCATTTTCTGTGAGTATAAACTCCACTAGTCACCTTAGGTTCTTTTACCTAAGTTTCATATCATGTTTAACCTAGAGTTCCTTGACTCTATGTTAACCAGTCTATTCTCAACCTACTAACTTACCTTAGGTTTTCTTTACCTAAGTCTTATATCATGCTCATCCTAGAGTCCTTGACTCTATGTTGATCACTTTATCCAGTGTCCTTAGGTTATCACCTAAGACCATGCCACTCGTCCTCCCTAGGATAACTCCTAAGTTTGATGTCACTCGTTAAACCCTGAATCTAGGTTTTCTCCTAGTCTTACTACCAACATGTCCTTTACCCTAATGCACATGATTCCTAGAGTTATACCCTAACATGATCATACTCATAATCAACAAATCTTTCTCATACATGTAATTATTTCATTTCATTCATCAATTAGTAATTACTTCTACGCATGCATATTCATCAAGAATCTTTGGCAACCAACAGTTGCACTTTATCTCTGTGTCAGATTGCACACACACATCTATTCCTCTATCCCTGGCAACCAACAGTTGCCCTTATTCTATCTGAATTTATCTACACAAGCAATCATCACCAACAGCACCTTTAAAAACTCCAACCATCCAATTAAACCCAACAGGACACCCCATAACCCACCACACCAACAAAATTCCAAGAGGGCTCCCAGTACAGCACAAATTAGTACCCTCACAAATTCATTCCAAAAGAAATTCACAACACACTTAAAAATACTAGATCCCAAAATCATAAATTACTTAAGTCCATTCTCACCTACACACAATTACACACTTATACCAATCCACCTCTCCAAACATTAATCCCTTACACACCACTATCCACAACAGCCACAAGTCCAACATAAAATGAAAGCTCACCTCCATAAATCATTTAAATCCACCCACATTCTACAGCACAAAATAAGTCCACCCCAACATCAAAAGCTGACAAATACAAGCTCCAATTAAACAATTTACACAACCAACAGCATGCTTGAAAGCTCTCTTTAGCACATTAATAGCTTAATGTTCACTTCATAGTCTCAGCACAATTTAATTCACATAACACCTCTCATAAGCTCCCAGCACCACCAAGGGCTCTAGCACACCACATAAATCCACTTACAAAATTTACTTAAGTCCACAACACACACACACACACACACACACCCACAGCACTCTCCAATATTATGCCCTCATAAAACAACTACCAAAAACCACAATTCATTCTCTAAAAGCTCCAATGCGCATATAAACACCTTTCAGTACAACCAAACTCACAGCACACTTTAGAGCACTCAAGTCCATCAATTAATAGCTAACCCAACACACAAAACCATCCCAATTTGGTAAAATCCGCGAGTCGCGTCCTCTATTTGGCTCCGCACAGCACCTCGCCGAACTTCGCGCACACTTGACGTCGTCCTGTGAGAGCAAAAAGGGGAAAAACCACGTCAAAAACGGCCCACAATAATCCACGCGGCACCCCGGGCAACCACAGCCCGGCCGATGAAAAACCTGCGCGAGAGAAAAAGAACGTGCCGCCTCCGCAGCCGCGGCGCTGCCAGCAGCTGCCCGCGCAGCGCCTTGGGCCTGCCGGGTGGCCCCCAGGCCCGCAGCGCGCGGC
Organism: Tillandsia fasciculata; assembly: GCA_029168755.2. Taxonomy (NCBI): domain Eukaryota; kingdom Viridiplantae; phylum Streptophyta; class Magnoliopsida; order Poales; family Bromeliaceae; genus Tillandsia; species Tillandsia fasciculata. Next base: position 402,084 of record JAQOTM010000027.1, on the reverse strand, counting down.
CAGCGCGGCGTCTGGGCCCGCCGCGCGGCCCCCAGGCCCGCAGCGCGCGGCTGCGCCCAGCGCGCAGCGCGCGCCTGCTGCGCCCTGCACGCAGCGCGCGCCTGCTGCGGCCGCTACGCTCAGCGCGCAGCGCGCACCTGCTGCGCCCTGCGCGCGGCCGCTGCGCCCTCCGTGCAGCGCGCGCTCGCTGCGCCCAGCGCTCCCCGGCTGCTTGCTGTCCACCAACACCTACAGCGACACCCCCATCCCAGCCAACACAACCACCAAAAAGACCAAAACTGAGCTTCTAAAGAAAATCTGCACATACCTCGTTGAGCTCGGCGCTCCGCTTGCTCAGCGGCTCCTCGCAGTAGGTCCAGACCAACCCCTCAAACCATCATCCCTTTTCACCATTTTTCTCTTTTCCTTCTTACTCCTTTTCTCTCTTTCTCCCTTTCTTTCTTTTCCTCTGTTTCCACTCAATTCCTCTGCTTGGCTTGGAGAAGAAGGCAATGGTGGTGAGGTGAGGTGGCGTGCTAATTAGGAGATGTTAATTAAAAAGAAAGGAGGGGGTAGCTGGGAGCATTAAATGCACCCAAAGAAAATATCCAAATCACACTTAAGTTCAAATCACAATAATCCACTCTCTTAACCAAATCACATCACTAATTCTTATCTTTCCTTCCAACCTTCCAGACCAAAACCCCAAAACCACTAATTAAATAAATTAAATAATTAATCCATTAAAAGCCCCCATCAACTCACTTTTCGACTCAACGGCCTCTGCGTCGATTCGAAATGCTTCCAACCCACTTATAATTACATTTGAAATATGTTACAAGTATTTTTGCTGCGTTTGGCCATTTCTGGGTCACCAAAAGCCTCATTGTATCAAAAATCGCTGGCGGACCCCGTTCTCACAATCCGGGTATCCGATCAACACGAAATTTTTACTGTGACCTTAAAACATAATTACACAGCTCCTGTAATTTTCTCAGAATTTTTCGACACTGTTGGCGGAGCCCGTTTTCACTATCGGGTATCCGATCAACGCGAAACTTTTTCTGTGGTCTTAAAACATATTTACGGGGCTCCCGTAATTTTCTCGGAATTTTCCGACACTGTGAATTTTCCACTAAAAATCTGGGCCCCCTTTCTCAAATAAATTTTTAAATGTCTCCATTTTAACCCGATTTGGGGCCCAACTCGCGTCCACATATTTTTTTACTTCCCTAACTTTCATAACACTAGTATTTCATACCACCTTTATTTATATTTATTTATGTGCCGAAAATTCGGTACATTACATTCTACCCCCCTTAAAATAAGTTTCGTCCTCGAAACTTGAATCACATCTCGACTCCTACTTGATCGAGAGGGAGGAAATCTTGCCCTCACTACTGGGCTCACTGTATGTCGTTACTGGGCCTCAAATTGCCCGCTCGCCGAACCATACGAGCAACTCATTCATGAATCCCTATCTCAATCCCGGAACAATTTCAGACTTGGTGCCTGACCACTTTCACTAAGTAGGTGACAGACACAGTTGAGCACTTGCTCTCTCAATTGCCACGAATGATCCAGTTTTTACTTGCGAAATTTTTCACTTTAATTCCGCCATCATTCTTTTCACAACAAGGTTGCATCTGCAACTAGTTACATCTACCGCATTTCCGGTCGCTCCCCTGCCTAAAGTAGAGGGCTAAGGTCAATTCCCGAGTCCTCAACTATCACACACGCTACAAGAGCTCCATGTCCACGGGTTATCAGCTAACCCGATATCTAGGTATATTAATAGGTTCACAAACCATGATCCAATAGGGGCCTATAGCCCAACTAATCCAACACTGCACCCTGGCTCTCACTAGCACACAGACCCAATCGTCATGCGGGTAGATCCCCTCTTAGGATTACTACCCCAATACTCCCACTAGGAGCTACAGTACCTCAATCACCACTAGCTCTACGGCCTGGTCATACCACACTCTCAGTGTACTAATAGCCTCAAGCTCACACGTGGCATTCCACGTCCCCGGGTCATCGCTCGGACTACCGTCCCGACCAAATCTCTATCATGCCCCGCCATCAGGTCTCGGGCCGCTGTCTCTCACAGCCGACTGCGCCTGCCCACTGGGCTACAGGCCCACAGTCCACAAACATGGTCCAGGCACGGATCGTCCCCAAGCGAACCCGCTAATCGTCGCCACGCGACTACTATGCTCCACCGAGCAAAACCAACTAACTAGTTGTCAATCCACGACCCAAACAATCTATCAACTCTGGCCACACTGGGCAAAGGCTAACGCGCCATCTAATCAGCTCTCTCTGGCTAAACAGTACCTGTGCTCCATGAGCACCAAACAGTTGGGCGTTTTACGCCCCCATGCTAACTCGCAACAATCCAGTGTTAAGCGATTTGCTTAAACACCCCAACGGCTCTCGTGCAACTCTCCCAACTGGGTCGAGGCACCACAATAACTGTTCACCAACTCTGGTGATTAACACGCGAATCCTACGGTGGCAATCCTTGCCGTTATACCGATCCATCAAACCGGCGCCACAAAACTCCCGCTCACTTGCGAGGTTTTCGAATCTCGAAACCTGTCCCGGGTCTTACCAACCCCACAATGCGGCAATTTAGCCACAATGATAGGCCACACGGTCACTACCGTTATCAGGGCGAACTTTCGCCACAAGGCCCACAAGTCTTTCTTGTCCTAACCTTTAGGACATAGCAACATGGCTCTCGCAACAGAGCGATCACCGGCATTTCACGAGTCGGTCTCTCACTGGACCTCATCAACTATACTTTGCCAGCATCCAGCTGACACAAGCTTATGGCATCTCTTACAGAAGGTGCAGGGTGCGCCGACAAAAGCTCGGCGGCCACTGCCACTCTCCCTACTGTCGCCCCTAAAGGCGGCGACGCTGTACACTCATGCGTCATTTATGCAGCCTCAACTTGCTGCGTTATCAGCCACTGGAGCCTATCTATCTGCTCCAACTGTCACGCTGACGCCACTCTTAGGCGTCGAAACCTGTCTTCCTGTCGGCGAAGAATTTTCGTCGACGGCAAGAAGTCTGACCTACTGTTGGACCACTCCAACAAGTGCGGTCACCTGCTATCGCAGCTCGTATACCACGTTTGACTCCGAGCCCTCTCGTGACTCGAGTCAAACAAGTGCGTTTCCCTATGTGGTGTCATCGCTACTATGCACACCACAACGAAACAACCAGCCCAAACTAAGCCATTTGAGCATCGCGCAGTCTATATACCGACAAAAAGGCTCGTCGACTCAATCATGCGAAAGTATAAGAGGGTACTCCTTTTCATCTCCAACATTACGTTGTCGGCCGCCCAACGTAATATTCGAAGAATGAAAGCTCGTTGCCCTCGATCAGTCCCAACATCCTTTTTGGGAACAACAAAACCCAATCAAGTACTTTCGCCACCACCCACGCACTCTCTCGTGCTAATCCCTAGGGTCTCCCTAAGGTTGCTAACCACCTAGGACTATTCCTAGGCTCTGATACCACTCTAATCTGTCACGCCCCGAGTCCGCCAATTTGTACGGTTCGGGCACGCCAACAGACCCGCCAATCGGGTAAAACCTTTTTCTACCCGAAAGGAACGGTAACATCCATAATAACACAACAAGTGTATGCGGAAGCTCAATATCAGAGTACTAAAAATCACTATAAATTTAAACTTTCATTCAATAACAAACAGTTTAAGCGGAAATGAAAGCATACAAGAGTGAACCATAAATTAAACTTATTACACTTTACATTCTGAACTTGCAAATAAAATTATTACATTTTCTTTACATAATTCCTCACCATACAAGGTTCACTCAAGAAATACATAGAAAGGGATACCTCTGCTAGACCCTCTAGGTCACTATGCTGCTGGGCCCTTGCCCCTGTCGTATGCCTCGCTGTCGTCTGCATCTGATCTGTCTCGACCGCTGCATCCATTCCCGAACCTGTGGGGGGGTCACCCAAGGGGTGTGAGAACTTACGAGCGAGTTCCCAGTGGGTTCAACCACCGAGAGAAAGTGTCCTACACCACTTGGTCCAATGGAAGCAATAATAATAGTGTGCTAGGAAACTAAAATCCTCAACATCAATATGCAGCTATGCAATAATATATCACTACACTATCTGTGTACAACCATCGACCCAGCACTACTCTGTCTAGCCACACTAGGCTGCTAAGCACCAACTCGGCCACTATGCCGCTGTATACTGGGTTCAACTAACCCGGCCACCCTGGCCACTCTATTTTTCTTTATTCTTTAGATTCTGGTGCTTTAGTTCAAGTTAACCCTTGGAAATTCTTATCCAACGGGCCCGAGCCCGGTAGTCTTGCTACCATAAGATAAGATTTCTAAGGTTGCCGATAACACTCGCGAGTGTTACCCCGTCCTGGGGGGAACTTGTCATACGGGACACTGCCCGATAGGGTCACTGCCCAACTCTGACAAGAGTACTCTATCTACCAGTCATACGGGTCGCTGCCCGGGAGAGGGACCCTGTCCAACTCCTGACCGTTGTACGTTCGCCCCCGGAGGTACGCCCGTTTTATCTTTAATTTTCTTTCTTTTCTTTTCTTTTTCTTTCTCTTTTATTTTAGTTCTTAGCCTCTTTGCTTTTGAACACTTGCTTTCCTTTCTTATTCGAGCTTATAGCTCCCATTTTGCCACTGGCAAATCTCTTTCTTTTTCCTTGATCATTTAGCTCTTTGCTTTCACTTTTAGCCCTTCGAAAGTACCTCGTCCGACGGGTCACTGCCCAGGGAGTCCTGCTCCACTTGACGAGTCTCAAATTCGAAGGCGCCATTTACATTTTCTTTATGCTTGTTAGCCACTTTTAGCTTGCATTTAAACTTTGCATTAATTACCTCTTATCCTAGGTCTCGCCGTCAGGATAACTAGAGAGTCACTTGGACTCTTATCATTTCTCTTTTATTCATTTAACTCAAATTGAAGTTAAAGTGATTGTCCATTTGCCCAGACACCTTATGACCCACTCTAAGGTTGTATTATTTAGCTTTTTGACTTTGTGATTACACAAACTTTTCCTTAGAGTTTGACTTTAAGTTGATCACTTTGCTATCAGTTTATTTCTTTAACTTTGTGGCCACATACTCTTTTTATTGCCGAACCTGGAGCTACATTATCTCTATTTACTTGTTGCACCTTGCATTTAGAGTTACCTTGACTCTAATCCATTTTCTGTGAGTATAAACTCCACTAGTCACCTTAGGTTCTTTTACCTAAGTTTCATATCATGTTTAACCTAGAGTTCCTTGACTCTATGTTAACCAGTCTATTCTCAACCTACTAACTTACCTTAGGTTTTCTTTACCTAAGTCTTATATCATGCTCATCCTAGAGTCCTTGACTCTATGTTGATCACTTTATCCAGTGTCCTTAGGTTATCACCTAAGACCATGCCACTCGTCCTCCCTAGGATAACTCCTAAGTTTGATGTCACTCGTTAAACCCTGAATCTAGGTTTTCTCCTAGTCTTACTACCAACATGTCCTTTCCCTAATGCACATGATTCCTAGAGTTATACCCTAACATGATCATACTCATAATCAACAAATCTTTCTCATACATGTAATTATTTCATTTCATTCATCAATTAGTAATTACTTCTACGCATGCATATTCATCAAGAATCTTTGGCAACCAACAGTTGCACTTTATCTCTGTGTCAGATTGCACACACACATCTATTCCTCTATCCCTGGCAACCAACAGTTGCCCTTATTCTATCTGAATTTATCTACACAAGCAATCATCACACAACCAGCACCTTTAAAAACTCCAACCATCCAATTAAACCCAACAGGACACCCCATAACCCACCACACCAACAAAATTCCAAGAGGGCTCCCAGTACAGCACAAATTAGTACCCTCACAAATTCATTCCCAAAGAATTCACAACACACTTAAAAATACTAGATCCCAAAATCATAAATTACTTAAGTCCATTCTCACCTACACACAATTACACACTTATACCAATCCACACACACTTATACCAATCCACCTCTCCAAACATTAATCCCTTACACACCACTATCCACAACAGCCACAAGTCCAACATAAAATGAAAGCTCACCTCCATAAATCATTTAAATCCACCCACATTCTACAGCACAAAATAAGTCCACCCCAACATCAAAAGCTGACAAATACAAGCTCCAATTAAACAATTTACACAACCAACAGCATGCTTGAAAGCTCTCTTTAGCACATTAATAGCTTAATGTTCACTTCATAGTCTCAGCACAATTTAATTCACATAACACCTCTCATAAGCTCCCAGCACCACCAAGGGCTCTAGCACACCACATAAATCCACTTACAAAATTTACTTAAGTCCACAACACACACACACACACACACACCCACAGCACTCTCCAATATTATGCCCTCATAAAACAACTACCAAAAACCACAATTCATTCTCTAAAAGCTCCAATGCGCATATAAACACCTTTCAGTACAACCAAACTCACAGCACACTTTAGAGCACTCAAGTCCATCAATTAATAGCTAACCCAACACACAAAACCATCCCAATTTGGTAAAATCCGCGAGTCGCGTCCTCTATTTGGCTCCGCACAGCACCTCGCCGAACTTCGCGCACACTTGACGTCGTCCTGTGAGAGCAAAAAGGGGAAAAACCACGTCAAAAACGGCCCACAATAATCCACGCGGCACCCCGGGCAACCACAGCCCGGCCGATGAAAAACCTGCGCGAGAGAAAAAGAACGTGCCGCCACCGCAGCCGTGGCGCTGCCAGCAGCTGCCCGCGCAGCGCCTTGGGCCTGCCGGGTGGCCCCCAGGCCCGCAGCGCGCGCGGCCAGCGCGGCGTCTGGGCCCGCCGCGCGGCCCCCAGGCCCGCAGCGCGCGGCTGCGCCCAGCGCGCAGCGCGCGCTGCTGCGCCCTGCGCGCGGTGCGCGGCCGCTGCGCCCTGCACGCAGCGCGCGCCTGCTGCGGCCGCTACGCTCAGCGCGCAGCGCGCACCTGCTGCGCCCTGCGCGCGGCCGCTGCGCCCTCCGTGCAGCGCGCGCTCGCTGCGCCCAGCGCTCCCGGCTGCTTGCTGTCCACCAACACCTACAGCGACACCCCCATCCCAGCCAACACAACCACCAAAAAGACCAAAACTGAGCTTCTAAAGAAAATCTGCACATACCTCGTTGAGCTCGGCGCTCCGCTTGCTCAGCGGCTCCTCGCAGTAGGTCCAGACCAACCCCTCAAACCATCATCCCTTTTCACCATTTTTCTCTTTTTCTTCTTACTCCTTTTCTCTCTTTCTCCCTTTCTTTCTTTTCCTCTGTTTCCACTCAATTCCTCTGCTTGGCTTGGAGAAGAAGGCAATGGTGGTGAGGTGAGGTGGCGTGCTAATTAGGAGATGTTAATTAAAAAGAAAGGAGGGGGTAGCTGGGAGCATTAAATGCACCCAAAGAAAATATCCAAATCACACTTAAGTTCAAATCACAATAATCCACTCTCTTAACCAAATCACATCACTAATTCTTATCTTTCCTTCCAACCTTCCAGACCAAAACCCCAAAACCACTAATTAAATAAATTAAATAATTAATCCATTAAAAGCCCCCATCAACTCACTTTTCGACTCAACGGCCTCTGCGTCGATTCGAAATGCTTCCAACCCACTTATAATTACATTTGAAATATGTTACAAGTATTTTTGCTGCGTTTGGCCATTCTGGGTCACCAAAAGCCTCATTGTATCAAAAATCGCTGGCGGACCCCGTTCTCACAATCCGGGTATCCGATCAACACGAAATTTTTACTGTGACCTTAAAACATAATTACACAGCTCCTGTAATTTTCTCAGAATTTTTTGACACTGTTGGCGGAGCCCGTTTTCACTATCGGGTATCCGATCAACGCGAAACTTTTTCTGTGGTCTTAAAACATATTTACGGGGCTCCCGTAATTTTCTCGGAATTTTCCGACACTGTGAATTTTCCACTAAAAATCTGGGCCCCCTTTCTCAAATAAATTTTTAAATGTCTCCATTTTAACCCGATTTGGGGCCCAACTCGCGTCCACATATTTTTTTACTTCCCTAACTTTCATAACACTAGTATTTCATACCACCTTTATTTATATTTATTTATGTGCCGAAAATTCGGTACATTACATGCTATCCCATGAATCCATACAGAAAAAGGGTCAAGAAGAACCTCGGGATCCGTGCCAACGACTCAAAACCGAAATACGCGATCAAATAAAAGATGTAGCTCTACCTGTTAGGAGTGTGTCGGCGCAAGAATCACTAAAAAAGGAGGTCGGGGTAGCCCAGGGGAAATTTCACACCGATCTGCGACGAAGAAGAACACCGAAGATGAAACGTCGCTCCGTGCCATAAAATCTGAAATCTCGGGAAGCGTGCTCCTAAAAATCCCAAAACTCTGCAGGAAGATCGAGCACTCGAAGATCTACAACTTTGTTTAAGGGTGCAGGGGCAGAAGAGCTCGGGGAAGAGAGAAAACCGCAAAAGAAGAGGGCTCGGGTTCAACAAATAGGACAGCCAAACCAAACAATTCCAAAAATTACCTCTTTGTCTTCGGATTCGGGCTCCCGGAACAATTGGGCTGCTACAGTAATGGGCCCGGCCCGTTACTGTGCAGGCCCGAAAGGTCCACGGCCCGCCACGCGTCCGCTGCGCGCCCGCAACGCCCGGAGCACGTGCGCCCGCGAATCGCGCGACGCCGCGTGTGCGACACGCGGACGTGCGCGGCTGCGCCCGACCAACCATGGGGCGCCACGTGGCGCCCCCACGTCGCCCCCCCACGTCGCGCTGACGTACGGACACCTGCCCCCGTCGCTGCGTGGACCGCGCGCACAAGGACCCTCCAACCACAGGCTGCCACGTAGCCATCCCTCGGTCCACCGTACACTCCGCCAAACCCGTGGACCGCGCTCACTGCGCCCGCCAACCGGGAGGCGCCACGTGGCCCGCGCCCGGTGCACGCCCTCTGCGGTGGACCGCGCGCCTCCGCCGCCGCCAACCGCCGCGCTCCGCCACCCGCCGCCGCCGCCGGCGCCTCTCCGGCCGCCGGAACAGTAACCCCACGCCTCGAAATGCGTGTTTTCGCATCCGGGCTCCGAAAAATTCAAGTAAATAGTCCATTTCGCTCGTTTTCGCGCGCTGAATCCAAATCCGAGGTCCGTTCGGCCAAATTCCACTTCTAAATTTTTCCAAAAATTCCCGAAAAAGTAAACTTGATCCATTTTTCATGCCGGGTCAAAATCTTGGTTCCAATAAGCGCGTAAAAACTTCAATCATCCAATATGGACTTCCAGAAAAGAAAACAAGCTCCAACTTCACCAGAAAACCAATTCTTGGGCCCGACACGCGCACACACACACCCCGAAGCCACTATTCCAACAGTAAACCCTTAAGTGGGGATTCGGGTCCTCACACGTTCGCCCACTAAAAGAAAGTTTCGTCCTCGAAACAAACACGGCTCAAAGGCGTGGCTCACGTGGGCGGCGCCTTGCCCGCCAACCAGCGGCCGACACGCCGCGTGTCCCGCGCCAGCGTGCGTACGGCGTCGGCGCCGCGTGCTCCGCGCGCTCGTGAGCTCGCGAATTCGGGGCCGCCACGTGGTGCGCCCCGGTCCACGCACCCGACCGCCCGACGCCGCTCGTGAAAAGGATCATCCGGTACGTCAAAGGAACTGTAAATTTCGGAATTTGGTATCCTATGGGAACAACTCTTGACATTGTAGGATACTCAGATATCGATTGGGCAGGATCTGTGGATGATCGGAAAAGTACGAGTGGTGCATGTTTTTATCTTGGCCATTTGTAGTAATCCGGAATATTTTATTTTTAATAAATAAAATAAAAGTTGAAATTTAGCCTGAGTTAGATTCTAAAGATCTAATTTAATCTATTTGATCAATTGCCGGGGAGCACGTTGCACGAATTACGAGGCAAAAAGGTTAATTTCCAATCCGGACATGATCTTGGAAATTTGAGTTGACCGTTGCGATCGTCTCGTCGAACTGAGCAAGTTTTATATTCAGCACTTTTCGATCTGACGGTCGGATTTTCCAGAATTCAAAGAAGAAGTGGACAATTAATTGCGACTAATGTAACAGTGCCATGCTCACAGTATTTTAAGTTGAATACTGTATATGAACAGTAACCCTTGGTTTTTAATTGTCCCTTGAAGCAACGTTAGCCAATTTATCATCTGGGCTCCTAATTTAGTGATTCGAGTAGTCAATTCTAGTTATTTTCGACGTTCTGAACGCAATGGCGCAGTCGAAAATTATGTTTGACGACTCTGGAATGTCGAAAAACGTGAAAACTGTAAAATGAGACAGTTTTTATGGAACAGAATTTTATCTGGACGTCGCGTCGAAAAAACAAAAATCGCTACCTTGAAGATTTCGACGTTCCGGAATCAACGGCGAAATCCGTTTTTCATTCTGATAACCGGAACTCCTCGAAATGCGTGAAATACAGCAAAAATAGTGATATTTTGCGCATAAACCCAGTATTTTATGCTCCGGAAAGCGTGCCACCTATAGGTCAAGGACTATTATGTAAGAGTGAATTTTTGGTGAAGGACTTGGGTTAAAATATGGCCTGTGGAGGGGGGTTTGATGCAATTGTTACAAGATGCATGTATATAAATGCATTCGTGAGTGACTCTTGGGCATCCCACATACACCCGAAGCCACCCCTTCACCTTTCTCTGGAAACGGCACTCCCACAGCATCCTCTCCAACCATCGCACCCGTGCTCCGCCGTCGTCCCTGTCGCCGGAGCAGCCAAGAAAACCACCCAAGTGATGAGGGTCTTCTCGGGTTCATGGATGGAGTATTAACCTGGGAAGCTTTGGGGTGTTCTGAGAGGGTCTGATGGTGTTTCTGTGAGTTTTGCACCGAGCCCGGGGTTTCCCGACGCTGGGCGCCGCCGTGCACCGCCGCAGCCATCACTTTCTTCTTCCTCTCTCCGGCGAGGTAAGAAAGTGTAAACTTTTTGTTATTTGATGGCCCTAGATCCTTGTAGTATCTTCCTGACGTCGTGGGGGTCATCCTCATGCAGTCCGAGCCGCCGTCGTGCTCCCGGTTGCCGGCGGGAGCCTCTTATCGCCGGAAAACCATGGTTCGGCTGAGGAATTTTTCCGACCATTGAAACCATAATCAAAACCGTTGGATCTTGTCTACTCGACGACTGCAACCTCTCAGCCAAGTGTCATGATGATCGGTTGAAGATCCATGTCGTACCAGTTTGCCCTAGAACCGGGCAAAATAGTGTTTTGGCCGAACCTCGCCGGCCGGCGCCGCCGTGCACCCGCGCCGCCGGCCACCGCCTTGGCAAGCTCCGTAGCACCAAGTGGAGCCATCTGGTCCAAGGGGAGGGCCTCTAGTGTCCCGGATCCAAATCCGCCATTAGAGCATCTTTGTCTTCACCGAGCTCGGGTGAGCTCCGCCGCCTCGCGTCGCCGGCGCTTTCTGCCGCCGGCAAGTGACCCAGGTGAGTTTTTAGGACCCTTTAGAAGCTTCCTATCATGTTGCATGTGGGTTTTAACGTGGAGGATGTGATCTCTGTTGTTGCACCTAGATGTTAGCCCGAGCTCCACCGCCGGTCGCCGCCGTCGCCTCCAGTCGCCGGTGAGACCCCCAGGTAACCTCTAAATTCTGTAGGCTAGCTTCCCTTCCATTTTAGAAGCCCCAGAATTTGCCTCTTTGCTGAGATTGGGCTCGGGCAAGGTTAGGCTATGTGTTTAGAAAAATTGCCCCTCAGGTGTTCGATGAAATGCTTCAATGATGTTAAGTTTGGAATCTGGCCATGATCAAAATATGAAAGTTGTTACACACACTTCCCTGAGCTTGATGCTCACCTCAGTTCCAATTTTGACTGAGTGGATGTATTGTGGTGTGTTATCGACGTGTTAGAGAGCTTGTAGGATGGATATTCTTATCCAGCAAGTTTTGGGCTTCCCAATGGTGAGCCCTGTGATCCTTGCAATGTTTAGAGACACTTTCATATACAAAGTTCATCTGTTTGACGAACGGATTAAAAGTTATAGAGAAATCAACCTAAAACTAAAATGTTGGAACAAAACAATGTTCCGTGCTTTTGGCGAAGCCGCGACAGTGTATTCCTAGCTAATTTGGGGTCACTGGACGCGGTGCTCGCGTCAGATTTGGTGTTTGAAGTCCCGGAGAAACAAAAATGCATTTTGGCTATGTTAGAGAAGAATTTTATGGGCCAAAGTTTTCCTCGGGTCTCGTGCTGCTTCCAAATGGTGAGCACGGGCTTCGTCATGTCATAACGGACACGCTGAAACTTACGGCGCTGTCATCGGACTTCTGGTTTGAAAGAACGAGCGAAAACAGCGCTCAAAACGGCCTTAAAATGTGAATTCTAGAAAAGGTTAAGTTAAAAGGGGTCAATTAATTTCTGAACAATATCTAATTCAGGTGTTCCAGTAGATCTTCGAGTTAGTTGCAGATCCGGTCTTTTCGCCTGCGTTTTGACAGGTGGGTTATCTTCGGTCCGGGCTTTATCAGTTCGGCCCTCGGTGTACGGTATTGGTTGGACTCCTGTTCTTGTTAATCTAGGTTATATTTGAGCCTGTCTGCCTTTGATTGTGATATATATTGCTTTGACTGATTGGCTATTAGTTGCACTTCTATGCTTGATTATCATATTGATCTATTAATGTTTGAGCCTGCCATTCCTTTCGATCAATTATGCTTGATCTATAGTCTCTGTCTTTGTTGATTGCCCTGCATGATCTTTAGCTGTTTCCCAGTTGCTCCTATGATTATCTGGATTTTTGCCATGCCCGATTGGACATACTTGTGCCTGGTGATCTTTGTTGCTGAGCTCGTACTGCCGAACACATGTATATTTTATTTAAATAACGATTTTACCCAAGCTTCGTAGTGTCGCCTGCGTCTGTTCTTGTTTGATAGGACAAGGGCACTGCTCTGCGAGGTTTGAACCCAAAACCTGTTTTAATGATTTTTCTTAAAACTGCATGTATTTGGACAGTATGACTTGGTCTGTAGTTGCTAAACCTGGTTCTATTTCATAGTGGCTGTTGATTATATTCCGCTTTGCCTTCGTGATTGGCTGGTGTTACATCCTGATCTATGTTTTAGAGATTTTTTATTATATTCCGCATTTGCATTCGTTGGTTAATAGATGTTGAGCTTGCTTCCTGATGATCAAATATTACACTGCTGAATACATAATTTTAATCAACCAATGTTTTACCGAGCTTCGTAGGGTCGCCGGAGTCTGTTCTTGTTTGATAGGACAAAGGCAATTGCTCTGCGAGGTTTGGAAACCCAAGCTTTGTAGTGTCGCCTGAGTCTGTTCTTGTTTGATAGGACGAGGGCAACGCTCTTCGAGGTTTGGACTTTTCAAAATAGTTTTGTCTTAAAAAAAATATGTGTTCAGTTTTGTATGTTTGGTTGGTCTGCCTGATTGAGTTGAGATTTGCTGTTGATCTTATGTTGAGTTGAGATTTGCCTTTGATCTTGCATATGAGTTGAGATTCAGTTGATTTTGCTATTGCATCCCAGTGGGGATTTTCCCGGCTTGTTGCCGATTACCCGGTCAGTGGACCGTGAGCTTGAGCATTTGCATATGATTCGCCCGCACCGTTGTACTTCACGAACATCAGCGGAGTCATGACCCGTAGCGATGTTCTTTACCGGTAAAGTGGTTAGCAGTTGCGACCCGTGACCCTAGTCTGGGGAATGTCAACCAGGTGGTGCCAGGTGGGCAGTTTGCCTGAGGTCTTGTGGGACCAATATGGTGGCTTGTAATTGGGTATTTTGAGTTATCCTGTGTTTGATGCATGATTCTGCTTGTTTTACCTGCTCTAGTTATAGCCTGCTTTTGTCATGATACTTGTTTATCCTGTTTTCAATTCCTGGTTTAGTTGAAGATAGTCGTTTATTGAAACCTGCCTATTCACTTATTCAGCATGCTTGATTCATCTTATTCCTGTCAAGATTATACATGTTCCTTTGGTTATTCTTTTGCTTCATAAATGCTACCTATATGATTCTCCTGATTCCTATGCCTGTTATAGATGTCAGCCTATGCTTGCTTCAAGATTTGCTAAATTGATTTAACTGTAGCTCCAACTATATATCTGTTATTCCTAACATGTGATCATTTACTATCCTCTAGTATTGTATACCAGTAGGTACGATCTGCTATTTCTCGGCTCGTCGTGCCCACTGGGATACACTCGGTGTGTCTCACACCCTCGGGTGACTGTTTTTCAGGTCGAGCGGTGTTGGGATGTCGGGACGAGTTGGTGAGGTTTCGAGTTAGAGTTTGACCCTGGACAGCCGAAAGCACATGTATTTGTATCAGAAAAAGGAAATGTGTAATTCATTCGTAAAGTTGTTGTAATAATTATTTTGTAATCTTAATAGATGTAGTACGTAGTTAGTACTCTGATGTTGTTGCCTGTTAGCCGTGCATATATAGAAAAGGCTCAATCCCAAAGGGGATTGGGACTCTTCTATATATGTGGCGGTCTGTCATTGCCCTGGCTGTTTTGCAACTCTGATTTGAAAAAAAAAAAAAAAATTTTTAGACGCTGGTTTTTAAACTCGGGGGCGTGACACCATTACCTTGTTGCATGGCATAGTAAAAAGCAAAACTGCATTGCACTCTCGACTGCCGAAGCGGAATATATTTCAGCGGGTAGTTGTTCAATCCAACTCATTTGGAAGAAAAGTATGTTGAGCGACTTCCGAATTTCAGCAACTTCGGTAACAATTTTTTGTGACAACACAAGTGCCATAAATATTTCCAAAAACCCTGTGTTGCACTCAAGAACAAAACACATTGAACTTAGATATCATTTTCTAAGAGAGCTAGTTGAATCAAATATTCTTCAACTTTCCTACATTTCAACTGAGGATCAATTAGCTGACATTTTAACAAAACCTTTGGATCAAAAACGATTTACTCATTTGCGTAAGGCAATTGGAATGCTTTCCTTGAAATAACTTCTTTTTGAAACCTTTGCTTAGGTTAGGTTTTGTTTTGTGTTTTTGTTCATTATCTATGTTTGTACATAGAACATTAATTGAGCATTAGTTATATTGACTTTAACTGCATCCTTTTATATAATCAGAAATTTATTATGCTTTGGATATCATAATAATTCATTTGATGCAATGATCATTTATGTCAATTAAGTCATCTTTGTTTTGATCAAAGTCAATTTCTCTCTCAAATGATCTCTTGGTATAGTTTTTATCTTATTTGACA
Organism: Tillandsia fasciculata; assembly: GCA_029168755.2. Taxonomy (NCBI): domain Eukaryota; kingdom Viridiplantae; phylum Streptophyta; class Magnoliopsida; order Poales; family Bromeliaceae; genus Tillandsia; species Tillandsia fasciculata. The sequence goes on along the minus strand of JAQOTM010000027.1, from coordinate 386,777 downwards.
ATTGAGTCGAGTATGAAATCGAGATCAATCTTTGGTTGAATACTTTATATTTTAAATAATTGATAGCCAATTGAGGGAGAGTTAATTAAATTGTTATGCTCAAAAGATGTGCAAAGAGTTACATCCCAATGAGGAGTGTGAAAACTACCACCACATGGAGAAAAGAGCTACCACCTCGGTCGTCCAAGTACTGTGTGCAGCTACATTGTTACGGAATTTGAGTTGGCGTATTTCGTGAAAGTGTTAAGTCTTGAAGATTGAAGATGAAAGAACTTTGGATCATATACCTCAATCTCAAGAAAGAAGAATTCAAAAGGATCAGGTATGTTTAACTAAAGATTTTGGTGATCCGAATACTTCTTATAGTGTAGAAATACTTGGATGAATTTTTTATTGCATAAAAATCAAAAACTGGACATGGGACATGTTCAGGATCCGGATCAGACTTCCAATCCGGATCCCGAAGGGTGTTCGTTCATATGCAAATCCAATCCGGATCCAAGCCACTTTTGATCCGGATCCCGAACATTGGTTTTTGCTGAAATGTATGAACGATCCGGATCGGGCATTTCGATCCGGATCCCGAACCCTTGTTTTTCTGGAATTGTCTATCTCGTTACGACAATCCGGATCGCAGTAAATCCGATCCGGATCGCCGTCCTGTAAAATTTCCAGAAAAGGTTAGTTTTTGATCCTTATCTTCTTCCAATGGTTTCTAACCTATAAATAGACCCTATTATTCATTTCTAGGGCATCGGGAATAAATTGAAAAAGAAATACGACCGAAAAAGAAAAATCCACATATAGAGAAGAAAGGAAATCAATAGATTTAATTCTATGTTTCTTCATCTATATTGATTGATTTGATTCTAGGTTTTCCATACTCAGATTTTGAGTAGAATCAAATCAATGAATACTTAGATGGTATTTCCGATCTATTTCTAATCTAAGTATTCGGCGGATCATCACCACCCAAAAACAACGATTTACCCAAAATCGGCGCGTGGACTCGCGTGGCCTTGTGGATTCAAGGTGCAACCGCTCTCGTGGATTCGGAGCGAGGTACGTTCGTGGATTCGAAGCGTGCTACTGGGTGAAGACCGTGGATTCGGTCGGACGTCGTGGACTCGACGTTGGACGCTGTGGATTCAGCGTTGGGCGCAGATCGTGGATTCGAGAAGCGTCGTGGAGCGAGCGGAGAAGATCTACTAGGAGCGTATGGTAAAAGGTTGAGTCGTCTGTGAGTACGTTATATCACCTTGTACGTGTGTTAATTCTAGTGGATTTCGCCGTGTTATCGGTCCCGTGGTTTTTTACTCCGGTTTGGAGTTTTTCCACGTAAAAATCTTGCGTGTTATTTTTATTTCCGCATTGGGTTTTATTGCGCAATGATTTTTTGAGTGTTTATTGTTTACACCTATTCACCCCCCTCTAGGTGTTTTTTCCCCTATTTAGATCCTTATTACATATAACCCAACAAGTGGTATCAGAGCGGGAATAGGGTTGTAAACAATGGTTGAAGGTGGAAACATCAATCGACCCCCTTTCTTTGATGGAACAAATTATGCGTACTGGAAAGTACGGATGAAAGCCTTTTTAATTTCCATCGACGAAAGGGTGTGGCAATCAATTGAATTAGGATGGTCTAATCCAACTGAAATTATTTCTGATGTTCGCACCTTAAAACCTAGGTCGAAATGGACCAAGGAAGAGATAGATTCATCTTCTTACAATGGCAAAGGAATTAATGCTCTATTTAATGCTTTGTCACAAACTGAGTTCTCTCGCGTCTCGGCATGTGAGACTGCGAAAGAAATCTGGGATGTTCTTCAAGTTACGCATGAGGGAACTAACCTTGTGAAGATTCAGAAACTGCAAATGCTTACGAGCAAGTTTGACTCTATTTCTATGGCAGAAAATGAATCTTTCACTGACTATTACACACGATTGCAAGACATCGTAAACTCATGTGCTAACTTGGGAGAGAAGATTCCAGAATTTAAAGTTGTAAGAAAAATTTTAAGAACTCTTCCTGAACGATTTCGCCCGAAGGTCGCAGCCATTGAAACAATTAAACACCCGGACGAAATGCGTGTAGAAGAATTAGTTGGTGCTTTACAAACTTATGAAATGACATTTCCTACTAACTATTCTTCTGGAAAGGCATCCTCTTCTAAGTCTTCAGGTTATGCATTGAAAACAACAAAGAAGAAGACGCGGATTCATCCTCCTCGGACGATGACGAGAACCTATCTATGGAGGACTTTGAGAAGCAGCTCGCTCTCTTGACAAGGAAGTTTCGCCGCAACTTTCGAAGGGGTAATTCAAGCAAAACTCCATCCTTCGGAAAGTCGAAGAAAGGCAAGGGTTCTTCAAGCTACAAGTCAAGAAAGCAAGAGAACTTCTCAAAGGATAAGAAAAGTTCAGAGGGACAAGTACAGTGCTTCAAATGTCGAGGCTACGGCCACATTGCAACGGAGTGTCCCAACAAGAATCCGGCAAAGAAGAAGGCGATGCAAGTCGTCACTTGGGATGACAACTCCACGTCAAATGAGTCATCCTCAAGTGATGAAGAAGACAACGCGACAGCATTCCACGCGTCCACATCTTCACCCTTCATGTGCTTAATGGCAAGTACATCCGATTCACTGTCCAACTCCTCCCATGTTGAAAAGATTGCAACGGACGATGAATCGAGATAATTCTGAAGGTGAAGATTTTGCTCTTGCCTACCATAAGCTTTTGAGGGATTCAAAGAAACTGGCAAAGCAAAACAAGGAGTTTGAGAGGGAGATTGCAGGATCTCGAAGAAGAAGCAAAAAGGGCATCTTCTCTCTCAAACGCTCTTGAAGTGGAAAGGGATAACTTAGTCAAAGCAAATGTTTCCCTTCAAGAGTCCAATGAGCTTCTCGAGAAAGAACATACAAAATGGTGGATAAAGCGAATTATTTCTTGAAGCTCTACGGCGAGGCTCGACAGGAAAAATGGAAATGACAAAGACCATACGCCAACTAAAGGATGACTTAAAGCGATTTTCTTCTGGAAGGAGTAAGTTGGACAGCTTCTTGGTCTTGGTCAAACAAATAAGTTCGGCCTCGGATACACTCAAACTGGAGACATTCCAAGTTCGAGTGGGACAGTTTTTGTGCCTCAGTCGGTATCTCCTCCTCCGACACCGGAATTCACGACAAGCAACGACAACAAGCCTACTTCATCCTCTTCGGGATCGTCAAGATCTAAGGTATGTTTTCGTTGTGGCATTTCAGGGCACATAAGGAGAAATTGCAAGATGGGAGCCAAACGCACACCTCAAGCACCTCTTGCAATGACTACCAAAAAGGTGATTCCTCAGAAATCAAATGCAAATTTTGAAGGAAAAGAGCCTTGGTAGTTCACCGCTCAAGACGACATCATCAAGGAGCAGCAATCTTCAACAAGACGCTTTCACCTAGGAGAATCAACTTCACGACCATTACCGACGCATTCCAAAAAGGTTTGGGTGCGCAAAGGTGAAATTTTCCCTTGTCTTGTTACTAATGTTTCCTTGCATGCATATGATAGTTCGTCTTGGTATCTGGATAGCGGGTGTTCCCGTCACATGACCGGTGACAAAAACTGTTTTCAAAATTTTGAGAAAATCTCCGGAGGACTTGTTGTTTTCGGAGATGGTCGGTCTTCCAAAATTGTTGGAAAGGGAACGGTAGCTATTCCAGATGGCCCGGTTCTGAAAAATGTGTTATTTGTTCATGGCCTTAAGACTAACCTCATAAGCATAAGTCAACTTTGTGATAATGGTTATTCAGTTAATTTTTCATCTGATGAATGTACTGTAACTGATAAGAACCATGCTTTCTTTTTAAAGGGGGTTAGATCAGAAAACAATTGTTATGTAGTTCCTAATAAAATTTCTGAAAAATGTAACCTAGCATCTTTGAAAAATGAAACACTTTGGCATGAAAGGCTAGGTCACATAAACTTTAAGGAACTTGCTAGAATTTCAAACAAAGATGTGGTCAAGGGGGTTCCAAAACTTTCTTTTGAACAAAACATTGTGTGTGGCGGTTGCCAAAAGGGAAAACAGTCTAGGACTGCACACAAGAACTTGAACCACATAGGTACAAAACGGCCTTTGGAACTTTTGCACATGGATTTAATGGGGCCAACTCGTCAACCATCTTTGGGAGGTAAATGGTATATTTTTTTATTGGTTGATGATTTCTCTAGATATACTTGGGTAGCATTTTTAAAAGAGAAAGCTGATACTTTTGATTCTTTTCACGAGATTTGCCATCGTATTATGATTGAAAAGAATGAAAAGATTACTCGAGTTAGAAGTGATAGAGGTGGAGAATTCATAAATTCTAAATTCATTGATTTTTGCACTTCTAACGGCATTAAACATGAATTCTCAGCACCCTATACACCTCAACAGAATGGTGTAGTCGAGCGCAAAAACAGGGTCGTACAGGAGATGGCACGTGTTATGCTTCATAGCCGGAACTTACCGTTATATTTTTGGGCTGAAGCGGTGAACACTGCTGTCTATGTTATTAATCGAGTGTATTTGCGCCCGGGGACTTTAAATACACCATATGAACTATGGTTTTGTAGAAAACCTAACATCAAATATTTTCGTATCTTTGGGAGTCGGTGTTTTATTTTACGTGATCGCGAAAATCTTGGAAAATTTGACTCTCGAAGTGACGAAGGGATTTTCTTGGGTTATTCTACAAACAGTAGAGCATATCGAGTTTTTAACTTAGAATCTAAGACGATCGTAGAATCGATAAATGTTAAGGTAGATGAAGCTTTTCACTTTGAATCTGAAAAATCTACCCTCGATATCTCTCTTGATGATGATACACCTGCTAATGCATCTTCTTCTAACAATTCTTTCGATAATAATGATGCATCTAACGGTTCTTCAAGTTTATCTGATGTGCAGGAATCATCTCGTGTACCTCCGAGTACTCCTTACCTCAAACGTTACGCATCTCCAAGGATCATCCTGAATCGAACATCATTGGAGATCCACAAGAAGGAGTTAGAACTCGGAGACAATTGGTTTGCGGATTCGCATGCTACGTATCTCAAATCGAACCAAAGAATGTTGATGAAGCTCTTCAGGATGACTACTGGATTGAAGCAATGCAGGAAGAGCTCCATCAATTTGAGCGAAACAAAGTCTGGGAATTAACGAAGCCTCCGAAGCAACACAATGTGATAGGTACCAAATGGATTTTCAAGAACAAGAAAAATGAAGATGGTACTATCATCAGGAACAAAGCAAGGTTAGTTGCTCAAGGCTACTCTCAAGTAGAAGGTATAGACTTTGATGAAACTTTCGCCCCTGTAGCTAGACTCGAGTCCATTCGTATCTTATTTGCGATTGCTTGTCATTTTAAAATCAAATTATTTCAAATGGACGTTAAGAGCGCCTTTTTAAATGGGTTTTTAAATGAGGAAGTTTATGTGGCTCAACCGAAAGGTTTTGTGGACCATAAACTACCTAACCATGTTTTTCGTTTGAAAAAGGCTCTTTACGGTCTGAAACAAGCACCGCGAGCATGGTACGAAAGGTTGACAAAGCACCTTTTGGAAAAGGGCTATACTCGAGGGGGAGCTGACAGGACTCTCTTTGTGAAGCATTATCAAAACAATTTCATTGTAGCACAAATCTATGTCGATGACATTGTATTTGGTGCAACAAGAGATAATGATGCTTCTAAATTCGCGGAGACCATGGAAAGCGAATTTGAGATGTCCATGATGGGCGAATTGACTTATTTTCTTGGATTACAAGTTAAACAAAATGATGAAGGAATTCACTTGTGTCAATCCAAGTATGCAATGGAGTTGGTCAAAAAGTTTGATTTAGAAAATTCTAAGGATTTTCCGACTCCAATGGGAACTAGCCATAAGGGACTTGGAAGTGAATCACATAGTGAGAATGTAGACGAGAAACTGTATCGCAGTATGATTGGAAGTCTACTATATCTCACGGCTAGTCGCCCGGATATATCCTTCAGTGTTGGGATTTGCGCGAGATATCAATCAGCACCGAAGGAGGTTCACCTGAAAGCGGTGAAACGGATCATCCGGTATATCAAAGGTACAATAAATTTCGGAATTTGGTATCCTATGGGAACAAGTTTGGATATTGTTGGATACTCAGATGCCGATTGGGCTGGATCAGTGGATGATCGGAAAAGCACGAGTGGTGCATGCTTCTATCTTGGCCATTGCCTTGTTGCATGGCACAGTAAAAAGCAGAACTGCATAGCACTCTCGACTGCCGAAGCGGAGTATATTTCAGCAGGAAGTTGTTCAACCCAATTGATTTGGATGAAAAGCGTGTTGAGCGACTTCCGGATTTCAGCAACTTCGGTAACCATTCTTTGTGACAACACTAGTGCTATAAACATTTCTAAAAACCCTGTGTTGCACTCTAGAACAAAACATATTGAACTTAGATATCATTTTCTTAGAGAGCTAGTTGAATCAAATATTCTTCAACTTTCATATATTTCAACTGAGGATCAATTAGCTGACATTTTAACAAAACCTTTGGATCAAAAACGTTTTATTCACTTGCGTAAAGCAATTGGCATGCTTTCCTTGAAATAATCTCTTTTGAAACCTTTGCTTAGGTTAGGTTTTGTTTTTGTGTTTTTGTTCTTTATCTATGTTTGTACATAGGACATTAATTGAGCATTAATCATATTGACTTTAATTGCATCCTTTCATGCATTTAGAAATTTATTATGCTTTTGATATCATAATATTTCAATGTTGCAATGATCATTTATGTTAATTAAGTCATCTTTTAAGTGATCAAAGTCAATTTCTCTCTCAATGATCTCTTGGTATAGTCATTATCTTATTTGATTGCTTAGTCGAGTATGAATGCGAGATCAATTTTTGGTTGAATACCTTATATATTAAATAATTGATAGCCAATTGAGGGGGAGTCAAAGAAAAGTAAAATGCTCAAAAGATGTGGAAAGAGTTACATCCCAATGAGGAGTGTGAAAACTACCACCACATGGAGGAAAGAGCTACCACCTCGGTCGTCCGAGTACTGTGTGCAGCTACCACATGTATACCAAGCATGGTTTTTCAATTTTTGATTAAATAAAATGCATATTGAAATACTTGACTCTGTCAAATTTCAAGGTTGGTATAAGGTGGGATTTTTAATAAAAGATGCTCAAAGAGCCACTCTCTTCAACAGATTGTCTAGATATATTATCTAACTTATCTGGGATTTCAAACATCTATTGATCTTGGTATTTCATTTTCTTTACCAAATTGATGATTTGATAAAGGCATTACGCATAAGATCATGTTAGATGTGATTGAAGTTGTTCAACTTTAAGGGTTTTAATTTTTATAAATTTTCGTTTCATTTTTGAGTATTTTTGATAGATTTTGTATAATCTATTTCTTGTTGTATGAAACGATGATTTTTGTTTAAAGTTGATATGCTAAAGTGCTTACATACTTTTTCTGGATTTTATGGAATTTTTCTAAATTTTTCTGAAGAAAAAGTTGGAGCCGATCCGGATCGGATGGATGGACAAGTGATCCGGATCCCGAACGCAGGTATTTCCTGCGGGTAGCCGATCCGGATCACATTCTCGATCCGATCCGGATCACGGCTAGGGTTTTATAAGAACAAAGAGTTTTGATTTCTTTTACCCAATCTTTTGTTCTTAAGACTCTAGAGTTTCTCTCTCTAGAATTCTTGCTTTTTGGAGCCTTCCAAACTCAAGTTCTTCGATTCAAGTAAGTTTTCTTGATCAAAATCTCGGTTTTTCATGTTTTTCTTCAAAACGTGATGAAAATCATGGATCTTTTTCGTTTGTGAATGGTTTTTGATCAAATTTCTTTTGAAATAAGAACTCTGGGTAGATTAGTTTTGATTATATGCTAGGTTTTCTCAAGATAAACGAATTTTTGGGCTTCGATTTCTGAAAATTCGGTTTTAGGGCATATAATAGGAATTTTTGAAAATCATGGAATTGATCTATTTTTAAAATTCTTTTTGCAAAACTAATTTGTTTCTTAGTCTCTCTACATGATTATGATTGTTTGGGTACAATTTTTCAAATTTTTGAAAATTAACAATTTTTCATGTTCTTGAGCTCTACACAGGAAACTTCCTAAACACAAAGCACAAACAACAATGGGATTCTCTTGGATCATTTTCCTATTAGTTGCAATGGTGCATACAAGAGCAATAAAAAAATTGAAGAGAGCAAAGAAACCTTTCAATAAGGGAGAATGCGTTCATCTTGAAGATTCAGAGTCTGAACAGAAAAAAGATGAGGTAAATTGGGACGAGTTGTCAGATGATGAAGCATTGCCTGTTAAATCGACACAGAAGATGTAGGGCCCCTGAACCCCCATGCAGCTTTTTCCCGTGAATCCACTTTTTAAACACCTGTTGATGGTGTTTCTGGCCCATAGTGCATCAAAGGGATGCCACAGATGGACCCTGCGAGCTTTGGTTAGCTGTTTGGGCCTTCGGCTGCTTTTGCCGAATTTTAGAAAAGGATTTAGGCCAAACGGAGGTTGGATTTGGATTCAGCGCGGAAAAACGCTTGAAATTGGCTTTTTGTTTGCCCAATTCTGAGTCCGGATGTCCAAAAGCGGACTCCCGGAAGTTTTGGCAGTTTTTGGCGCTTGCGGGGGCCTCCGGCAAATTTTGGAGGCAGATTTTGGCAAAACGGACGTCGTTTTTGGAATCAGCGCGCGAAAACGGTCAAGATGGGCTATTTGCTTGTTGATTTTGAGCTTGCGGGTACTGTTCACGCCGGAACAGTGTCGCACTGCTTCGGCCTGAGCTAGGAGGATGATGAGTAGGGGTTGCACTGCCTTTTTGGCCACTGTGGTGGAGGTGCCTGCGGCGGCACTGGGACTCGAGGATATCCCTATTGTCCGCGAGTTCCCAGATGTATTTTCCCCCGGAGTTGACGACGATGCCGCCGGAGAGGGAGATTGAGTTTGTGATTGATGTAGTTCCTGGAACTGCACCAATCTCAAAGGCACCCTATAGGATGGCGCCAGCTGAGTTGAGGGAGTTGAAGGCCCAGCTTCAGGATCTTTTGGACAGGGGCTTCATCCGACCCAGTGTTTCTCCGTGGGGAGCGCCTGTGTTGTTTGTGAAGAAGAAGGATGGGTCACTGCGGTTGTGTGTGGATTATAGGGAATTAAACAAAGTGACCATCCGAACAAGTATCCCCTCCCCCGGATTGATGATTTGTTTGATCAGTTACAGGGAGCATCGGTGTTCTCGAAGATCGATCTGCAGTCCGGTTACCACCAGCTGAGGGTGAGGGCCGAGGACATCTCCAAGACGGCTTTCAGATCGCGGTACGGGCATTATGAGTTTACTGTGATGCCTTTTGGGTTGACAAATGCCCCTGCCGCATTCATGGACTTGATGAACAGGATTTTTCAGCCGTTTTTGGACCGGTTTGTGGTGGTGTTTATAGATGATATTTTGATCTACTCCCGCAGTGATTTGGAGCACGAGGAGCACTTGAGGACCGTGCTACAGCTTCTGCGAGAGAAGAAGCTGTATGCTAAGTTCAAAAAGTGTGAGTTTTGGCTCCGGGAGGTTGCTTTTCTGGGTCATGTGGTTTCAGCTGCTGGAGTGGCGGTGGATCCGGCCAAGGTGGATGCTATTCGAGATTGGCCGAGGCCGACGACTATCACCGAGGTGCGGAGCTTTCTGGGTTTGGCGGGCTACTATCGGCGTTTTGTGGAAGGCTTTGCGAAGCTTTCTTCTCCCCTCACTCGTCTGACCAGGAAAGGAGTTAAGTTTGTTTGGAGCGAGACTTGCCAGAGCTGTTTTGAGGAGCTGAAGCAGAGATTGATGACCGCTCCAATCCTTGCCCTCCCTGTTATGGGGGAAGGATTTGTGATTTACAGTGATGCCTCACATAGTGGTCTGGGGTGTGTGTTGATGCAGCAGGGTAGGGTGATTGCCTATGCTTCGCGGCAATTGAAGGACTATGAGAAAAATTACCCTACTCATGATCTTGAGCCGGCAGCGGTGGTGTTTGCTCTGAAGCTGTGGCGGCATTACTTGTATGGTGAGCATTGCGAGATATATACTGATCACAAGAGCTTGAAGTATCTGTTCACCCAAAAGGAGCTGAATTTGAGGCAACGCCGGTGGTTGGAGCTGCTAAAGGATTATGATCTGAGTATCCTTTATCACCCCGGCAAGGCCAATGTTGTGGCGGATGCTTTGAGTAGGAGGACGAGTCTGAGCTTATTGATCTCGCAGCAGGCGCCGTTGGTCGAGCAGATGAGGCGGTTACAGTTAGAGGTAGTATCCCCTGGGGTCTCTGCTAGACTCATGTCTATGGTCTTGCAGCCCACTCTGTTGGAGAGGATCAGGGACACTCAGAGTGAGGACCCCCACTTGACGAGGATCAGGACGCAGATTCAGGCAGATCAGACAGGGGATTTTTCTGTGGATAGCTCGGGAGTACTGCGGTACAGGGACCGAGTGTGTGTGCCTATGGATCAGGAGATTAGAGATCAGATTTTGAGGGAGGCCCATTATACACCTTATACCGTCCATCCTGGAGGTACTAAGATGTATAAGGACCTCAAGGCACAGTTTTGGTGGCCCGGAATGAAGCGGGATATTGGGAGATTCGTAGCTCACTGTTTAACTTGCCAGCAAGTAAAGGCAGAGCATCGCGTTCCTGCTGGCAAGTTGCAGAGTCTTCCAATTCCCGAGTGGAAATGGGACCACGTCACTATGGATTTCGTCACTGGATTGCCGAGGGCGCAGAGCGGATCTGATGCGATCTGGGTTATTGTGGACAGACTCACCAAGTCGGCGCACTTTTTACCGGTTCAGATGACTTGGTCATTGGAGCATTTGGCACAGTTATATCTGGATGAGATAGTGAGGCTTCACGGCATACCTGCTTCGATTGTGTCAGATCGAGACCCGAGATTCGTATCACGCTTTTGGGGGAGTTTGCATTCTGCTTTGGGGACTCAGCTCAGGTTTAGCACCGCTTTCCACCCACAGACCGATGGACAGTCAGAACGCACCATACAGACCCTCGAGGATATGCTGAGAGCGTGCGTTATGGATTTTGGAGGAGGGTGGTACCGGCACTTATCTTTGGTTGAGTTCGCGTACAACAACAGCTATCAGGCGAGCATCCAGATGGCTCCGTTTGAAGCGTTGTATGGACGCAAGTGTCGGTCTCCCTTATATTGGAGTGACGTGGGTGAGAGGAGGACTTTGGGACCGGAGTTACTTTTGGAGGCAGAGGAAAAAGTCAGGATTATTCGCCGGCATCTTGAGACAGCCCAGAGTCGTCAGAGGAGCTACGCGGATACTCGACGGCGAGACCTGGAGTTTCAGGTTGGTGATCATGTCTTCTTGAAGGTCTCGCCCTCGAAAGGGGTCCGGAGATTTGGAGTGCGGGGAAAGCTCAGTCCCCGCTTTATTGGACCCTTTGAGGTACTTGACAGAGTTGGTCCTGTGGCATACAGAGTTGCCTTACCCCCGCGCCTGGCCGGAGTTCATGATGTCTTCCACGTCTCAGCTCTGAGGAGATATGTTTTTGACCCGTCGCACGTGATTGACTTCACTTCGTTGGAGATCGGCGAGGACTTGGTCTACGAGGAGCGCCCGTTGCGGATTCTTGCTCGTGAGGTGAGGGAATTGCGCAATCGGGCCATTCCATATGTGAAGATCCTGTGGAGCAATCATGAGGAGCGAGAGGCTACTTGGGAGCTGGAGACAGAGATGAGAGATGCCTACCCCTTCTTGTTCGAGGCTGCAGTTTGAGGTACGTCTGCTTTGTTTATCCTTGTTTCGGGGACGAAACTTTTTTTTAGTGGGGGAGGATGTAGGGCCCCTGAACCCCCATGCAGCTTTTTCCCGTGAATCCACTGTTTAAACACCTGTTGATGGTGTATCTGGCCCATAGTGCATCAAAGGGATGCCACAGATGGACCCTGTGAGCTTTGGTTAGCTGTTTGGGCCTTCGGCTGCTTTTGCCGAATTTTAGAAAAGGATTTAGGCCAAACGGAGGTTGGATTTGGATTCAGCGCGGAAAAACGCTTGAAATTGGCTTTTTGTTTGCCCAATTCTGAGTCCGGATGTCCAAAAGCGGACTCCCGGAAGTTTTGGCAGTTTTTGGCGCTTGCGGGAGCCTCCGGCAAATTTTGGAGGCGGATTTTGGCAAAACGGACGTCGTTTTTGGAATCAGCGCGCGAAAACGGTCAAGATGGGCTATTTACTTGTTGATTTTGAGCTTGCGGGTACTGTTCACGCCGGAACAGTGTCGCCGGCGATCGCCGGCGGCGGCCGGCGGCGGCGGGCAGCGTCGGCAGGCGGCGGCGCCGCCGCGGGCAGGCGGCGGCGCCGCCGCGGGCAGGCGGCTGAGGGCGCGGGCAGGAGCGCGGTCCACCGCGGGGGTCGTGCACCGGAGGCGGGCCACGTGGCGCCTTCCGGTTGGCCGGCGCAGCAGACGCGGTCCACGGAGTTTGGGCCGGGTGCACGGTAGACCGGGTGGACACGTGGCGAGGTTTGGTTGGTTGGTGTTGTGCTCCCGGTCCACGCAACCTGCGGAGTGGTTGACCGGGGCAGGTGCCGTACGCGGGCAGGTGACCGGGAAACACGGCGACGTGCGCGGTGCACGGCGCGGCGTGCGCGGTGCACGGGCGGCCGGGGACACGTGGCGCGTCGCCATTTGCGGGCGCTTGTACTCCGGGTGCAGCTGGGCTCGGCAGTGTAGTGGGCTGGGCCGTGTGGTGGACCGGGCCGCACTGTGCGCGCCCGGAAATCATGGGCCGGGCCGCACTGTGTGCGCCCGAAACTTTTCGGGCGCCCGAAAATAGGACATGGTGGGTATTTCTTGATTTGTTTTTCTCAGCCTTATAAACCCCCAACCCGAGCTCCACTCTTTCCTCTTTATCTCCCAACCCATTCACCTTCTGCCCGAGCACCCTTAAGCAAAGTTTTTCATCTCTAAGTGCTTGATCTCCCTGCCAAGTTTCAAGAGTTTTGGAGGCACGAATCCCGAGGTTCCCCATTTTACGGTGCGGCGCGACGTTGCTTTCTAGTGTTCTTCTTCGGCGCAGCGATAGTATTTTTGCTCCCCTGGGCTACCCCGACATCATTTTCCTGTGATTCTTGCACCAGTAGACTCCTAAGAGGTAGGACTTCATCTTTCGTTTTGGTCGCGCTTTCCCGTTTCGAGGTTTTGGCACGGATCCCGAGGCAAACAGTGACCCCATTTTCTGTGTGGATTTACTTGACAGCAGCGGAGTATTTCGGCCATATCTTTGCGCACGAGCGTCTGACGGAAACGAGCTTATACAACTTTTTCATCTACGGATCGCAAGGAACGCGCTCGTATTTTTATTGGATTTTTGTGAATTTTATTTCGAGGTGAAAATTACTGTTTTCTCAGTGAACAGTAATCAGTCCTTAATACAGATTTTTGTATGAGTGTGCCCCCTTGCCGAATTTTTATCTTGATGTACAGAACTCGATTTGGGCGTGCAAGGTACCGTTGCGAAGCTATCGACGCGAGGATCGCCGTGATATTTTTATTGGAATTTTCTGGGCAATTTCTGCAGGTGATAATTTAACAGTTCAGAATTCGAGGTTGTATGTGATTATTAGTGCTATAATTGGGAGCCTAAGTGTAATTAGTGAGCTTTGTACTGTACCAGGAATATTTCGGGTGTGCTGAAATTGTGGAAGCAAGGATTTGGAGTTTTGGTATTTTCTAGCTGTACGGACTTGGACAGTTGCACTTCAGGTGGGTGGTTGTTGTACTCCTCTCCTTTGTTATGCCCACTAGGAATATCAGAGTACCCATGTATTGACGATGCTAAATGTGTTGATTGGTAGACTTGCATGCTCTAGGAAATTAATTATTGGTTATTTGGATCCTGATAAATTATTGTTAGAATGATCACCTGATTTTAATCGCTTAACTAATCTGGACTGTATGCTTGGAGACTAAATAGGAATTGAGGACTGCAAAACTGATAATTTTTCATATGAGACTGTCACCCTAGCTTATGTCACTCTAAATTATTTATTCTTGGAAATTGGACAAAATATTGGAACAATGCATGATTAAATTGGTCACATAATTATGTCATCTTTTACTGCTACACTATTTTGGGACTTGACTTAGGAGAAACCATGCATTTGCTCTTTTCTTCTTCTATTGTTGACACTTGCGGCTTAGTCGCTCAGGTTCGAGCGTCTGTTGGACAGTGTAGTCAGGTATTGGGGATTTGGGACAGGTTGGGTTTATGTCAGGGTGTTGCGGCGACCACGGATCTTGGGTGGTTGACCGGGTTGTTACTATTGCATCAGATTGGGTGTTTTGGGGATCGGGCTATCTTTAGTGGAGGGTTTTTCCCACTTCCTTGAGTCTCGATCCAGTCCTGCTATTATGAGACAGTGGTTACAGTGATACTTGATACAGTGATACTTGATACAGTGATACTTGACACAGTGATACTTTACTCGTGTGGGTCGCTCCCCTCGAGTGCCACTCCGGAGTAGGCTTTCCACGGTGCAGAGCGCCGGGCACCATGCTGGTTTCTTGAGTTCGACAGCAGAGCAGGCAGTGCCAGTGTTCACTGGCTGTCAGATTGGGTCATTATGACAGGCTTCTTGATTCTGATGCATCACTTTCTCCATCCTTATTGGTTGGTCATATAGAGGCATATTAGGGATAGCACTTTATCAGTTGCTTCATTTATCTGCATCCCCTTTCTTTTTCTTTCCCTTTTTGCCTCTGATCACCTGGTGGGCATATCTGAGCTGAGGCTTTACCCACTAGGGGAGGCTACTGTTTATAGTAGTACTTACCCCCATTGTTTTTCTTGTTTCTTTCTTTCCCCTTGTTTTGCAGAGTCCTCAGTGGGAGTTGCTGGGCCGTCAGCAACTGATCGAGGTAAGCGGATTGCGGACTAGATAGAGAGCCACCGAGGGTCGTAGCTGGAGATTTTTGGGTACCAGGACTTCTCAGACAGTTTTCTTGTATTTCTTTTGGGGACTGGCTTCTGCCAGCTGTTTGTATTTTAGTAGTGAGCTGGGAGAGACATCTGTATTTTATTTTACTGTTGTACTTTTTACTTCCAGCATCTGTCTGAGATACAGTAGTTTTAGTTTAGCTCTGATTATTATGCTCTTTTATTATTATTTCTTATCTGAGCAGGTCACCGACGCTTCGTGTATGTGGGAAATACCGCATGCACGGCGGATCTGTGGACGGGCCCGGGTTCTGGTTTACACCCGGGGCGTGACAGATTAAGTTGGTATCAGAGCTTAGGGATAGGTCAGTTGGGACTTAGGAAACCCTAGGCTTTTGGACAGACCCTAGGATGATAGGGCGTGAGTGGCGTGACATTTTGCGAAAGTCGGTGATTTTTATAGTTAACTCTTCCAGTGAGTGAAGAGAGATCGACATAGTCTATTTCTGTGAACCGTTATGTTGGCTGCAGACAACATAAAGTTACAGAAATAGGGGGATGTCTTTGACTTTCGCTAGATTGGGTCGTGAGGGGATTTGCTTCTGATTTGTCGTTTCGTGTTGCAGGATGTCGCCCCGGCATCGTTTTTCCGCCGAGGGTACCCCCACTCCCCCTGAGGAGCCTGGGCAGGCGGTATCTGCCGAGCTGGGGGAACTGCGGGCCTTAGTGACCCATTTGGTGGCAAGGAGCTTTCGTCAGAACCAGCGTTTGGAGCAGCTGTTGGTGTGGTGACCCTGGCCCCCGTGTAGCTTCTCCCATGAACCGTGGTGTAGAACACCTAGTGTTGGTGTATCTGGCCCATAGTGCGTCAAAGGGATGCCACTGATGGACCCTGTGTGATATCCACAGCTGGATTGGCCTTCGGCTGCATTTGCCGAATTTTCGAAATGGTTTTGGGCCAAACAGAGGTTGGATTTAGATTCAGCGCGGAAAAACGCTTGAAAACGGCTATTTGCTTGTTTGATTCTGAGTCCGGATGCCCAAAAACGGACTCCCGGAAGTTTTTGCTGAATTTCGGTGCATGGGAGAGGCCGTGGACCGCCGGCTGCCACGTGGCGGCCCATGATTGGCCGGTCCGCAGCGCTCGGTCCACAGAGGGGCGCGGCTGGGTGCACGGACCCGGCGCATGGACACGTGGCGCCGCCTGATTGGCGGGCTCGTGATGCGCGGTTCACTGATTTTGACCGGCTGGTGCATGGTTTGAACGCCGGTGCAGGATTTCTGCGCGGGACCCACGTTTCGGCCTCCGATTGGCAGGCGCTGGGGGATCGGTCCACGGAGTTCCCCGCGCGGGTGCATAGACCCGGCGCAGGGACACGTGGCGGCTGCTGAGTGGCGGGCTCAGCTTACGCGGTGCACGGTGTGGGTGAAGTCCCGCCTCGGGACGGAGCGCGCGCAGGGGGGCGCTGACGCGGCTGTCGGCCGCACTCGAGTGCGCCACGCGTCGCAACAGGAGTGGTCGCCGTACTCGAGTGCGCCACGCGTCGGCACGCGGTTGGTGGTCCGTACCTACCCCGCTGACCGCGGGAGGGCCACGTGGCGCGCAGCGAAGACCCCCGCACCGCTGTTTCCTGTTTTGGGGTGACGTGGCCGCACCAGGATTTTCCGGGCGGCTACAGTAACTCGCCCTGCGCCCGAATTCGGGCGCCCGAAAGTTCGGGTGCGCCCGAAAGTGGGGACCCCCTTGGTATTTCTTCAATTGTTTCCTGTGGCCTATATATAGCCCGAGGCCGCGTTCCTTTGCCTTTTTTTGGCATTTCTGAGCTTCAAACCGAGGAGAGCCCTTTACCAAAGTTGTTCCCCACACATTTTCGCATCCATCTGCAGAGTTTGGGGATTTTTGGTGGCACGCACTTCGAGGTTTCCTTTTTCTTGGCGCGGCGCGACGCTCCTTCTTCGGTGTTTCTTCCGTCGCTCTTCGGTGTACGAGCTCTCCCGACCTACTCCGACCATCTTTTTGAGCGATTTCTTCGCCGCTGGATTCGTAACAGGTGAGGCTACGATTTTGGGTTTCACGAGCATTTTCAGATTTCGCGTTTTTCGAGGTGTTTTCTTGTGCTCATTGGGACCCCTTTTGCTGTGAGCTTTTGGTGAGGACAGCAGCTTCCTTTGAGGATATCTTCGCGCACAGATCTCGGATCGAGGTGATTCAAGAGGCAAAATTCATCTACTTCTCGCAAGGAATCTCCTGGATTTTTCACAGATTTTTATGGATTTTTCACGAAGGTGAGAACCTCCTTTTTCTGTGGTTCTTTGTTACAGAAATTCTGTTCAGTTTGGATTGGGGTGTTCCCCTTGCCGGATTTTTATCTCAGCGTAGGAAGCTCCGTTTTGGACGTGCAGGTACTTGTTTCGAAGCTATCGACGCGAGGAACGCCGGGGTATTTTTGTTGGA
Source organism: Tillandsia fasciculata (assembly GCA_029168755.2). Taxonomy (NCBI): domain Eukaryota; kingdom Viridiplantae; phylum Streptophyta; class Magnoliopsida; order Poales; family Bromeliaceae; genus Tillandsia; species Tillandsia fasciculata. The sequence continues at coordinate 369,331 of JAQOTM010000027.1, read as the reverse complement.
ATTTACTGAGCTCTGTCTACAGGTGAAATTTCAGCATCTGTATAGCTGAAATTTAGCAAGTGATTTTTGGACAGATTTTGGGGAATTAAGTGTTTTAGTAACCTTGTGTTATACCAGGTGGGATTTTGGACTGTAGTTGGGCATACCGTACTGTGAGTTGCTGTTCTTGGGTATTCTCAGCTGTAGAGCTTCGGGCAGTTCAGCGTCTTCAGGTGGGTGGCTTTGCTTTCAAGATCTATGGACTGTGCTCTAATTCTATCGTTATAGAATCATGTTTGATAGGGATTGGACTTGGGTAGCATGCTAGAAGTTGGAATTGTTGTTCCTAGTATTATCTGTTGATCTTGTGATCTTTTACTTCCTTCTATCATGTTAAATATTTGTTCTCTTGGAACCTGACCTAGCACCCCTGTCATATGTTGCATGTGTAACCAGACTAGTAGAAAACCCTCACTTGGGCTAGGGTTATTTATGTTTAGACATCCACACATTATGTTTCATTCCTGGACTTAGTGTTATCCTCGCCCGGGTAGTGGGCCGAGCGGTCGGGACTTCTTATTAGTGTGGGTTGCATTTGCACTCGTGCTTGGGAGCAGAGTGGAGTCTGGTAGATGTAGCGGATTGCTTGTCTGTACCGGGAACCGTTTGGGTTAAACGGTGAACCCGGGAGGTCTTGTTTTCCCCTGTTTGGGGTTGTCGCCACTGTGTTAGTGGTAGTAGTTTATTAGTGTTAGCCGGACCTAGAACCCAGAGCCCTTTTCGACATACACATGATTTTAGTCTACCAAGGTTTTCTTCCAAGCATCGAAGGGCCGCTGGAGTCTGTTCTTGTTTGATTGGACAAAGGCATCAGCCCTTCGGGGTTTGGGTAAAACACTTATTTTTCTAATTGTTTTCCTAAAAAGAACTAAAATCATTAAATATGGATTTCTTCTAGATCGAAATGATTTTCAATAACAAATGTCACCTTTTTCCTGTAAATCTCCCCACTCGAAAGGATTCGAGTGGTCTGGGTTCTAGGGGCCGTTCCTCTGTCGGGACGAAAGCCACGGGGGCCGAGCCTGGAACCTGTTCTTGTTTGATAGGGTTGTAGGTGTAGGTCTCCCGGGACTTTCGGGCCCTGTTGGTGTCTTCTGCGAGTTGTACTGTGATTATTGCTTTCCCGAACTATAAGGGATCGGGAACTTCGATAGTCGGAGCCTAGAGTCTGTTCTTGTTTGATAGGGTTCTTAGCACCGGTCTATCGGGTTTCCGAACCCTTATGGAGTCGGTCTTCCTGGTGAGTTTGGTGGTCTGTTGTGGGAGCCGTCTGGTGGACGGTGGCCCCAGCTGTGTGACTTCCAGCTTGTGGTTGAGAGTTGGTGTTGTTGGTCGATCTTGTTGATCGTGGTTTGGACTTTAGCCTGCATGAGCCATATTGAGCTCGACAGAGATACGCGGATACTTTCCTCGGTGGGGTCGCTCCCCTCGAGAGCCACTCCGGAGTTGGGCCTGTTACTTGCTATCGCGACTTGTCGACGCCGTCCCTCTGGCTGGGCCAGTTTTCACGGACACCCTACGGTAGACCCGTCCTGTTGAGGATGTGCGGCAGTAGGTGGGCGCAGGTTTGACTGGACCCTTTGCGGCAGTCAGTATAGATTTGGTGGGTATATTGTGTGTGTTAGTAGATGCATCATGTTTCCATCTGTTTCATTTTCTTGAGCATCTAGATAGAGGCATAGTAGCTGTAGAGTTACTTTTCCAGCCCTTTCATTTCAGTATTATTATTGTTACTTTATGCCTCTAGTAGACTTAGTGGGCAGACCGTCGGGCTTGTTGGCGGCACCCACTGAGAACTACTTGGGACGTAGTTCTCACACCCGTCGTGGTGTCTTTCCCCACAGGGACTTCTACTCCTGTTCCTGTTGCTCCTGGTGTTGCTCCTTCTGATCGAGGTAAGGGAGTCGCGCGCTAGTTCCCTGCCAGTCATCGTCCTGAGAGTAGATGTACCCTTACTACTTTTGTGAGTACATGTTGAGAGAACTTGTAGTGAGGTATAGAGTTGTATTTATTTTACTGCTCGAGAGATGTCTGTATTTTGGTGAGGTTGGATTGTACTATTTGAGAGTGTAGTTGTACACTTAGTTTTTATTTCCAGCAGTTTTACTTTCAGCTCTGATATCTGTTTAGTATAGTTGATCTTTTGCAGGTTAGTCGCTTCGTCTATACGGGGCTACCCGTATGGGCGGCGGATCTGTTGGCGAGCCCGGGTCGCAGTTTCGACGCCGGGGCGTGACAGATTAGGTGGTATCAGAGCCTAGGTTGTAGGTCATTATGGACTTAGAAACCCTAGGCTTGTGGTTGGACATTAGGATGACTACGTGAGAGTCGTGACTGTTAGCGAGAGTCCTGATTGAGTTTTATACCTCTCCCAAGGGACGGGATGAGTGATTGGCATGTTTATTCTCCTAAGCGATTATGTTGGCTGCAGACAACATAATGCTAAGGAAAGGATGACATGTCTTAGACTTTCGCTAGATTGGGTCGAGTGTTGTTTGGTTTTGTCCTGATGTTTGCATGTGGATTTCAGGTGGGCACGATGCCTCCCCGACGCAGGGTGCAGACGCGTTCTCAGCCTTCCCCCTCCGATGAGCCTGGGCAGGAGGAGTCAGCACAGTGTCAGCAGAGTGAGGTACAGGAGCTTCGGGCTCAGATGGCTCAGTTGTCAGAGACCTTGCGACGCCAGGAGGAGGCCTCGCAGCGCCAGGAGGAGGCTTCCCGACGCCAGGAGGAGTCCTTGGGTCGGATGATTTTTATGTTAGAGCAGAGGTCACAGCCGGTGGTAGCACCCCCTGAGAGTTCGCCTGTGCCTTCTTCGCCAGCTGCAGCGCCCCCTGTGATTCCGTCAGCACCGGCAGTTCCTGTTGAGCCGGTTCCGTGCCGACCACCGTCTGGGTCGACGGGACCTTTTACTTCTTCTGAGCAGTGTGCAGCGGTGGATCTGTTGATGAGGTTTCGCCGGTTCGATCCACCTCGTTTCTCTGGTCTGGGTGCTGAGCCGTGGGAGGCCGAGACTTGGGTTACGGCCATGGAGCGGCACTTTGAGAGTTTGTTTGTTGAGGATCGGTTTCGGGTCTTCTTGGCAGCGCATTATCTGGAAGGCAACGCCGAGGCTTGGTGGCGGCGTGTGCGACCCGCTGGTCCGCCAGGGACGCAGCTTCTTCCCTGGGCGGAGTTCCGCAGTCTTCTTTTGGGGGCCTTCTTTCCTGAGAGTGTACGGCAGAGATTAGAGGAGCAGCTGAGGAATCTCCGTCAGGGAGATCGGCCCGTGCAGGTATATATAGCCGAATTCAATCAGCTGTTGGCTAGTATGCCTCACGTGGCCAGGGACGAGTCACACCGGATCTACATGTTCGAGCGGGGGCTGCGCCGGGGCATTTATCAGCTTGTTCGCGCCCGCAGATTGCAGACTTTGGAGGCTTCGATGGAGCAGGCGTTATATGTTGAGTCTGGAGAGGCAGTCATGGCAGAGGTGGCTCCAGCCCCTATAGCGATTCCAGGGGCGAAGCGCCCGTCGCCGATGGATGAGGGGCAGTCTAGTCGGCATCGACCTCCGAGATCTCCACGATCTCATCCTGAGGGTCGTGGGTTTCGTAGGCGCCGGAGATCTGGTGGGCCTCGCAGCAGCAGCAGCATCAGCAGCAGCGACAGGAGCGGTGTGTCATCTGTGGCGGGCCCCATCCACCGTCGCAGTGTGATCAGAGACGGGGGCGGTGTTTCCTCTGTGGAGAGTCAGGACATTTTCGCGCAGCTTGCCCTCAGGCCGTTTTGTCAGTGCGACCCCTTGCTACAGCACCTCCCTTGCCAGTTCAAGGAGCGGAAGCCCCTCCGGTACACCGTCAGACAGAGTGGGGTACGACGTCGAGACAGGCGGGACGACGATCTTCGGCACCCAGTGGACGGTTTAATGCAGTCCTGGCGGAGGACACTCCGGCAGCAGATCATGTCGCGGCAGGTATGATTTTATTTCAGTTAGCTGAATTGAGCATTTCGTTACCGCTGCATTCTTCTGCTTTAATAGTTGAGCATCTGCATCAGCATCTTTGCATGGGTGTGGGTTAGGAATTTGGCTACATATTTTAGCAATTGGATTCTTCCCCGTATCCTACGAGTCGAGGAGGTTCGCGGTGTAGGATCAGTGTAGTTGAGACTTGGGACTTCACTGGCTGATGTGACGATTCAAGGACAGCTTCAGGACTTGGTTTTGAGCACACATGTTGGACTGTTGATGCGGTGCAATGCTACGACTGATGATGGATTGAGAGCAGTTACCCTTCTGCGAGTTGGACTGGAGGAGTTCGTTTTCTCGGATTGTCGGCGTATCCTTCCAGCAGCAGCAGCTTCAGCGGCTTTGGACTGACGCCACCTCAGGAGCAGTTGTGACGTTTTGGACTAGGGGTTGCGTTCTTATGAGTCTCGTTAGTGGTAGCATTCGTTTTGTTACCACAGCAGGAACGGCACCAACACTTCTCTCCCTTTTCTCGCCTTAGTACTGAAATTTACGAACTGGACGAAAACTCCGAAAGATTGCTCCAGAAATGGAGACAGTGCCCGAAACCTGTTCTTGTTTGATTGGGGCGAAGGCACTGATCTTTCGAAATTTTGAACTTTCGCTAATTTCAGCTGTTTTCTAAATCGAGGGTTGGGGTTGATGACTTTCCTGCTGGTGGAGCCGTACCTTTCTTATTAGTTTAGTGTTTGTGTTCTTTGGTGATTTGATTGTTCTGTTTTGTTGTTGTGGTGTGTGTTGTTTCGGGGACGAAACTTCCTTTTAGTGGGGGAGGATGTGGTGGACCCTGGCCCCCGTGTAGCTTCTCCCATGAACCGTGGTGTAGAACACCTAGTGTTGGTGTATCTGGCCCATAGTGCGTCAAAGGGATGCCACTGATGGACCCTGTGTGATATCCACAGCTGGATTGGCCTTCGGCTGCATTTGCCGAATTTTCGAAATGGTTTTGGGCCAAACAGAGGTTGGATTTAGATTCAGCGCGGAAAAACGCTTGAAAACGGCTATTTGCTTGTTTGATTCTGAGTCCGGATGCCCAAAACGGACTCCCGGAGTTTTCGATGAATTTCGGTGCATGGGAGGGGCCGTGGCCGCCGGCTGCCATGTGGCGGCCCATGATTGGCCGGTCCGCAGCGCTCGGTCCACAGAGGGGCGCGGCTGGGTGCACGGAACCGGCGCATGGACCACGTGGCACGCCTGATTGGCGGGCTCGTGATGCGCGGTTCACG
>JAQOTM010000027.1:342068-363957 GCA_029168755.2 Tillandsia fasciculata | reverse complement strand
ACTTCTTTATAGTGTAGAAACACCGGAAGAGGTTTTAAAACTGCATATTCATTAAAAAAAACTGGGACATGGACATGTTTCAGGATCCGGATCATGTCGTTTTCGATCCGGTACCGAAGGTTGCTGTTCATACCCAATAGTTCAATCCGGATCAATGGCATTTGATGATCCGGATCCGAAACATGAGTTTTACCTGTTGGCTTGAAACGGAATCCGGATCGTTGGAATCTCAATCCGGATCCCGGACACATTGTTTGGTAAAACTGTATGAACGATCCGGATCGTGGATTATGATCCGGATCCCGAACAGGCGGATTTTCTGGAAACTGCATCTCTACGCGTCTGCGATCCGGATCGTGACTTGCGCCAGTCCGGATCGTCGCCCGGTAAGTAATAAAAACTTTCCAGAAAAGTTTGTTGTGATCGAATATTCTTCCTAGGGTTTCTAACCTATAAATAGCCCTTCCTTTTCATTTCTAGGGCAATCCACATATCAGAAAAAGAGCCGTCATTTTCAAATACATTTATACGGCCTTAGATCCACATATAGAGAAGAACGGAAATCATTAGATCTATTTAATGGTTCTTCATCTATATTGATTAGTTTGATTCTAGGATTTCATACTCATATCTTGAGTGAATCAAAACTAATGAATACTTAGATGGTATTTCGATCTACTCTTGATCTAAGTATTCGGCGGATCATCACCACCCAAACAAACAACGATTTATCCCAGAATCGGCGCGTGGACTCGCGTGGCCTTGTGGATTCAAGGTGTCATCGCTCTCGTGGATTCGGAGCGAGGTGCGTTCGTGGATTCGAAGCGTGCCATTGGGTGAAGACCGTGGATTCGGTCGGACGTCGTGGATTCGACGTTGGACGCTGTGGATTCAGCGTTGGCGGCGCAAATCGTGGATTCGAGAAGCGTTGCGGAGCGAGCGGAGAAGATCGACTAGGGGCGTATGGTAAAAGGTTGAGTCGTCTGTGAGTACGTTATATCACCTTGTACGTGTGTTAACTCTAGGGATTTCGCCGTGTTATCGGTCCCGTGGTTTTTACTCCGGTTTGGAGAGTTTTCCACGTAAAAATCTTGTGTGTTCTTTTATTTTTCCGCATTGGGTTTTATCGCACAAAGATTTTTGAGTGTTTATTGTTTACACCTATTCACCCCCCTCTAGGTGTTTTTTCCCCTATTAGATCCTTATTAACCTAAACCCATCAGATAGTGTAGCAATAAATAGTGGCCTATCTAGATGTCCATACAAGCATGCAAATGTCCTCATGAAAGATAAAAGAGTGTATCAAATAGTAACTCCAATATATATACCAATCATGTCAAAATCACTAACGACTATATATGTCTATAATCCATGATCCATAATAAATCATCAAAATAGCACCCAGCCACATCAATATGTCCTCATGTTCCATCTAATCATCCATTTTCATGAAAGGTTAATGTGCCAACATGGCATGCTAACATATCACCATCATAGTATATCAATCCCACAAAAATAGGCCAATGATTATCAGGATCATTTATTTAATCTGATTTCTAATTGGGTGCCAAATAAATTAGGGGTCTCTCTAATAGTCTTAGTGAGTAAATCGCAGTAAGAAGTAAGCAACAACCACCCTGTCACGCCCCGGGGGTTTTACGCGCGGAAGGGAAGCGCCGATGCTCCCAAATTTCTACATATATTTTTTTTTTTTTGAAACAAATCTCCCACAGTGCGTGCCCAGACCCGCCGCATATACAAATTCACTCTGCAAACAAGGCAGAGTCTCCTTGTATATGCACGGCGTCCTGATTACAAAGTTCGCACAAACATGCCTTTAACCGCACTAGACCGATTGCCAACCGCATACAACCATTTTCAACATCATACAATCAGTTTCCACAAGTAATAAAGAGGCCGACTATTTCGAAAGGATAAACCATAGGGTTTGGAAGCGATGCCCACTCGACATCAGGTTTTATTAAAACTAGTTTCTAAATCACATAAATCCACAGAATTTGAAAACGGCGCCCACACGACACCCAATTTTTAAAACAGTTTTCACAACAGTTTCTTGTTCTTGTTGTTTGTAGTTTGAAAGCGACCAAACCAAGAAATAAGAACAAATCACCCATCCAAAAGAGCTATCGAATAGCCCAACATCCACATCGATCCCACGGGGGTATCGCGATCCACAACTAGCTACAATGCAAATGAAATGAACAAAGAAGGGAAAGTAAACCGTATTAGTAGCTCTAAGGGCAGAAGATCGCTCACGCGGCCTCCAACGCCCCAGCACTCGCCCCTGGACGGGCTAGACAAACCTATCACAGAGTGGGAAGTCAGTGACGGAAATAACAATAAAGGCAATAATGCTAAAGCAAGGCAAATCACGGTAAAAACCGGAGCAATCAACAATGAAGGACCCCGTGCAAATCAAACGATAAAGAATCCTGCGCAAACCAAGCAATGAAGAACCTGTGCAAACCAAACAATGAAGAACCTGGCATACCAAACAATGAAGAACCTTGTGCATACCAAACCGGGCACCTCCCCCGGCAACCACACCGAGCACCTGCCTCGGGAACCCCCTGCGAGCACCTGCCTCGGCCGCCGAGCACCCGCCTCGGCAACACCGCTCACACCCCCCACCCACGGGGGCCCCCATTACGTCACCATCACGTGGGGTACACGGGTCAACGTACCACTTTTTCAGAAAAGCACACTCTTGCGGGGGCCAAGCCGCCGGTGTGCGTGCAGTAACACGAGCCTCGACCGAGCACCAACTCGGCCGTCCAGACCGAGCACCAACCTCGGTAAGCCAGACCGAGCACTGCCTCGGGACCTCCCAGAACACGATGTATCGTCGGGCACAACGACCCTCAGTCGCTATAAGCATGGTGATAACAAAACATAAGCATGAACGGGGTTAGCAACATTTCATCATGTCAAACTTTTGCTCTTACCAATTGCTCTCGTTTCCCGACGCAAGAATGTCGGGAGATGAACCCACCTTTCGATGTCCGTCTGGTCACACCGATCAAGTCCCCTCGCTAGTATGCTCCAAACAACCCACTGTTGTTCGGAGGGGCGAACGGCCCATCCAGTCTTCCACCACGGCGTTCATTGAACCCGGAGGTCCACGTCACCCCTCACAACACATAAATGGCAATAACGAAAATATACACAAAGATGTTCTAAGGGGTACCCACCTCGAACGCGAAGAAAAGGGTGTGCGGAAAATTCCAGTTAAAAACCCTCCCACCTTGCGCCCGAAAAACTAAAGTAGAAAAAAAAAAATGTTAAAAACATCGTCGCGGTCAAAAATACTCAAAAATGGGGCGAAACGGGCCAAAAAACGGAGCTTCCGGGCTCTTTGGCTGCAGTCGGGTGCACGGGTCACAGGCGTGGACCGGGTTCACGGCTCAGAGAAAGCTGGCAGCGTAAACCGGGCTCACCCGGGGGGCGTGCACCAACCGGAATAGGCCGGGCCGGTGCACGACAGAGCGCGCACCGGTCTCACGCGCTCCCGCCCGCGGCGGCAGCGCGGGTGTCACGCCTGGCGCGTGCACCGTGCGGCCTGGGCTGGGCTGGCGCACGGGCCCGTGAGCCGGGTACTCACCACCGGGCTGCGGGGGCGTGCGCCGGGTGCACGCTTGGCGGCGTGCACCGCGCAGCCTGGGCTGGGCTGGCGCACGAGCCCGTGCGCCGGGTCCGCCTCTCCTGGCCGTGTGGGCGTGCGCCGGGTGCACGGCTGGCCTGGTGGACCGCGCGGCCTGAAGCCGTAGGGGGTGAACATTGAACCCTATTTTCGCCCCCCGCGGCTCCGGTTGCGACCCTGCGACCCCGGCGACTGCGGCGACGACCCCGTGGACACGCTAACGGCGGCGGCGGCCTCCCGTTTAACAACGGCGGCGGCGGCCTCCCGTCCAACAACACGTCTCGCACGCGACACGACACGAAAGAAACCTCACACCGACAAATCGGAAAGACCCGAACCACTCACCTTATTTTCGCCGGTGAGGGAGGAAGGAAGAGGATCGTCCCGCTCTCGTTTTGTCACGCCCCGGGGTCTAAACTGCGACCCGGGCTCGCTAACAGATCCGCCGCCCAAACGGTGAACCCCGTATAGACGAAGCGTCAAACCTGCAAATAAACAACTATACTAGCAGATATCAGAGCTAAAATAGAAAACTAACTATAAACATGAAATAGACAGTCTCTCAGGAATAAAATACATAGCATCCTCACCAAAATACATGAGAGTCTCACCAAAAAGTGAACATAAAATGTACAACTCGATACCTCACTACATAATCTCTCAAACATGACACAACCAAAATGAACATCAGGGTACCTCTATCACACGCTGAAGCTGAAGGGGGAAAGGATCTATCTCGCGACTCCCTTACCACGGTCTGAAGAAGCGGCAGCTGGAACAGCAGAAACAGGAGTAGAAGTCCCTGGGAAAAAAGACACCACGACGGGTGTGAGAACTACATCCCACAGTAGCTCTCAGTGGGTGCCGTCAACAAGCCCAACGGTCTGCCCACTAAGTCTACTAGAGGCATGAGGAAACAAATACAGTACCGAAGGAAAAAAAGGGATAATAAATTCTACAACTACTATGCTCCTATCTAGATGCTCAAAAAGCGGGACAGATGAAAATATGATGCATCTACTAATATATCAGTATAGTCACCCAATCTGAACAGACTGCCTCCACGGGTCCAGTCAAGCCTGCGCCAACCTACTGCCGTTACATCCCGAAGGACCAGACTTACGTAGGACGTCCATAGCTGCCAAAACTGGCTCAGTCAGAGGGACGGTGTCCGTGACTGCCAAAACTGGCACAGTCAGAGCGACGGCGTCCGTAACTGCCAAAACTGGCTCAGTCAGAGGGACGGCGTCAACAAATCGCGATACCAAAGTGCAGACCCACCCCGGACGTGGCACTCGAGGGGAGCGACCCCAATGAGGACTAGGGTATCCGCGCACTCTGTCGAGCTCAAAGTGGCACTGCAGGCTATGGTCAAAATCCACGCTCACGCTCTGCACGAAAGGACTCAATCCTCAACATCTCTCACAACAGTCGGAGCACTCTCGACGACTCAGCTGATCAGCTCTCACGAAACACGAGACACTCGCCTCTCCAACAACTCACAGCACAAAACCCACTGGTTGGAGACATTCCACAGCCAGGATCAACCTACCCCTCAGGGCTATCAGAACTCAAAAGACAACACCTAAAGACCCGGGATCACCGTCAACCCAACGGCTCCCAACCACAGAACATCAACCCAACCTGCAGACTCCCTGACAGGATAACCCACAATAGACAATAAAAAAAGGGTCCGGGAACCCCGAAAGACTAGAACCTATAACCCTATCAAACAAGAACAGGCTCTAGGCATAGCCTTTCGTTGTTCTCGTTCCAAAGGAAAAGGCAGACCTTAGAACCTAGACCACTTGAATCATCTCAAGTGGTTACATTTATAGAAAAAGGTGACATTTCTTATGGAAAGCCATTTGATCGGTAAGAAATCCATATTTAATGATTTTTAGTTCTTTTTAGGAAAACCATTGAAAACAAGTTTTGTATCCAAGCCTCGTAGAGCTAATGCCTTCGTCTAATCAAACAAGAACAGACTCAGGCGACCCTATGACGCTTGGAAGAAAATATTTGGTTGGCTAATCATATGTGTGTGTCCAAAAAAAATAGTTCTGGGTTCAAGGTCCTGCTAACACTGATATACCGCTGCCACTAACACCGCGGCGACAGATAAAACAAGAAAATAAAACATCTCGGGACCGCCGTCTATCCAAACGGCTCCCGCCACAGATGAACAACCAACTACATCTACCAGACTCCACTCAGCTCCCAAGCACGAGTGTAAAAAAAAAGCATCCCACACTAAAAGAAATCCCGACCACTCGGCCCACTACCCGGGCGAGTAACACTATGTCCAGAAAAGAAGTGTGGATGTCTAAACAAAATAAACCTAGCCCAAGTTGGAGTTTTCTAAAGTCTGGCTGAACAAGCTGCATATGACGGGGGTGCTAGGTCAAGTTCCAAGATAACAATAATTTACAGATAGTAGGAAACAAAATATCGCATGATCATCGAATAACTCTAGAATTAACAGTTGTCACATTCTAGCATACTACACAAGAATATCACTATCATGCAAGGTCCTACTATAGTAGATTTAACGAACATTCCATCAATCTTGAAGACAGGGCCACCCACCTGAAGGTGCGCAACTGTCCAGGGTCGTACAGCTAAGGAAGCCCAGAAACAGCCCAAACACAGTAACCACCAAGCTAGCAACACGGTAGTAGTGCTCACAAAGTCCTGGGTGCAACATATTCCAAAATTACACTTAATTCCACACAATTTCCCAAGTTACAAAAATCTGTGTGAACAGTCCCTGAAATCCAAAAATTTCACCTGAAAAGCATTTTCCAAAAATTCTGATAAAAATATGACGGCGATCCTCATGAAAAGTAGATGTCGATAGAGTCCTGAAACGTCGAAAACCGAGTTCGGTACATCAAGATATAAATTCGGCAAGGTGGTGTACTCAAACAATTCCTGCGTCAAAAACTGTAGCACTGTACACAGAAGAACAGGGATTTTCACCTCTGATAAAATCTCAAAAAAAATCCAAGAAAATACGAGCGCGTTCCTTAGGATCTGCAGATGAAAAAGTTGTACAAGCAAGTTTCCGTCTGACGCTCGAACACGAAGATATCGCCAAAACACTCCAATGCTGTCCGATGAATCCATACAGAAAAAGGGTCAAGAAGAACCTCAGGATCCGTGCCAACGACTCAAAACCGAAATGCACGATCAAAATAAGAGATGTAGCTCTACCTGTTAGGAGTGTGTCGGCGCAAGAATCACTAAAAAAGGAGGTCGGGGTAGCCCAGGGGAAATTTCACACCGATCTGCGACGAAGAAGAACACCGAAGATGAAACGTCGCTACGCGCCGTAAAATCTGAAATCTCGAGAAGCGTGCTCCTAAAAATCCCAAAACTCTGCAGGAAGATCGAGCACTCGAAGATCTACAACTTTGCTTAAGGGTGCAGGGGCAGAAGACCCGGCGAAGAGAGAAAACCGCAAAAGAAGAGGGCTCGGGTTCAACAAATAGGCCAGCCAAACCAAACAATTCCAAAAATTACCTCTGTGTCCTCAGATTCGGGCGCCCGGAACAATTGGGCTGCTACAGTAACGGGCCCGGCCCGTTACTGTGCAGGCCCGGAAGGCCCACGGCCCGCCACGCGTCCGCTGCGCGCCCGCAGCGCCCGGAGCACGTGCGCCAGCGAACCGCGCGACGCCGCGTGTCCGACACGCGGACGTGCGCGGCTGCGCTCGACCAACCATGGGGCGCCATGTGGCGCCCCCACGTCGCCCCCCCACGTCGCGCTGACCGTATGGACACCTTCCCCCGTCGCTGCGTGGACCGCGCGCACAAGGACCCTCCAACCACAGGCTGCCACGTGGCCATCCCTCGGCCCACCGTACACTCCGCCAAACCCGTGGACCGCGCTCACTGCGCCTGCCAACCGGGAGGCGCCACGTGGCCCGCGCCCGGTGCACGCCCTCCGCGGTGGACCACGCGCCTTCGCCAACCGCCGCGCTCCGCCGCCCGCCGTTGCCGCCGGCGCCTCTCCGGCCGCCGGAACAGTAACCTTACACCTCGAAATGCATGTTTTCGCATCCGGGCTACGAAAAATTCAAGTAAATAGTCCATTTCGCTCGTTTTCGCGCGCTGAATCCAAATCCGAGGTCCGTTCGGCCAAATTCCACTTCTAAATTTTCCCAAAAATTCTCGAAAAAGTAAACTTGATCCATTTTTCATGCCGGGTCAAAATCTTGGTTCCAATAAGCGCGTAAACACTTCAATCATCCAATATGGACTTCCAGAAAAGAAAACAAGCTCCAACTTCACCAGAAAACCAATTCTTGGGCCCGACACGCGCGCACACACACCCCGAAGCCACTATTCCAACAGTAAACCCTTAAGTGGGGATTCGGGTCCTCACATCCTCCCCCACTAAAAGAAAGTTTCGTCCTCGAAACAAACACGGCTCAAAAGGGAGTTTTCAAGCCTAAAGGTAAGCATCCAACAACACAATCTCCAACTCCCCAGTCACTACACACTCTCCACAAAGCGAGTCCAACAGTTGGATAAACCTCAGGAATTCCAAAAAACTGGGGACGGGGAAGAACAACCAACTCTACGCGTTCAAACTACACGAATTACGCCGCAAAACTTAACAAAAAAGTAAGGGCCCCACCAACAGGAAAGTCATCAACCCCCAACTCTCCAATTTAGAAAACAACTAAAATTAACGAAAAGTTCAAAAGTTCCGAAAGACCAGTGCCCTCGCCCCAATCAAACAAGAACAGGTTCGGGCACCGTCTCCATTTCTAGAGTAGTCTTTCGAATCTTTTGTCCTGTTCGCGAATTTCAGCACAAGGGCAAGAAGAAGGGAGAGAAGTGTTGATGCCATTCCTGTTGTGGCAACAAAAACGGAAACTACGATCTACCGGTGCCCCTAAAAAGAAAGACACAACTCTATCCGAGACCCCTAGAGACATAACCTCTAGTCCTAGGCGTCACCTACGCTCCACAAGTAGCACCTAACCCAGAGTCGCTGAAGCCACTACTGCAGCGACACTGTTCTCAATCCACAATCAATCGTTGCACGATACCGTACCAGCTGGTCCATCCCGTGTGCTCAATCTGACTCATGGAGCTGTAACTGAACCGGCACACCTGCCGGCGTACCTCCTCAGGTCTCATCTGTCCCGATCAAGTCCCAAAATTCACTTCTGCTTGTAGAGTACAGGGAAGAATCCAACCGCTCATACATGTCACAAAATTTCTATCCCTTATTCATGCAGAGATGCAAATGCTCTAATATCATGCAAAAGGATGCCGTGATATCAAGAAGCTCACTCAACTGACTGAAAATAAAACCATACCTGCGGCGATAGGATCTGCTGCAGGGGTGCTCTCCACCAAGGCTGCGTAATCTCGTCCACTAGGTGCTGAAGACCGTCGTCCCGTCTGACCCGACGTCGTACCCCGCTCTGTCTGATGGTGCACTGGAGGGGCTTCCGCTTCCTGAACTGGCAAGGGAGGTGCTGTTGTGAGGACCTGGTTTCCCCATGGGGGAGTTTTCTGGTTGTTCGGCAGCTTTCGAAGGCTTGTGTGGTGTGTTGGTGGTGTTTGTGCGCAATTTGGACACAAGTGTCGGACTTCGGGCTTAAAAGGAGATTCCGTGGGGTTTTGGAGGACCCGTTGAGGGTTTGGAAGTGGTTCCGCGCGATTTGGATGTTAAAATTGGACTCCGGGCGAAGTTTGGATAAAAGTTACCTCTCCGGTCGCCTTCGGGAATTTTTAGAGTTAAAATTGGACAAATCGGACTTCAGATATGGACCCGGCGTAAAAATCGGATTGAGTGGGCATTCGGTAAATTTTTGGATGAGAATTTGGAGAAACGGACATCGTTTTTGGATTCAGCGCGCGAAATCGCTAAGAATGGACTATTTATTTGTTGGTTTTGGAGCCCGGGTGAAGTGCGCGTTTTTCGAGGCAAGCGGCACGTTTTTCGAGGTGTGGCGTGGCACGGAACCCGAGGAGCGGCTCAATTCCCGAGGCGGTACGGCGGGGGAACCGCGCTTCGGCGCGGAGTGCGCGGAGCCCGCCACGTGGCGGGCTCCCACTCGTGCCCGCGCGGGCGCGTGGGCGCACGCGCCCGTGTCACGGGCGCTGGGTGTCCCGCGCCTGCGCGGCGCTGGGTGTCACGCGCCCGTGTGGCGCGTGACTGCTGCGCGCCGCGTGGCGCGCGGTGGCACGTCCACGTGGCGCGGGCGGGGCGCGCTGCGCCTGGTGCACCGTTTTGGCCGTGGACCGGCCGGTTGGAGCCCCCCTGATTGGTTGGTGCCGTGGACCGGGGCCGTGGACCGGCCCCGTGGACCTTCTCTCTCCCTCTTTCTTTTCTTCTTCTTCCTCACCCGCACGCCATTCTCTTTTTTTTTCCTTTTCTTCTTCACCGTGAGCGAGAGGGAGTGAGGGAGGAGGTTGCGTGAGGTGCGGCGACGCGTCGCGAACCTCGTTTTGCGTGCGAGGTGTTTCGTTGGAGCGGTTGCGCGGCGCGACACTCGTCCGTTTGTGTTCTTCTTCGTCGCGTTTCGGTGCACGAGCTCCCCCGGCCTACTCCGACCTCCGATTCAGGCGATTCTTGTACCGTTGGATTCGTAACTGGCAGAGCTACGATATTGGTATTTTCTACTTCCCCTAGTTTTGCTCGTTTCGAGGAGTTTCTCCATACTTACTGGGACCCCTTTTTCTGATGGAGTTTTGGACAGCGACACCTTGCCGGATTTTTATCTCCGCAACCGGGCATCGGATTGAGACGCTCTTATAGACTTTTTTCATCTACTCGACGCAAGGATCATCGTGGTATTTTTTTTGGAATTTTATGAGATCTTCCTGGAGGTATATATTTTCCTTTTCATCTGTGCAAGATTTTACAGTTATGTGGATGTGTGTTTTCGCGCGCCCGTGTTGTGGAATTTATATCTTGGCCTACGGAACTCCGATTTGGGCGTGCAGGTACTTGTTTCGAAGCTATCGACGCGAGGAACGCCGGGGTATTTTTGTTGGAATTTACTGAGCTCTATCTACAGGTAAAATTTCAGCATCTGTACAGCTGAAATTCAGCATGTGATATTTGGACAGATTTTTGGAGATTTGTGTATAACTGTAGCCTATGTTGTACCCAGGTGGGATTTTGGACTGTTTTGAGCTTACGGGTCAGTGAGTTGCTGTTATTTTGGTATTATCAGCTGTAGGACTTGGACAGATCTGCGCTTCAGGTGGGTGACCTCTTTTTCAAGATCAGCGGACTGTGTACTAATTCTAGCTTTAGGGACTTGCATATTTTTAATGTTTGATGTCCAGCATGCTAGAATGTGTGAATTGATGTTCCTGTTGCTGTTAGATGATCCCGTGATTATTATCTTGCTCCCTACAAGCTGTTGTTTATTATTTATCTTGGAACTTGACCTAGCACCACTGCCATATGATGCATGTTCAGCCAGACTGTAGAAACCTCAACTTGGGCTAGGTTTTTATTGCTCTAGACATTCCACATCGCTATTCTTTATCACTCTGGACTTAGTGTTCTCCTCGCCCGGGTAGTGGGCCGAGCGGTCGGGACTTTTTTTAGTGTGGGATGCATTTGCACTCGTGCTTGGGAGCAGAGTGGAGTCTGGTAGATGTAGCGGATTGCTTGTCTGTACCGGGAACCGTTTGGGGTAAACGGTGATCCCGGGAGGTCTTGTTTTCCCCTGTTTGGGGTTGTCGCCACTGTGTTTGTGGTAGTAGTTTATTAGTGTTAGCCGGACCTAGAACCCAGAACCCTTTTCGACATACACATGATTTTAGTCTACCAATGTTTTCTTCCAAGCATCGAAGGGCCGCTGGAGTCTGTTCTTGTTTGATTGGACAAAGGCATCAGCCCTTCGGGGTTTGGGTAAAACACTTATTTTTCTAATTGTTTTCCTAAAAAGAACTAAAATCATTAAATATGGATTTCTTCTAGATCAAAATGATTTTCAATAACAAATGTCACCTTTTTCCTGTAAATCTCCCCACTCGAAAGGATTCGAGTGGTCTGGGTTCTAGGGGGCCGTTCCTTTGTCGGGACGAGAGCCACGGGGGCCGAGCCTGGAACCTGTTCTTGTTTGATAGGGTTGTAGGTGTAGGTCTCCCGGGACTTTCGGGCCCTGTTGGTGTCTTCTGCTTGTTGTTCCGAGGCTGTTGTGTTCCCGAACTATAAGGGGGCGGGAACTTCGATAGGCGGAGCCTAGAGTCTGTTCTTGTTTGATAGGGTTCTAAGCACCAGCCTATCGGGTTTCCGAACCCTTATGGTGTCGGTCTTTCCTGTGAGTTTAGTGTTCTGTTGTGGGAGCCGTCTGGTGGACGGTGGCCCCAGCTGTGTGGTTTTTTTCAGCCTGTGTTTGAGCGTTGCTGTTATTGGTCGATCTTGTTGATCGTGATTTGGACTTTAGCCTGCATGAGCCATATTGAGCTCGACAGAGATACGCGGATACTTTCCTCGGTGGGGTCGCTCCCCTCGAGAGCCACTCCGGAGTTGGGCCTGTTACTTGCTATCGCGACTTGTCGACGCCGTCCCTCTGGCTGGGCCAGTTTTCACGGACACCCTACGGTAGACCCGTCCTGTTGAGGATGTGCGGCAGTAGGTGGGCGCAGGTTTGACTGGACCCTTTGCGGCAGTCAGTATAGATTTGGTGGGTATATTGTGTGTGTTAGTAGATGCATCATGTTTCCATCTGTTTCATTTTCTTGAGCATCTAGATAGAGGCATAGTAGCTGTAGAGTTACTTTTCCAGCCCTTTCATTTCTGTATTATTATTGTTACTTTGTGCCTCTAGTAGACTTAGTGGGCAGACCGTCGGGCTTGTTGGCGGCTCCCACTGAGAACTACTTGGGACGTAGTTCTCACACCCGTCGTGGTGTCTTTTCCCACAGGGACTTCTACTCCTGTTCCTGCTGCTCCGGTTGCTGCTTCTTCTGATCGAGGTAAGGGAGTCGCGAGATAGTTCCCTACCAGTCATCGTCCAGAGAGTAGATGTACCCTTATTACTTCTAGAGTCCATGTTGAGAGAACTTTGTAGTGAGGTATAGAGTTGTATTTATCTTCTACTGCTCGAGAGACTTTTGTTTCTTTTTTTGGTGAGGTGGATTGTACTTTTGAGAGTTGTAGTTGTTCACTTAGTTTTTATTTCTAGCAGTTTTACTTTCAGCTCTGATATCTGTATAGTATAGTTGATCTTTTGCAGGTTGTCGCTTCGTCTATACGGGGCTTCCCGTATGGGCGGCGGATCTGTTGGCGAGCCCGGGTCGCAGTCTCGACGCCGGGGCGTGACAGATTAGGTGGTATCAGAGCCTAGGATATAGGTCATTCGGGACTTAGAAACCCTAGGCTTGTGGTTGGACATTAGGATGACTACGTGAGAGTCGTGACTGTTAGCGAGAGTCCTGATCGAGTTTTATACCTCTCCCAAGGGACGGGATGAGTGATTGGCATGTTTATTCTCCTAAGCGATTATGTTGGCTGCAGACAACATAATGCTAAGGAAAGGATGACATGCCTTAGACTTTCGCTAGATTGGGTCGAGTGTTGTTTGGTATTGTCCTGATGTTTGCATGTGGATTGCAGGTGGGCACGATGCCTCCCCGACGCAGGGTACAGACGCGTTCTCAGCCTTCCCCCTCCGATGAGCCTGGGCAGGAGGAGCCAGCACAGTGTCAGCAGAGTGAGGTACAGGAGCTTCGGGCTCAGATGGCTCAGTTGTCAGAGACCTTGCGACGCCAGGAGGAGACCTCTCAGCGTCAGGAGGAGACCTTGCGACGCCAGGAGGAGGCCTCGCAGCGCCAGGAGGAGGCTTCCCGACGCCAGGAGGAGTCCTTGGGTCGGATGATTCTTATGTTAGAGCAGAGGTCACAGCCGGTGGTAGCACCCCCTGAGAGTTCGCCTGTGCCCTCTTCGCCAGCTGCAGCGCCCCCTGTGATTCCGTCAGCACCGGCAGTTCCTGTCGAGCCGGTTCCGTGCAGACCACCGTCTGGGTCGACGGGACCTTTTACTTCTTCTGAGCAGTGTGCAGCGGTGGATCTGTTGATGAGGTTTCGCCGGTTCGATCCACCTCGTTTCTCTGGTCTGGGTGCTGAGCCGTGGGAGGCCGAGACTTGGGTTACGGCCATGGAGCGTCACTTTGAGAGTTTGTTTGTTGAGGATCGGTTTCGGGTCTTCTTGGCAGCGCATTATCTGGAAGGCAACGCCGAGGCTTGGTGGCGGCGTGTGCGACCCGCTGGTCCGCCAGGGACGCAGCTTCTTCCTTGGGCGGAGTTCCGCAGTCTTCTTTTGGGGGCCTTCTTTCCTGTGAGTGTACGGCAGAGATTGGAGGAGCAGCTGAGGAGTCTCCGCCAGGGAGATCGGCCCGTGCATGCATACATAGCTGAATTCAATCGGTTGATAGCTAGTATGCCTCACGTGGCCAGGGATGAGGCTCACCAGATTTACATGTTTGAGCGGGGGCTGCGGCGGGACATTTATCAGCTTGTTCGCTCTTGCAGATTGCAGACATTAGAGGCTTCGATGGAGCAGGCGTTATATGTTGAGTCTGGAGAGGCAGTCATGGCAGAGGTGGCTCCAGCCCCTGTAGCGATTCCAGGGGCGCAGCGCCCGGCGCCGATGGATGAGGGGCAGTCTAGTCGGCAGCGACCTCCGAGATCTCCACGATCTCATCCTGAGGGTCGTGGGTTTCGTAGGCGCCGGAGATCAGGTGGGCCCCCGCAGCAGCAGCAGCAGCAGCAGTTTCAGCAGCAGCGACAGGAGCGGTGCGTCATCTGTGGCGGGCCTCATCCACCGTCGCAGTGTGATCAGAGACGGGGGCGGTGTTTCCTCTGTGGAGAGTTGGGACATTTCCGCGCAGCTTGCCCTCAGGCCGTTTTGTCAGTGCGACCCCTTGCTTCAGCACCTCCCTTGCCAGTTCAAGAAGCGGAAGCCCCTCCGGTACACCGTCAGTCAGAGTGGGGTATGACGTCGAGACAGGCGGGACGACGATCTTCGGCACCCAGCGGACGGTTTAATGCAGTCCTGGTGGAGGACACTCCGGCAGCAGATCATGTCGCGGCAGGTATGATTTTATTTCAGTTAGCTGAATTGAGCATTTCGTTACCGCTGCATCTTTCTGCATTAATAGTTGAGCATCTGCATCAGCATCTTTGCATGGGTGTGGGTTAGGAATTTCTGCTACATGTTTTCGCGTTTGGATTCTTCCCTGTATCCCACTAGTAGAGGAGGATCGCGGTGTTTGATCAGTGCAGTTGAGACTTGGGACTTCACCGGCTGATGTGACGATTCAAGGACAGCTTCAGGACTTGGTTTGAGCACACATGTTGGACTGGTTGATGCGGTGCAGTGCTACGACTGATGATGGATTGAGAGCAGTTACCCTTCTGCGAGTTGGACTGGAGGAGTCGTTTTCTCGGATTGTCGGCGTATCCTTCCAGCAGCAGCAGCTTCAGCGGCTTTGGACTGACGCCACCTCCGGAGCAGTTGTGACGTTTAGGACTAAGGGTTGCGTCCTTAGGAGTCTCGTTAGTGATAGCTTTCGTTTTTGTAGCCACAGCAGGAACGGCACCAACACTTCCCTCCCTTTTCTCGCCTTTGTACTGAAATTTACGAACAGGACGAAAATTTCGAAAGATTGCTCTAGAAATGGAGACAGTGCCCGAACCTGTTCTTGTTTGATTGGGGCGAAGGCACTGATCTTTCGAAATTTTCGGACTTTTCGGTAATTTCAGCTGTTTTCTCAATCGAGGGTTGGGATTGATAACTTTCCTGCTGGTGGAGCTGTACCTTTCTTGCTAGTTTAGTGTTAGCGTCTTTGGTTGATTTGATTGTTTTAGTTTCGGGGACGAAACTTCCTTTTAGTGGGGGAGGATGTGAGGACCTGGTTTCCCCATGGGGGAGTTTTCTGGTTGTTCGGCAGCTTTCGAAGGCTTGTGTGGTGTGTTGGTGGTGTTTGTGCGCAATTTGGACACAAGTGTCGGACTTCGGGCTTAAAAGGAGATTCCGTGGGGTTTTGGAGGACCCGTTGAGGGTTTGGAAGTGGTTCCGCGCGATTTGGATGTCAAAATTGGACTCCGGGCGAAGTTTGGATAAAAGTTACCTCTCCGGTCGCCTTCGGGAATTTTTAGAGTTAAAATTGGACAAATCGGACTTCAGATATGGACCCGGCGTAAAAATCGGATTGAGTGGGCATTCGGTAAATTTTTGGATGAGAATTTGGAGAAACGGACATCGTTTTTGGATTCAGCGCGCGAAATCGCTAAGAATGGACTATTTATTTGTTGGTTTTGGAGCCCGGGTGAAGTGCGCGTTTTTCGAGGCAAGCGGCACGTTTTTCGAGGTGTGGCGTGGCACGGAACCCGAGGAGCGGCTCAATTCCCGAGGCGGTACGGCGGGGGAACCGCGCTTCGGCGCGGAGTGCGCGGAGCCCGCCACGTGGCGGGCTCCCACTCGTGCCCGCGCGGGCGCGTGGGCGCACGCGCCCGTGTCACGGGCGCTGGGTGTCCCGCGCCTGCGCGGCGCTGGGTGTCACGCGCCCGTGTGGCGCGTGACTGCTGCGCGCCGCGTGGCGCGCGGTGGCACGTCCACGTGGCGCGGGCGGGGCGCGCTGCGCCTGGTGCACCGTTTTGGCCGTGGACCGGCCGGTTGGAGCCCCCCTGATTGGTTGGTGCCGTGGACCGGGGCCGTGGACCGGCCCCGTGGACCTTCTCTCTCCCTCTTTCTTTTCTTCTTCTTCCTCACCCGCACGCCATTCTCTTTTTTTTTCCTTTTCTTCTTCACCGTGAGCGAGAGGGAGTGAGGGAGGAGGTTGCGTGAGGTGCGGCGACGCGTCGCGAACCTCGTTTTGCGTGCGAGGTGTTTCGTTGGAGCGGTTGCGCGGCGCGACACTCGTCCGTTTGTGTTCTTCTTCGTCGCGTTTCGGTGCACGAGCTCCCCCGGCCTACTCCGACCTCCGATTCAGGCGATTCTTGTACCGTTGGATTCGTAACTGGCAGAGCTACGATATTGGTATTTTCTACTTCCCCTAGTTTTGCTCGTTTCGAGGAGTTTCTCCATACTTACTGGGACCCCTTTTTCTGATGGAGTTTTGGACAGCGACACCTTGCCGGATTTTTATCTCCGCAACCGGGCATCGGATTGAGACGCTCTTATAGACTTTTTTCATCTACTCGACGCAAGGATCATCGTGGTATTTTTTTTGGAATTTTATGAGATCTTCCTGGAGGTATATATTTTCCTTTTCATCTGTGCAAGATTTTACAGTTATGTGGATGTGTGTTTTCGCGCGCCCGTGTTGTGGAATTTATATCTTGGCCTACGGAACTCCGATTTGGGCGTGCAGGTACTTGTTTCGAAGCTATCGACGCGAGGAACGCCGGGGTATTTTTGTTGGAATTTACTGAGCTCTATCTACAGGTAAAATTTCAGCATCTGTACAGCTGAAATTCAGCATGTGATATTTGGACAGATTTTTGGAGATTTGTGTATAACTGTAGCCTATGTTGTACCCAGGTGGGATTTTGGACTGTTTTGAGCTTACGGGTCAGTGAGTTGCTGTTATTTTGGTATTATCAGCTGTAGGACTTGGACAGATCTGCGCTTCAGGTGGGTGACCTCTTTTTCAAGATCAGCGGACTGTGTACTAATTCTAGCTTTAGGGACTTGCATATTTTTAATGTTTGATGTCCAGCATGCTAGAATGTGTGAATTGATGTTCCTGTTGCTGTTAGATGATCCCGTGATTATTATCTTGCTCCCTACAAGCTGTTGTTTATTATTTATCTTGGAACTTGACCTAGCACCACTGCCATATGATGCATGTTCAGCCAGACTGTAGAAACCTCAACTTGGGCTAGGTTTTTATTGCTCTAGACATTCCCACATCGCTATTCTTTATCACTCTGGACTTAGTGTTCTCCTCGCCCGGGTAGTGGGCCGAGCGGTCGGGACTTTTTTTAGTGTGGGATGCATTTGCACTCGTGCTTGGGAGCAGAGTGGAGTCTGGTAGATGTAGCGGATTGCTTGTCTGTACCGGGAACCGTTTGGGGTAAACGGTGATCCGGGAGGTCTTGTTTTCCCCTGTTTGGGGTTGTCGCCACTGTGTTTGTGGTAGTAGTTTATTAGTGTTAGCCGGACCTAGAACCCAGAACCCTTTTCGACATACACATGATTTTAGTCTACCAATGTTTTCTTCCAAGCATCGAAGGGCCGCTGGAGTCTGTTCTTGTTTGATTGGACAAAGGCATCAGCCCTTCGGGGTTTGGGTAAAACACTTATTTTTCTAATTGTTTTCCTAAAAAGAACTAAAATCATTAAATATGGATTTCTTCTAGATCAAAATGATTTTCAATAACAAATGTCACCTTTTTCCTGTAAATCTCCCCACTCGAAAGGATTCGAGTGGTCTGGGTTCTAGGGGGCCGTTCCTTTGTCGGGACGAGAGCCACGGGGGCCGAGCCTGGAACCTGTTCTTGTTTGATAGGGTTGTAGGTGTAGGTCTCCCGGGACTTTCGGGCCCTGTTGGTGTCTTCTGCTTGTTGTTCCGAGGCTGTTGTGTTCCCGAACTATAAGGGGGCGGGAACTTCGATAGGCGGAGCCTAGAGTCTGTTCTTGTTTGATAGGGTTCTAAGCACCAGCCTATCGGGTTTCCGAACCCTTATGGTGTCGGTCTTTCCTGTGAGTTTAGTGTTCTGTTGTGGGAGCCGTCTGGTGGACGGTGGCCCCAGCTGTGTGGTTTTTTTCAGCCTGTGTTTGAGCGTTGCTGTTATTGGTCGATCTTGTTGATCGTGATTTGGACTTTAGCCTGCATGAGCCATATTGAGCTCGACAGAGATACGCGGATACTTTCCTCGGTGGGGTCGCTCCCCTCGAGAGCCACTCCGGAGTTGGGCCTGTTACTTGCTATCGCGACTTGTCGACGCCGTCCCTCTGGCTGGGCCAGTTTTCACGGACACCCTACGGTAGACCCGTCCTGTTGAGGATGTGCGGCAGTAGGTGGGCGCAGGTTTGACTGGACCCTTTGCGGCAGTCAGTATAGATTTGGTGGGTATATTGTGTGTGTTAGTAGATGCATCATGTTTCCATCTGTTTCATTTTCTTGAGCATCTAGATAGAGGCATAGTAGCTGTAGAGTTACTTTTCCAGCCCTTTCATTTCTGTATTATTATTGTTACTTTGTGCCTCTAGTAGACTTAGTGGGCAGACCGTCGGGCTTGTTGGCGGCTCCCACTGAGAACTACTTGGGACGTAGTTCTCACACCCGTCGTGGTGTCTTTTCCCACAGGGACTTCTACTCCTGTTCCTGCTGCTCCGGTTGCTGCTTCTTCTGATCGAGGTAAGGGAGTCGCGAGATAGTTCCCTACCAGTCATCGTCCAGAGAGTAGATGTACCCTTATTACTTCTAGAGTCCATGTTGAGAGAACTTTGTAGTGAGGTATAGAGTTGTATTTATCTTCTACTGCTCGAGAGACTTTTGTTTCTTTTTTGGTGAGGTGGATTGTACTTTTGAGAGTTGTAGTTGTTCACTTAGTTTTTATTTCTAGCAGTTTTACTTTCAGCTCTGATATCTGTATAGTATAGTTGATCTTTTGCAGGTTGTCGCTTCGTCTATACGGGGCTTCCCGTATGGGCGGCGGATCTGTTGGCGAGCCCGGGTCGCAGTCTCGACGCCGGGGCGTGACAGCTGTTAGCAAGGGGGTGCACTGACAAAATGGCTCGGGGACAGGGCTCGAAAATGTCCCAACTCTCACAAGGAAACACCGTCCCTGCCTCTGATCACACTGCGACGGTGGATGAGGCCGCCACAGATGATGCACTCAAGTCGCTGCTGCCGGAGCTGCTGTCTAAGCTGGTGCTGTGATATCGGTGGTTGCTGCCGGGGCCCACCTAACCTCTGGCGCCTCCGAAACCACGACCCTGAGGATGGGGTCGTGGAGGTCTCGTAAGTCCCTGCGATGTTTGTCCCTCGACATCCTGTGCTGGCCGCTTCGCCCCCGAAATCCCTGCGGGAGCTGGAGCAACCTCGGCCATCACCGCTCTCCGTGCTCCGAACTTTGCCCCGAAAAACGATGTGGACAGCCTGACGAAATTCTCATCAACAAATCCGACACCTCTCGCTGCTCTGCCGGGGTCAACTGTCATACCGTCCCGGACGCCTGACCACTGGTAACCGGTTGAGTAGGGGCTGCCTGTGCTGCTGGTACAATGGGGTGCCACCGCTGGCGAGGAAGGTAAAGGGGAACTCTCTGGAGGTGCTATAGCTGGCGAGGAAGGTATAGGGGAACTCTCTGGAGGTGCTATAGCTGGCGAGGAAGGTATAGGGGAACTCTCTGGAGGTGCTACCACAGGCTTGCTCTCTGTTCTATCATGCGCATCATCCGATCCATGATCTCCTCCTGGCGCCATAGAATCTCCACCTGGCGTCGGAGAGTGTCAGACAAATGGGCCATCTGTGTCACGCCCCGAGCCCGCCAATTGGGTCGGTTCGGGCACGCCAACAGACCCGCCAATCGGGCACGACCTCACGCTACCCGAAAGGAACGGTCACAACCATCTCGAATCAAAACAATGCTTATGATGAGATATAATATCAGAGTAAGATCACTACTAATTTAAAACTTTCATTCAATAAACAAATAGTTTAAGCCGATATGAAAGCATGATAAGAATGAACCATAATAAACTTTATTACATTTTACATCTCTCAACTTACAATTACATAATATTACAATGCTTTTCCTCACAATACATGGTTCACTCGATCATAAAAGAAAGGTACCTCTGCTAGACCCTCTAGGTCTCTATGCTGCTGGGCCCTTGCCCCTGTCGTATGCCTCGCCGTCTGCATCTGAACCGTCTCGTCCGCTGCATCCATACCCGAACCTGTGGGGGGGTCACCCAAGGGGTGTGAGAACTTACGAGCGAGTTCCCAGTGGGTTCAACCACCGAGAAAAAGTGTCCTACACCACTTGGTCCAATGGAAGCAATAATAATAGTGCTAGGAAACTAAAATCCTCAATATCAAAATGCAGCTATGCAATATAACATATCACTACACTATCTGTGTAAAACCATCTACCCAGCACTAATCTGTCTAGCCACACTAGGCTGCTAAGCACCAACTCGGCCACTATGCCGCTGTATACAGGGTCAAACTAACCCGGCCACCTTGGCCACTCTAATTCTCTTATTCTTTAGATTCTAGCTTTAGTTCAAGTAAACCCTCAGAAATTCTTATCCAACGGGCCCGAGCCCGGTAGTCCTGCTACCATCAGATAAGATTTCTAAGGTTGCCGAACACCCGCAAGTGTTACCCCGTTACGAAGTAAATGTGTTCTTCGGACCACCTGCTATCGGAGAGGGGGCTGCCCTTACGTCGATTGGTGCGCCCGGGGAGAGGGCAAGCCCTTTACGTCCCGCAGAACCACATTTCAACCTTCGAAGGCACGCCCGTTTTATTATCTTTATATTTTCTTTCGGCCCGTCCTACGGAAGAAACGTCCCGAACGGGTCACTGCCCGGGAGAGGGATTACTGCTCGTACCTCCAACCGGGCTGGTTTCTCGTAGGTCTGCCCGTTTTTATTTTATATTTTCTTTCTTTTCTTTTTACTTTAGTTCTTAGCCTCTTTGCTTTTGGACACTTGCTTTCCTTTCTTATTCGAGCTCATAGCTCCCATTTCGCCACTGGCAAATCTCTTCTCTTTTCTTTGAGCATTTGGCTCTTTACTTTCACTTTTAGCCCTTCGAAAGTACCTCGTCCGACGGGTCACTGCCCAGGGAGTCCTGCTCCACATGACGAGTCTCAAATTCGAAGACACCATTTACATTCTCTTTATGCTCTTTAGCCACTTTCAGCTTGCTTTTAACTTTAAGCCTTTCGAAAGTACCTCGTCCGACGGGTCACTGCCCAGGGAGTCTGCTCCACTTGACGAGTCTCAAATTCGAAGGCGCCATTTACATTCTCATTATGCTTTTATCTTAAGCAATTTGCTTATCTTGCTTATTAACCATTTTCATCCCTTACCCTAGGTCTTGCCACACGGGTAACCAGAGAGTCTCTGGACTCTTCCACATTTCACTTCTTTGTTTAACTCAATTGAAGTTAAAGTATTGTCCATTTGCCCAGACACCCTTGACTTTCTAGGGTTTGTATTTGTTTAATTCTTTAACCGTGGGATCTTATCCCACTTTCCTGATTCCTCACTGATCCT
>JAQOTM010000027.1:313422-341968 GCA_029168755.2 Tillandsia fasciculata | reverse complement strand
GAGAGATATGCACCGTTTTGCGTGCGGATTCGACAAATGTGCACAGTTTTGGCGCAAGCTTGGAATACGTGCACCGTTTTGCGTGCAAAGTTGGAAATGGAGCGTGCATAGTTTTTGCGTGCAAATTTGGAGGTATGTGCATCCGTTTTGCGTGCAGGTTGAACTAACGGGCACCGTTTTTCGTGCAGACTCTAACAATGCGTCTCATTTTACGTGCAGGGTCGGAAAAAGGTGCACCGTTTTGCGTGCAACCCTACAGTCTATGTGCACCGTTTTGCGTGCAGCAGTTTCGAGGTACGTGCACCGTTTCGCGTGCAGTTCGTGTGGTCGCGCATCGCGTTTTGCGTGCCGGCTCTAATGATGCACTGTTTTGCATGTAGGTTGGAAATAATGTGCACCGTTTTGCGTGCAACCCCACAGGAGGCGTGCACCGTTTTGCGTGCAATTGAGGAGAGTGCACCGTTTTGCGTGCAGATCGTGTTGCCGCACATCGTTTTGCGTGCCGGCTGATGTGGCGCGCATCATTTTACGTGTGGGTTTTAATGACATGCACCGTTTTGCGTGCAGGTATAGGGGACGTGCACCGTTTGCGTGCGGACTCGGCGAGTGCGTGCCGTTTTGGCGTGCAAGCTCAAGGAAACAAGTGGAATCGCGTGGAGACCAATTGCAAGTGTCTACAAGCAATTGGGGACACTACAACGTGGGGATTCTGCCGAAAATGGGTGACCTCTCCCTTGCTCCTTTGCTTTTCGATTCGAAGCATGATAGTAGCCTGTTAGAGGCGTTAGGTAATTATGATTAAGATTGCCTGTGTAGATGGATTCAGATGAAAAAGTGCAACTGTTGGTTGCCAGAGATAGATGATAAATGTGCATGTGTAAAAGGACACAGATGAAAAGTGCAACTGTTGGTTGCCAAAGATGGAGGATGAATATTGCAAGCCTAGAGGAAAATATTATTTTTATGATGGGTGTAAAAATAATTGCATGCATGAATGTGATTAGCCTTTATGGTTGTAATCATGTTAGGGTATAACCCTAGGAATCATGTGACATAAGGAAAGGGAACATGTTGGTAGTAAGACTAGGAGAAAACCTAGTTCAGGCTTCACTGAGTGACATCAAAACTTAGGAGTTATCCTAGGTGAATGAGTGGCATGGTCTTAGGTATAACCTAAGGACACTGGATAGAGTGATCAACATAGAGTCAAGGGACTCTAGAATGAGTATGATATGGAACTTAGGTAAAGGGAACCTAAAGTGATCCAGAGGAGTTTAAACTCACAGACAAGGAATTAGAGTCAGTGTAACTCTAAGATAAAGTGGAACAGGAAAATAGAGTTAAGTTAACTCTAGGATTCAGTGAGGAATCAGGAAAGTGGGATAAGATCCCAAGGTTAAAGAATTAAACAAATACAACCCTAGAAAGTCATAGGGTGTCTGGGCAAATGGACAATAACTTTAACTTCAATTGAGTTAAACAAAGGAAGTGAATGTGGAAGAGTCCAGGAGACTCTCTGGTTACCCGTGTGGCAAGACCTAGGGTAAGGGATGAAAAAGTGGTTAATAAGCAAGACAAGCAAATTGCTTAAGATAAAAAGCATAATGAGAATGTAAATGGCGCCTTCGAATTTGAGACTCGTCAAGTGGAGCAGGACTCCCTGGGCAGTGACCCGTCGGACGAGGTACTTTCGAAAGGCTTAAAGTTAAAAGCAAGCTGAAAGTGGCTAAAGAGCATAAAGAGAATGTAAATGGTGTCTTCGAATTTGAGACTCGTCATGTGGAGCAGGACTCCCTGGGCAGTGACCCGTCGGACGAGGTACTTTCGAAGGGCTAAAAGTGAAAGTAAAGAGCTAAATGCTCAAAGAAAAGAGAAAGAGATTTGCCAGTGGCAAAATGGGAGCTATAAGCTCGAATAAGAAAGGAAAGCAAGTGTTCAAAAGCAAAGAGGCTAAGAACTAAAGTAAAAAGAAAAGAAAGAAAATAAAAATAAAAGAACCTACGGAGAAACCAGCCCAGGTTGGAGGTACGAGTAGTAATCCCTCTCCCGGGCAGTGACCCGTTCGGGACGTTTCTTCCGTAGGACGGGCCGAAAGAAAATATAAAGATAATAAAACGGGCGTGCCTTCGAAGGTTGAAATGTGGTTCTGCGGGACGTAAAGGGCTTGCTCTCTCCCGGGCGCACCAGGATCGGACGTAGGGCAGCCCCCTCTCCGATAGCAGGTGGTCCGAAGAACACATTTACTTCGTAGGACGGGGTAACACTTGCGGGTGTTATCGGCAACCTTAGAAATCTTATCTTATGGTAGCAGGACTACCGGGCTCGGGCCCGTTGGATAAGAATTTCTGAGGGTTTACTTGAACTAAAGCACCAGAATCTAAAGAATAAAGAGAATTAGAGTGGCCAAGGTGGCCGGGTTAGTTTAACCCTGTATACAGCGGCATAGTGGCCGAGTTGGTGCTTAGCAGCCTAGTGTGGCTAGACAGAGTAGTGCTGGGTAGATGGTTTTACACAGATAGTGTAGTGATATGTTATATTGCATAGCTGCATTTTGATATTGAGGATTTTAGTTTCCTAGCACTATTATTATTGCTTCCATTGGACCAAGTGGTGTAGGACACTTTTTCTCGGTGGTTGAACCCACTGGGAACTCGCTCGTAAGTTCTCACACCCCTTGGGTGACCCCCCCCACAGGTTCGGGTATGGATGCAGCGGTCGAGACGGTTCAGATGCAGACGGCGAGGCATACGACAGGGGCAAGGGCCCAGCAGCATAGAGACCTAGAGGGTCTAGCAGAGGTACCTTTCTTTTATGATCGAGTGAACCATGTATTGTGAGGAAAAGCATTGTAATATTATGTAATTGCAAGTTGAGAGATGTAAAATGTAATAAAGTTTATTATGGTTCATTCTTATCATGCTTTCATATCGGCTTAAACTATTTGTTTATTGAATGAAAGTTTTAAATTAGTAGTGATCTTACTCTGATATTATATCTCATCATAAGCATTGTTTTGATTCGAGATGGTTGTGACCGTTTCTTTCGGGTAGCGTGAGGTCGTGCCCGATTGGCGGGTCTGTTGGCGTGCCCGAACCGACCCAATTGGCGGGCTCGGGGCGTGACACAGATGGCCCATTTGTTTGACACTCTCCGGCGCCAGGTCGAGATTCTATGGCGCTAGGAGGAGATCATGGATCGGATGATGCGCATGATGGAACAGAGAGCACAGCCTGTGGTAGCACCTCCAGAGAGTTCCCCTATACCTTCCTCGCCAGCTATAGCACCTCCAGAGAGTTCCCCTTTACCTTCCTCGCCAGCGGTGGCACCCCCAGTTGTACCAGCAGCACAGGCAGCCCCTACTGCACCGGTTACCAGTGGTCAGGCGTCCGGGACGGTAGGACAGTTGACCCCGGCAGAGCAGCGAGAGGTGTCGGATTTGTTGATGAGATTTCGTCAGGCTGATCCACATCGTTTTTCGGGGCAGAGTTCGGAGCACGGAGAGGCGGTGATGGCCGAGGTTGCTCCAGCTCCCGCAGGGATTTCGGGGGCGAAGCGGCCAGCACAGGATGTCGAGGGACAAACGAGTCGACAGGGACTTACGAGACCTCCACGACCCCATCCTCAGGGTCGTGGGTTTCGGAGGCGCCAGAGGTCAGGTGGGCCCCGGCAGCAGCCACGATATCAGCAGCACCAGCCTAGACAGCAGCTCCGGCAGCAGCGACGTGAGTGCGTCATCTGTGGCGGCCCTCATCCACCGTCGCAGTGTGATCAGAGGCAGGGACGGTGTTTCCTTTGTGGAGAGTTGGGACATTTTCGAGCAGCCTGTCCCCGAGCCATTTTGTCAGTGCAACCCCTTGCTACAGCACCTCCCTTGCCAGTTCAGGAAGCGGAAGCCCCTCCAGTGCACCATCAGACAGAGCGGGGTACGACGTCGGGTCAGACGGGACGACGGTCTTCAGCACCTAGTGGACGAGATTACGCAGCCTTGGTGGAGAGCACCCCTGCAGCAGATCCTATCGCCGCAGGTATGGTTTTATTTTCAGTCAGTTGAGTGAGCTTCTTGATATCACGGCATCCTTTTGCATGATATTAGAGCATTTGCATCTCTGCATGAATAAGGGATAGAAATTTTGTGACATGTATGAGCGGTTGGATTCTTCCCTGTACTCTACAAGCAGAAGTGAATTTTGGGACTTGATCGGGACAGATGAGACCTGAGGAGGTACGCCGGCAGGTGTGCCGGTTCAGTTACAGCTCCATGAGTCAGATTGAGCACACGGGATGGACCAGCTGGTACGGTATCGTGCAACGATTGATTGTGGATTGAGAACAGTGACCTTTCCGCGAGTTGGACAACAGGAGATCATTTCCACAGGACACCGAGGCATCCTTCCTGCAGTAGTGGCTTCAGCGACTCTGGGTTAGGTGCTACTTGTGGAGCGTAGGTGACGCCTAGGACTAGAGGTTATGTCTCTAGGGGTCTCGGATAGAGTTGTGTCTTTCTTTTTAGGGGCACCGGTAGATCGTAGTTTCCGTTTTTGTTGCCACAGCAGGAACGGCATCAACACTTCTCTCCCTTCTTCTCGCCCTTGTGCTGAAATTCGCGAACAGGACGAAAGATTCGAAAGACTACTCTAGAAATGGAGACGGTGCCCGAACCTGTTCTTGTTTGATTGGGGCGAGGGCACTGGTCTTTCGGAACTTTTGAACTTTTCGCTAATTTTAGTTGTTTTCTAAATTGGAGAGTTGGGGGTTGATGACTTTCCTACTGGTGGGGCCCTTACTTTTTTGTTAAGTTTTGCGGCGTAATTCGTGTAGTTTGAACGCGTAGAGTTGGCTGTTCTTCCCCGTCCCCAGTTTTTGGAATTCCTGAGGTTTATCCAACTGTTGGACTCGCTTTGTGGAGAGTGTGTAGTGACTGGGGAGTTGGAGATTGTGTTGTTGGATGCTTACCTTTAGGCTTGAAAACTCCCTTTTGAGCCGTGTTTGTTTCGAGGACGAAACTTTCTTTTAGTGGGGGAGGATGTGAGGACCCGAATCCCCACTTAAGGGTTTACTGTTGGAATAGTGGCTTCGGGGTGTGTGTGCGCGCGTGTCGGGCCCAAGAATTGGTTTTCTGGTGAAGTTGGAGCTTGTTTTCTTTTCTGGAAGTCCATATTGGATGATTGAAGTGTTTACGCGCTTATTGGAACCAAGATTTTGACCCGGCATGAAAAATGGATCAAGTTTACTTTTTCGGGAATTTTTGGGAAACTTTAGAAGTGGAATTTGGCCGAACCGACCTCGGATTTGGATTCAGCGCGCGAAAACGAGCGAAATGGACTATTTACTTGAATTTTTCGTAGCCCGGATGCGAAAACACGCATTTCGAGGTGTAAGGTTACTGTTCCGGCGGCCGGAGAGGCGCCGGCGGCGGCGGCGGGCGGCGGAGCGCGGCGGTTGACGGAGGCGGAGGCACGTGGTCCACCGCGGAGGGCGTGCACCGGGCGCGGGCCACGTGGCGCCTCCCGGTTGGCGGGCGTAGTGAGCGCGGTCCACGGGTTTGGCGGAGTGTACGGTGGACCGAGGGATGGCCACGTGGCAGCCTGTGGTTGGAGGGTCCTTGTGCGCGCGGTCCACGCAGCGACGGGGGCAGGTGTCCGTACGGTCAGCGCGACGTGGGGGGGCGACGTGGGGGCGCCACGTGGCGCCCCATGGTTGGTCGGGCGCAGCCGCGCACGTCCGCGTGTCGGACACGCGGCGTCGCGCGGTTCGCTGGCGCACGTGCTCCGGGCGCTGCGGGCGCGCAGCGGACGCGTGGCGGGCCGTGGGCCTTCCGGGCCTGCACAGTAACGGGCCGGGCCCGTTACTGTAGCAGCCCAATTGTTCCGGGCGCCCGAATCCGAGGACACAGAGGTAATTTTTGGAATTGTTTGGTTTGGCTGGCCTATTTGTTGAACCCGAGCCCTCTTCTTTTGCGGTTTTCTCTCTTCGCCGAGGTCTTCTGCCCCTGCACCCTTAAGCAAAGTTGTAGATCTTCGAGTGCTCGATCTTCCTGCAGAGTTTTGGGATTTTTAGGAGCACGCTTCTCGAGATTTCAGATTTTACGGCGCGGAGCGACGTTTCATCTTCGGTGTTCTTCTTCGTCGCAGATCGGTGTGAAATTTCCCCTGGGCTACCCCGACCTCCTTTTTTAGTGATTCTTGCGCCGACACACTCCTAACAGGTAGAGCTACATCTCTTATTTTGATCGTGCATTTCGGTTTTGAGTCGTTGGCACGGATCCCGAGGTTCTTCTTGACCCTTTTTCTGTATGGATTCATGGGACAGCATTGGAGTGTTTTGGCGATATCTTCGTGTTCGAGCGTCAGACGGAAACTTGCTTGTACAACTTTTTCATCTGCAGATCCTAAGGAACGCGCTCGTATTTTCTTGGATTTTTTTTGAGATTTTATCAGAGGTGAAAATCCCTGTTCTTCTGTGTACAGTGCTACAGTTTTTGACGCAGGAATTGTTTGAGTACACCACCTTGCCGAATTTATATCTTGACGTACCGAACTCGGTTTTCGACGTTTCAGGACTCTATCGACATCTACTCTTCGTGAGGATCGCCGTCATATTTTTATCAGAATTTTTAAAAAATGCTTTTCAGGTGAAATTTTTGGATTTCAGGGACTGTTCACACAGATTTTTGTAACTTGGGAAATTGTGTGGAATTAAGTGTAATTTTGGAATATGTTGTACCCAGGACTTTGTGAGCACTACTACCGTGTTGCTAGCTTGGTGGTTACTGTGTTTGGGCTGTTTCTGGGCTTCCTTAGCTGTACGACCCTGGACAGTTGCGCACCTTCAGGTGGGTGGCCCTGTCTTCAAGATTGATGGAATGTTCGTTAAATCTACTATAGTAGGATCTTGCATGATAGTGATATTCTTGTGTAGTATGCTAGAATGTGACAACTGTTAATTCTAGAGTTATTCGATGATCATACGATCTTTTGTTTCCTACTATCTGTAAATTATTGCTATCTTGGAACTTGACCTAGCACCCCCGTCATATGCAGCTTGTTCAGCCAGACTTTAGAAAACTCCAACTTGGGCTAGGTTTATTTTGTTTAGACATCCACACTTCTTTTCTGGACATAGTGTTACTCGCCCGGGTAGTGGGCCGAGTGGTCGGGATTTCTTTTAGTGTGGGATGCTTTTTTTTTACACTCGTGCTTGGGAGCTGAGTGGAGTCTGGTAGATGTAGTTGGTTGTTCATCTGTGGCGGGAGCCGTTTGGATAGACGGCGGTCCCGAGATGTTTTATTTTCTTGTTTTATCTGTCGCCGTGGTGTTAGTGGCAGCGGTATATCAGTGTTAGCAGGACCTTGAACCCAGAACTATTTTTTTTGGACACACACATATGATTTTAGCCAACCAAATATTTTCTTCCAAGCGTCATAGGGTCGCCTGAGTCTGTTCTTGTTTGATTAGACGAAGGCATTAGCTCTACGAGGCTTGGATACAAAACTTGTTTTCAATGGTTTTCCTAAAAAGAACTAAAAATCATTAAATATGGATTTCTTACCGATCAAATGGCTTTCCATAAGAAATGTCACCTTTTTCTATAAATGTAACCACTTGAGATGATTCAAGTGGTCTGGGTTCTAAGGTCTGCCTTTTCCTTTGGAACGAGAACAACGAAAGGCTATGCCTAGAGCCTGTTCTTGTTTGATAGGGTTATAGGTTCTAGTCTTTCGGGGTTCCCGGACCTTTTTTTTATTGTCTATTGTGGGGTTATCCTGTCAGGGAGTCTGCAGGTTGGGTTGATGTTCTGTGGTTGGGAGCCGTTGGAGTTGACGGTGATCCCGGGTCTTTAGGTGTTGTCTTTTGAGTTCTGATAGCCCTGAGGGGTAGGTTGATCCTGGCTGTGGAATGTCTCCAACCAGTGGGTTTTGTGCTGTGAGTTGTTGGAGAGGCGAGTGTCTCGTGTTTCGTGAGAGCTGATCAGCTGAGTCGTCGAGAGTGCTCCGACTGTTGTGAGAGATGTTGAGGATTGAGTCCTTTCGTGCAGAGCATGAGCGTGGATTTTGACCATAGCCTGCAGTGCCACTTTGAGCTCGACAGAGTGCGCGGATACCCTAGTCCTCATTGGGGTCGCTCCCCTCGAGTGCCACGTCCGGGGTGGGTCTGCACTTTGGTATCGCGACTTGTTGACGCCGTCCCTCTGACTGAGCCAGTTTTGGCAGTTACGGACGCCGTCCCTCTGACTGAGCCAGTTTTGGCAGTCACGGACACCGTCCCTCTGACTGAGCCAGTTTTGGCAGCTATGGACGTCCTACGTAAGTCTGGTCCTCCGGGATGTAACGGCAGTAGGTTGGCGCAGGCTTGACTGGACCCGTGGAGGCAGTCTGTTCAGATTGGGTGACTATACTGATATATTAGTAGATGCATCATATTTTCATCTGTCCCGCTTTTTGAGCATCTAGATAGGGGCATAGTAGTTGTAGAATTTATTATCCAGCTTTTTCCCTTCGGTACTGTATTTGTTTCCTCATGCCTCTAGTAGACTTAGTGGGCAGACCGTTGGGCTTGTTGACGGTACCCACTGAGAGCTACTGTGGGATGTAGTTCTCACACCCGTCGTGGTGTCTTTTTCCCCAGGGACTTCTACTCCTGTTTCTGCTGTTCCAGCTGCCGCTTCTTCAGACCGTGGTAAGGGAGTCGCGAGATAGATCCCTTTCCCCCTTCAGCTTCAGCGTGTGATAGAGGTACCCTGATGTTCATTTTGGTTGTGTCATGTTTGAGAGATTATGTAGTGAGGTATCGAGTTGTACATTTTATGTTCACTTTTTGGTGAGACTCTCATGTATTTTGGTGAGGATGCTATGTATTTTATTCCTGAGAGACTGTCTATTTCATGTTTATAGTTAGTTTTCTATTTTAGCTCTGATATCTGCTAGTATAGTTGTTTATTTGCAGGTTTGACGCTTCGTCTATACGGGGTTCACCGTATGGGCGGCGGATCTGTTAGCGAGCCCGGGTCGCAGTTTAGACCCCGGGGCGTGACAAAACGAGAGCGGGACGATCCTCTTCCTTCCTCCCTCACCGGCGAAAATAAGGTGAGTGGTTCGGGTCTTTTCGATTTGTCGGTGTGAGGTTTCTTTCGTGTCGTGTCGCGTGCGAGACGTGTTGTTGGACGGGAGGCCGCCGCCGCCGTTGTTAAACGGGAGGCCGCCGCCGCCGTTAGCGTGTCCACGGGGTCGTCGCCGCAGTCGCCGGGGTCGCAGGGTCGCAACCGGAGCCGCGGGGGGCGAAAATAGGGTTCAATGTTCACCCCCGTACGGCTTCAGGCCGCGCGGTCCACCAGGCCAGCCGTGCACCCGGCGCACGCCCACACGGCCAGGAGAGGCGGACCCGGCGCACGGGCTCGTGCGCCAGCCCAGCCCAGGCTGCGCGGTGCACGCGCCAGGCGTGCACCCGGCGCACGCCCCCGCAGCCCGATGGTGAGGACCCGGCTCACGGGCCCGTGCGCCAGCCCAGCCCAGGCCGCGCGGTGCACGCGCCAGGCGTGCACCCGGCGCTGCCGCCGCGGCCGGGAGCGCGTGAGACCGGTGCGCGCTCTGTCGTGCACCGGCCCGGCCTATTCCGGTTGGTGCACGCCCCCGGGGTGAGCCCGGTTTATGCTGCCGCTTCCTCTGAGCCGTGAACCCGGTCCACGCCTGGACCCGTGCACCCGACTGCAGCCAAAGAGCCCGGAAGCTCCGTTTTTGGCCCGTTTCGCCCCGTTTTTGAGTGTTTTTGACCGCGACGATGTTTTTAACATTTTTTTTCCTACTTTAGTTTTTCGGGCGCAAGGTGGGAGGGTTTTTAACTGGAATTTTCCGCACACCCTTTTCTTCGCGTTCCAGGTGGGTACCTCTTAGAACATCTTTGTGTATGTTTCCGTTATTGTCATTTATGTGTTGTGAGGGGTGACGTGGACCTCCGGGTTCAATGAACGCCGCGGTGGAAGACTGGATGGGCAGTTCGCCCCTCCGAACAACAGTGGGGTTGTTTGGAGCGTACTAGCGAGGGGGACGTTGATCGGTGTGACCAGACGGACATCGAAAGGTGGGTTCATCTCCCGACAGTTCTTGCGTCGGGAAACGAGAGCAATTGGTAAGAGCAAAGGTTTGACATGATGAAATGTTGCTAACCCCGTTCATGCTTATGTTTTGTTACCACCATGCTTATAGCGACTGAGGGTCGTTGTGCCCGACGATACATCGTGTTCTGGGAGGTCACCGAGGCAGGTGCTCGGTTTGGCTTACCGAGGTTGGTGCTCGGTCTGGACGGCCGAGGTTGGTGCTCGGTCGAGGCTCGTGTTACTGTACGCACACCGGCGGCTTGGCCCCCGCAACGGTGTGCTTTTCCGAAAAAGTGGTACGTTGACCCATGTACCCCACGTGATGGTGACGTAATGGGGGCCCCCGTGGGTGGGGGGTGTGAGCGGTGTTGCCGAGGCGGGTGCTCGGCGGCCGAGGCAGGTGCTCGGCAGGGGTTCCCGAGGCAGGTGCTCGGTGTGGTAGCCGGGGGAGGTGCCCGGTTTGGTATGCACAAGGTTCTTCATTGTTTGGTTTGCACAAGGTTCTTCATTGCTTGGTTTGCACAGGAGTCTTTATCGTTTGATTTGCACGGGGTCCTTCATTGTTGATTGCTCCGGTTTTTACCGTGATTTGCCTTGCTTTAGCATTATTGCCTTTATTGTTATTTCCGGTCACTGACTTCCCACTCTGTGATAGGTTTGTCTAGCCCGTCCAGGGGCGAGTGCTGGGGCGTTGGTGAGGCCGCGTGAGCGATCTTCTGGCCCTTAGAGGCTACTAATACGGTTTACTTTCCCTTCTTTGTTCATTTCATTACGCATTGTAGCTAGTTGTGGATCGCGATACCCCCATGGGATCGATGTGGATGTTGGGCTATTCGATAGCTCTTTTGGATGGGTGATTTGTTCTTATTTCTTGGTTTGGTCGCTTTCAAACTACAAACAAGGAACAAGAAAACTGTTGTGAAAACTGTTTTAAAAATATGGGTGTCGTGTGGGCGCCGTTTTCAAATTCTATGGATTTATGTGATTTAGAAACTAGTTTTAATAAAACCTGATGTCGAGTGGGCATCGCTTCCAGAACCCTATGGTTTTATCCTTTCGAAAATAGTCGGCCTCTTTATTACTTGTGGAAACTGATTGTATGATGTTGAAAATGGTTGTATGCGGTTGGCAATCGGTCTAGTGCGGTTAAAGGCATGTTTGTGCGAACTTTGTAATCAGGACGCCGTGCATATACAAAGGAGACTCTGCCTTGTTGCAGAGTGAATTTGTATATGCGGCGGGTCTGGGCACGCACTGTGGGAGATTTGTTTCAAAAAAAAAATATATGTAGAAATTTGGGAGCATCGGCGGCTTCCCTTCCGCGCGTAAAAACCCCCGGGGCGTGACAGGGTGGTTGTTGCTTACTTCTTACTGCGATTTACTCACTAAGACTATTAGAGAGACCCCTAATTTATTTGGCACCCAATTAGAAATCATAATTAAATAAATGATCCTGATTAATCATTGGCCTATTTTGTGGGATTGATATACTATGATGGTGATATGTTAGCATGCCATGTTGGCACTTAACCTTTCATGAAAATGGATGATTAGATGGAACATGAGGACATATTGATGTGCGGGTGCTATTTTGATGATTTATTATGGATCATGGATTATAGACATATATAGTCGGTTAGTGATTTTGACATGATGGTTATATATATGTGGAGTTACTATTTGATACACTCTTTTATCTTTCATGAGGACATTTGCATGCTTGTATGGACATCTAGATAGGCCACTATTTATTGCTACACTATCATGTTGTGACTTGACTTAGGAGAAATCATGATTGTTTCCTTTCTCCTTTTCGTTTAAACTTTTGATTCATGTTACTCGGGTTCGAGCAGGGATTTGGGATAGTGTAGTCGGGACCTTGGAGTCTAGGACAGGTGGTACTTGATTATAGACTTGTGGGGTATTGTGGTAACCGCGGACATTAGGCGGTTGACCGGATGTTTATCCTTTTCATCAGATTGGGGGATCGAGATTTCATTAGTGGATGGGTTTTCCACTTTGATCATAGTTATGATCCACTTGTTGGGTTATATTATATGGATCTAAATAGGGAAAAAAATACCTAGAGGGGGGTGAATAGGTGTAAACAGTAAACACTCAAAAATTGTTGCGCAATTAAACCCAATGCGGAAATGAAAAATAACACGCAAGATTTTTACGCGAAAAAACTCCAAAACCGGAGTAAAAAACTACGGGACCGATAACACGGCGAAATCCACTAGAATTATAACACGTACAAAGGTGATATACCGTACTCACAGACGACTCGACCTTTTTCCATACGCTCCTAGTAGATCTTCTCCGCTCGCTCCGCAACGCTCCTCGAATCCACGATTAGCGTCCAACGCCGAATCCACGGCGTCCAACGTCGAATCCACGACGTCCGACCGAATCCACGGTCTTCACCTAGTAGCACGTCTCGAATCCACGAACGTACCTCGCTCCGAATCCACGTGAGCGGTAGCACCTTGAATCCACAAGGCCACGCGAGTCCACGCGCCGATTTTGGGAAAATCGTTGTTTTTGGGTGGTGATGATCCGCCGAATACTTAGATTAGAAATAGATCGGAAATACCATCTAAGTATTCATTAATTTGATTCTACTCAAAATCTGAGTTTGAAAACCTAGAATCAAATTAATCAATATAGATGAAGAAACATAGAATTAAATCTATTTATTTCCTTTCTTCTCTATATGTGGATTTTTTTTTTCTCTTTTTCGGATTACCCTAAAAATGAATCGTAGGGTTTATTTATAGGTTAGAAACCATTGGAAGAGGATAAAAATCAAAAACTAACCTTATCTGGAATTTTTCAGGACGACGGTCCGGACTGGAATTTTGGCGGTCCGGACTGTCGTGGCTAAACAGACTATTTCCAGAAAAATATGCATTCGGGGTCCGGACTGAAGTATCCACGGTCCGGACTGTTCATGCAATTTCTGCAAATTCAACGTTTGGGGTCCGGACTGAAGTAACCGCGGTCCGGACTGGAATTGCACATGAACTACCCTATGTTCGGGGTCCGGACTGTAGTGCCTGATCCGGATCCTGAACATATATCATGTCCAGTTTTTGATTTTTATGCAATTAAAAATTCATCCAAGTGTTTCTACACTATAAGAAGTATTCGGATCACCAGAAATATTTAGTTAAACGTACCTGATCCTTTTGAATTCTTCTTTCTTGAGATTGAGGTATATGATCCAAACTTCTTCATCTTCAATCTTCAAGACTTAAACATTTTCACGAAATACGCCAACACAAATTCCTTAACAATCTCCCCCTTTGGCGGTTTCGTGACAAAACACAAATCCACTCAAGAAAATTCAAAAAGGTATTTTTGTTGCTATCACCATACAACAAAAATTTACATTGGAGATCCAAATAAAGATAAATACATGAGATAAACTCCTAGAACAGACTCTAGACTTAGACATCTGTACTCTCTGCAAAAAAGAATCATTCTTGACAAACGAGATCGTTAGATACCTCAAGAATTTTAGCATTCAAAACCAAACACAGAGATAGAGTTTATACTCACCATGACATTCACAAATTCAGATATGTAATAAGATCATAATAAAAAATCGACATATCTTCTAAACATTAAAATTCCAAATGTCACAGAATTGTTAGTCAACATCAACTTGTTAGTTATATTACATACCCAAATAGTTAGTCAAATAGTTAGTCGAGGCATGCATGCAAACACAATACAAAACTAAAGTTGAAGTTGTACTTACCTTCATAGTTCAAAGTTCTTACAATCATTAGTCTCACAATCATTAGTCGATCATTGTTTGTTCTCTCTCCCCTTTTTTGTCACTAAATTAAGCCGAAATTACAAAATAAAAGAAGAGTTAAAAGTTCAAAACAAGAAAAGTTTGAGAACTAAACCAAAAAAAAAACTTGAAAACCTGCAAAACAAAAGTAAGTCCTAAGAATAGGTCACAAGTCCAAATGATCAAGCTAAATCAGAACGGTCTGAACTAGTACAATCCAACTTGCTCAAAATTCCTTTAAGCATCCTTGATATTTTGGAACATTTCTTTCTCATCTTTTTGTGTTCAGAGGTAATTTGTTGGAGATCTATCGACAATCTTTCTTGTTCAGCAGACAGTCTTCTCTGTTCTTGACGGATGGAGGACAATACTTTAGCTTCTGTAGTGTCTCTCCTGGAAGTCGATGGATGTAGCGTAGATGCAGATGGTGCATGCTGGCCTTCAATCCATGGGGATTCTTTGGGAAGTGAGGGTGCTCTAGAGAGGGGTTCATTGATTTGAATTCCACTTCCCTTGACATTTTTCCGCCTCGTGTATTGCTTGGTCGTTGAGGTAGACTTCATTAGCTTTTTGTTCTTTAAATATAACCTGTCTTCCTTATCAACAGCTTGTTGTGCTTGTTTACAAATATCTTCCCAGTCTTTTTCATCTGATTCTTAATCATTTTGACAAGCATTCCTAGTCTCTTCTTCACTTGGTTCATCTTGTTCCCTTTTTATAGCCGCACGTGTATGCACCATGCTAACAAGAAGAACTATTAACCAAGAAAATGCCATCTCTGCTATCTTTGTGAAAGAGTCCTGTGAGCACCAACTCAGAACACGAAAAAATTAGTAATTTTCAAAAATTTAAAAAATTATACCCAAACAATCATTATCGTGTAGAGAGACTAGGAATCAAATTAGTTTTGCAAAAAGAATTTTAAAAGTAGATCAATTCCATGATTTTCAAAAATTCTCATTATATGCCCTAAAATCGAAATTTTAGAAATCGAAGCCTAAAAATTCGTTAATCAAGTGAATACCTAGCATATAATCAAAACTAATCTACTCAGAGTTCTTATTTCAAAAGAAATTTGACCAAAAACCAATTTCTAACAAAGAAGTTACATGATTTCCTTCACGTTTTGAGCAAAAAGATAAAAATAGTGAAAAAACCGAAGTTTTGATCAAGAAAACTCACTTTGAATCAAAGAACTTGAGTTGGAAAGGCTCCAAATTGGTTGTTTTCTAGAGAGAGAAACTCTAGAGACTTGAAAACAAAAGCTTGTGGTGAAATAAAATCAAAAACCCTTTTGTTTCATATAAACCCTAGCCGCGGTCCGGACTGCCTCAAGAATCCAGTCCGGATCGGCTACCCGCAGGAATTCCTGCGTTCGGGATCCGGAACGGATTGTCCAGTCCGGACCGGCTTCAAACTTTTTTTTCAGAAAAATTCAGAAAAATTCCAGAAAATCCAGAAAAAGATTGTAAGCACTTTTGTGTATCAACTTTAAATGAAAATCATCGTTTCATAATAAAAGAAATAGATTCTGCAAAATCTATCAAAAATATCCAAATAATGAAACGAAAATTTATAAAAATTAAATCCCTTAAAGTTGAACAAGTTCAATTACATCTATCATGATCTTATGAGTAATGCCTTTATCAAATCATCAATTTGGTAAAGAAAATGAAATACCAAGATCAATAGATGTTTGAAATCCCAAATATGTTAGATAATGTATCTAGTCAATTTGTTGAAGAGAGTGGCTCTTTGAGCATCTTTCAATAAAATTCCCACCTTATACCTACCTTGAAATTTGACAGAATCAAGTATTTCAAAATGCATTTTATTTAATCAACTTGAAAGACCATGCTTGGTATACATGTGGTAGCTGCACACAGTACTCGGACGACCGAGGTGGTAGCTCTTTCCTCCATGTGGTGGTAGTTTTCACACTCCTCATTGGGATGTAACTCTTTGCACATCTTTTGAGCATAACAATTTAATTAACTCCCCCTCAATTGGCTATCAATTATTTAAAATATAAAGTATTCAACCAAGATTGATCTCGATTTCATACTCGACTAAATTGTCAAATAAGATAAAAACTATACCAAAAGATCATTGAGAGAGAAATTGACTTTGATCACTTAAAAGATGACTTAATTGACATAAATGATCTTTGCATCAACTGAATTATTATGATATCAAAAGCATAATAAATTTCTAATTATATAAAAGGATGCAGTTAAAGTCAATGTAACTAATGCTCAATTAATGTACAAACATAGATAATGAACAAAAACACAAAAACAAAACCTAACCAAAGCAATGGTTGTCACGCCCCGGGGTCGAAACTGCGACCCGGGCTCGCCAACAGATCCGCCGTCGATACGGGAAGCCCCGCACCGACGAAGCGTCTAACCTGCAAAAGATAGAACTACAGCTATACAGATATCAGAGCGGGAAAGTAAAAGCTGTAATATAAAAATCAAACTAATACAAAGCTGAAAATAAATACAAAGTCCATCTCCCCAAATACCTGAATAATACAAGGTCAGATACAAATAAAAATCCACCTATACAACATCTACGAATCCAAAA
The DNA here is from genome assembly GCA_029168755.2 of Tillandsia fasciculata. Taxonomy (NCBI): domain Eukaryota; kingdom Viridiplantae; phylum Streptophyta; class Magnoliopsida; order Poales; family Bromeliaceae; genus Tillandsia; species Tillandsia fasciculata. The sequence goes on along the minus strand of JAQOTM010000027.1, from coordinate 325,485 downwards.
AGGGAGATAACTAAAAACTAGAAATACAACAATAACCAGTGAATCCCACAGTCCGAGATGGTACATCTACCTCACTCTAAAGGAACTATGCTGGTAGGGAACTATCTCGCGACTCCCTGTCCTCGGTCCGTCGAGCCAGCTCGGGCAGGAACGGAAGAAAAAGCCTCAGCAACCTGTCACCGACAGAGGGTGTGAGAACTACGTCCTACAGTAGTTCTCAGTGGGTACCATCTCCTAGACCCACGGTCTGCCCACTAAGTCTACTAGAGGCATAAGATAACAGAAAAAGACTGTGATAATGAAAAATAAGCTGGAAAAGTATCAACAGCTATCATGCCTCTATCTACTATGCTCAAAGGGAAAAACACAGATGATGGTATGCATCCACTCACTACTGACAATATGTCACAAGTACTATGCTCGAAGAAAACTCTACTAAGACACATGCTATGCAACCACTCACTCACAGTAACCCAAATCTCAGTGACTGCCACATAGGGTCCAGTCAAGCCTACTGCCACCTCATCCTCACTGGGACGGGACTTACGTAGGGCGTCCCACACGGACTATCACAAGCGAACTCTAGTGTATCAACTAGTCGCATCATCGCAGCCTCGTCAGGCTCGGTATCATCACACACACCCGGGTGGTAGCTCGAGGGGAGCGACCCCAACGAACTCAAGTATCTCATCTGTCTCAACTGTCTCATAAGCGGCACATGCAGGCTATAATCCACGATCAAACAGATCAGCAACTCGATGCTCAAAGCACAACTCAGTCGGAGAACCCTCCACGACTCAAACTCACAACACTAACTCACTAAAAGAAAGTACCACACAGCCGGGACCGCTGTCACTCCAAACGGCTCCCAAATGACACCCCACTCAAAGGCGAGAAGAACCGACTGACACAGCAAAGGTCCGAGAATTCCGTTAGGCCGGTGCTTAGAACCCCAATCAAATAAGAACAGACTATAGGCTCAGCCTATCGAAGTTCTCGATCCTTTACCGTTCAGGGATTCGGCCCCTCTAGATTAAAGTGGGAAACCAACTCAACGCCCCAAACTCACGAGCTGGAGATGCTCCACAGCCAGAATCGCAAAGAGTCCGAAAACCCCCGGAAAACTAATACCTACGACCCCAATCAAATAAGAACAGGCTATAGGCGTAGCCTCCCGTTGTTTTCGACCCAAGGATGAAATCAACTCTTAGAACCCAGATCACTCACCCCGGTCGGGTGAGGAAATTTAGAAAAAAAGATGACCTTTATTATAAAATATCATTTCCACACAATCCCCTTGGGGTGAGGATAAAATTGCCCCTTTTTGAAAACCGTCTCGAATTGAAAAAACCAACTTTTATAGATTTTAGTTCTTGAAAAAATCAGTTAAAAATAAGTTTATTTTCCGAACTCCCAAGGGTTGATGCCGACGCCCAATCAAACAAGAACAGGCTCCGACGCCCCTAGAAATTCGGAAGGAAAAATACTGGTTTTTACTAAAATCATGAGTGTCCAAAAACATTCTGGGTTCAAGGTCCTGATAACACACGTGCACCACGATCACAACATGGTGGTGACGGAAAAACGGAGAAACAACTAGAGACCCGGGACCACCGTTTACCCAAAACGGTTCCCAAAACACTAACACTGGCCTATCCCAGCCACCAGACCCCACTCAGCCCCCAGGCCCGAGTGCAACACCCGTCCCACAATACCCTGACCACTCGGCCCACTACCCGGGCGAGGAACTCTATGTCAAGAAGAAATGCAATGTGTGGGATGTCTAAAGCATAAAAGAACCTAGCCCAGATTAAGGTTCTCTATTGGTCTGGTTAAACACATGCAACATATGACGGGGGTGCTAGTCAAAGTTCCAATGAAACACTTAAACTAGCATGCAAAATCCTATCATAATAGAATTAGAAATGTTGGGTTATAAGTAATGGATCTAAATAGGGGAAAAAACACCTAGAGGGGGGTGAATAGGTGTAAACAATAAACACTCAAAAAATCATTGCGCAAATAAACCCAATGCGGAAAAATAAAAGAACACGCAAGATTTTTACGTGGAAAAATTCCAAACCGGAGTAAAAAACCACGGGACCGATAACACGGCGAAATCCACTAGAATTAACACACGTACAAGGTGATATAACGTACTCACAGACGACTCAACCTTTTACCATACGCTCCTAGTAGATCTTCCCGCTCGCTCCACGACGCTTCTCGAATCCACGATCCGCGCCCAACGCTGAATCCACAGCGTCCAACGTCGAGTCCACGACGTCCAACCGAATCCACGGTCTTCACCCAATGGCACGCTTCGAATCCACGAACGCACCTCGCTCCGAATCCACGAGAGCGGTAACACCTTGAATCCACAAGGCCACGCGAGTCCACGCGCCGATTTTGGGGTAAATCGTTGTTTGTTTGGGTGGTGATGATCCGCCGAATACTTAGATCAAAGATAGATCGGAAATACCATCTAAGTATTCATTGATTTGATTCTACTCAAAATGTGAGTATGGAAAACCTAGAATCAAATCAATCAATATAGATGAAGAACCATAGAATGAATCTATTGATTTCCTTTCTTCTCTATATATGTGGATTTTTCTTTCGGCTATTTTTCTTTTTTCTGTATATGATCGCCGATGCTGCGGATGCCCTAGAAATGAATAAGAGGGCTATTTATAGGTTAGAAACCCTAGGAAGAATATTCGGATCAAAAACAGTCTTTTCTGGAAAGAAATCCCGACGGCGATCCGGATTGCAGAAGCACAAATGACGGTTTCCAGAAAATTGCTTGTTCGGGATCCGGATCGTAGTCCACGATCCGGATCGTTCATACAGTTTTACCAAAACACATGTTCGGGATCCGGATTGCAATTCCTGATCCGGATCGTTCAAGCAAACAGGTAAAACTATGTTCGGGATCCGGATCATGGAATGCTGCGATCCGGATTGAACCAGTGTATGAACGAACACCCTTCGGGATCCGGATTGCAAGCCACGATCCGGATCCTGAACATGTCCCATGTCCAGTTTTTGATGATTAAGCAATTAAAACCTCTTCCAGGTGTTTCTACACTATAAGAAGTATTCGGATCATCAAAATTCTTTAGTTAAACGTACCTGATCCTTTTGAATTCTTCTTTCTTAAGATTGAGGTATATGATCCAAAGTTTCTTCATCTTCAATCTTCAAGACTTAATACATTCACGAAATACGCCAACTCAAATTCCGTAACAATCTCCCCCTTTGGCGGTTTCGTGACAAAACACAAATCCACAAAAGAAAATTCAAAAAGATATTTTTGTTGCTATCACCATACAACAAAAATTTACAAAAGAGATCCAGAAATTAAAAACATGAGATAAACTCCTAGAACAGACTCTAGACTTAGACATCTGTAATCTCTGCACACAGAAAACATTCTTGACAAACAAATCGTTAGATACCTCAAGAATTGAAACATACAAAACCAATTACAGAGATAGAGTTTATTCTCATCATGACATTTGAAAAATTCAGATATGTAAAAGAATCATAGTTAAAACCAACATATCTTCTAAGCATTCAAAAACCAAATGTCAAAGTATGTTAGTCCAACATCAACTTGTTAGTCATATTACATGCCCAAATAGTTAGTCGAATAGTTAGTAGGAGCATGCACAAATCACAAAAAAAACCAAAGTTGAGTTGAAGTCATACTTACCTTGATATTCATACTTACCTTGATATTCACAAAGATCATTGTTTCATTGTTCAGAGTTCTCGCTAACTCTCTCCCCCTTTTTGTCACAAAACAAAGCCAAATAATTACAAAACCAAAGGAAGGTGAGAAAGATAAACAAACAAGAAAAGTAAGACCTGCAAAAGAAAAAAAAAAAAAAAAAAAAAAAAAAAAAAAAAAAAGATCAGAATAAAACTTATTCCTCAGGGTCAGAATCATCGGATGTTGTGCATCCCATTTTAGCAAACATCTTCTTCACAAGTTTCTTCACAGATGAGACCGACTTATTTAGAGTGATTTGTGAAGCTGTGAGGATTTCCATCTCGTTTTTCATAACTTGAAGGTCTCCTCTCATTTCAGTGAACTCAGCAGATATACGTTCCTGCTCATCTGAAAGCCGCTGTTGTTCTTTAAAAATTGAGGTGACAGAGGCATCATCGTCAGAGGTGGATGGAGGTGCCTGCTGTGAAGGAGGAACTGGGGCTGTGGAAGTGGTTGCTTGTGGTCGAGCTCGTTGTCGAATTGGAGGAGATGGGGGATCATCTTGCTTTGTTGACAAAGACTTGACAATGGTTGTCTCATTTATTGTCCCCAACTATACATGTAGGAGCTTGCGCTTGTATCCACTTTAAACTTCTTAAGGATGCGCATGATAATCATGGGGTATGGTAGTCGCTCTGTGGGGTGAGAGTGTTCGACATACCGCGTCATCCTATGCCAAATGAGATAAGGAATGTTCAAATTTGCTCCCATCAATGCAGTCGGATTGTCAAGAAGATAGAGAAATAGCATTCTATCCCATCGAAGGACTTTCGTGTTCATGTTGGGAAGAATGTTGTAGCAGACAATGAAGTTTATGTACTTGTACTCTTTCTTAAGTTCCTTGGAGAAAACAGAATTTCCGGCAGACAAAGTATCCGGAACGCAGATTCCATTTACTACAACTCTCCATGAGTTGGTGTTGAAATTTTGAGTCTTGAGGTAGTGGAGTCCATCAGATCTTGCTTTCATATAAGCACCTCTCCAATCAGTTGGGGAGTGACTTTGATTTTGATACCTTTAACCACGGTATGAAATTCTCGTCGTCCGTCCTCATGATCCATTAGACCCGCAGCATTCTGGTAAAACATCCGAACTGAGTGCGGGCAATACCCAGTTGACTCGGGAAAGTTGCAAATTGGACCGAGACCAGCTTGATCAAACAACCTCCCAAACTCTGCAGAGCGTTCCTCATTGGTTTGTATTGACATGTCTCTCACCAATGCATTCTCTTTTCAAAATCCTTGATTCTTGTGGAGCTTATGAATTCCTGAGGAGGAGGCTGGCTAGCGATAGGTTCGTTGATCGAAATGCCCGGAGCACTACCTCTTTTCCTTGCACCAGTTTTCATCCTTTTTCCAGTTTGTGTGGGCTCCATTGGTGCTTTCCCTTTCTCAGCTGCTGTCGGAGGAGGCTTAGCCTTGGGGGCATCAGCAAGAGCCTTTCCTTTTGAGACAGTAGGAACAGGTGCTTCTATTTCGATGTTGTCCCAGTCAATTGACTCCGTTTCCGAATCCGTGTCGGAATCATTCGCAGCTCGCTTGGTTCTCTTTGCTTTCTTAGCTTTGGCAGTGTCCTTAACATGGACCATTGCAGCAAGTAGGAAAATGATCCAGGTGATCACCATGCTGTAGTGCTTGAGTTGAGAAAATGTCCTGTGCAAACCAACTCAAGAACATATGAAAAATCGTCAATTTTGAAAAATTTGAAAAATTGTACCTAGACAATCATAATCTTGTAGAGAAGCCAAGAATCAAATTAGTTTTCCAAAAAGAATTTTAAAAATAGATCAATTCCATGATTTACAAAAATTCCTCTTTTATGCCCTAAACCGAATTTTTAGAAATCGAAGCCTAAAAACTCGTTTATCTTGAGAAAAACCAGCATAAAAGCAAAACTAATTGACCCAGAGTTCTTATTTCAAAAGAAATTTGATCAAAAACCATTCACAAACGAAAAAGTTCCAAGATTTCAACTCACGTTTGATGAAAAACCATAAAAACTGTGAAAAACCGAGTTTTGATCAATAAAACTTACTTGAATCCGAAGAACTTTGAGTTTGGAAGCTCCAAGAAGCAAGAAATCTAGAGAGAGAAGCTCTAGAGATTTTAGAACAAAAGATTAGGGTAAAAGAAATTGAATCCTCTTTGTTCTTATAAAAACCCTAGCCGTGATCCGGATCGGATCGAGAATGTGATCCGGATCGGCTGCCCGCAGGAAAAATCCTGCGTTCGGGATCCGGATCACTTACCCCGATCCGGATCGGCTTCAACTTTTTCTCCAGAAAAATTCAGAAAAATTCCATAAAATCCAGAAAAAGTATGTAAGCACTTTACCATGTCAACTTTAAACAAAGACATCGTTTCATACAACAAGAAATAGATTATGCAAAATCTATCAAAAATATCCAAACATGAAACGAAAATTTACGAAAGTTAAAACACTTAAAGTTGAACAACTTCAATTACATCTATCCTGATCTTATGTGTAATGCCTTTATCAAATCATCAATTTTGGTAAAGAAAATGAAATACCAAGATCAATAGATGTTTGAAATCCCAGATAAGTTAGATAATATATCTAGACAATCTGTTGAAGGAGTGGCTCTTTGAGCATCTTTTACTAAAAAATCCCACCTTATACCAACCATGAAATACGACTGAGTCAAGTATTTCAATATGAATTTCATCAACAATTTCAAAACAAAATTTGCTTTTCATTCATGGAGTATCTTTTTCTTTCATTTTCTCCATGTGGTGGTAGTTTTCACACTCCTCATTGGGATGTAACTCTTTCCACATCTTTTGAGCATTTTACATTTCATTGACTCCCCCTCAATTGGCTATCAATTATTTAATATATAAAGTATTCAACCAAACCATTGATCTCGAATTCATACTCGACTAAGCAATCAAATATGATAATGACTATACCAAGAGATCATTGAGAGAGAAATTGACTTTGATCACTTAAAAGATGGTTTAATTAACGTAAATGATCATTGCAACATTGAAATATTATGACATCAAAACATAATAAATTTCTAAATGCATAAAAGGATGCAATTAAAGTCAATTATGATTTATGCTCAATTAATGTCCTATGTACAAAACATAGATAAAGAACAAAACAAAAACAAAAACAAAACCTAACCTAAGCAAAGGTTTCAAAAAGGTTATTTCAAGGAAAGCATGCCAATTGCTTTACGCAAGTGAATAAAACGTTTTTGATCCAAAGGTTTTGTTAAGATATCAGCTAATTGATCCTCAGTTGAAATATATGACAGTTGAAGAATGTTTGATTCAACTAGCTCTCTAAGAAAATGATATCTAAGTTCAATATGTTTTGTTCTAGAGTGCAACACAGGGTTTTTAGAAATGTTAATAGCACTAGTGTTGTCACATAAAATGGTTACCGAAGATGTTGAAATCCGGAAATCGCTCAACACGCTTTTCATCCAAATCAATTGGGTTGAACAACTTCCTGCAGAAATGTACTCCGCTTCGGCAGTCGAGAGTGCTATGCAATTCTGCTTTTTACTGTGCCATGCAACAAGGCAGTGGCCAAGATAGAAGCATGCACCACTCGTGCTTTTCCGGTCATCCACTGATCCAGCCCAATCGGCATCTGAGTATCCAACAATATCCAAAGTCGTTCCCATAGGATACCAAATTCCGAAATTGATTGTACCTTTGATATACCGGATGATCCGTTTCACCGCTTTCAGGTGAACCTCCTTCGGTGCTGATTGATATCTCGCACAAATCCCAACACTGAAGGATATATCCGGGCGACTAGCCGTGAGATATAGTAGACTTCCAATCATACTGCGATACAGTTTCTCGTCTACATTCTCACTTTGTGATTCACTTCCAAGTCCCTTATGGCTAGTTCCCATTGGAGTCGGAAAATCCTTAGAATTTTCAAGATCAAACTTTTTGACCAACTCCAGTGCATACTTGGATTGACACAAGTGAATTCCTTCATCGTTTTGTTTAACTTGTAATCCAAGAAAATAATTCAATTCGCCCATCATGGACATCTCAAATTCGCTTTCCATGGTCTCCGCGAATTTAGAAGCATCATTATCTCTCGTTGCTCCAAAACAATGTCATCGACATAGATTTGAGCAACTATGAAATTGTTTTGATAATGCTTCACAAAGAGAGTCCTGTCAGCTCCCCCTCGAGTGTAGCCCTTTTCCAAAAGGTGCTTTGTCAACCTTTCGTACCATGCTCGCGGTGCTTGTTTCAGACCGTAAAGAGCCTTTTTCAGACGAAAAACATGGTTAGGTAGTTTATGATCCACAAAACCTTTCGGTTGAGCTACATAAACTTCCTCATTTAAAAACCATTTAAAAAGGCGCTCTTAACGTCCATTTGAAATAATTTGATTTTAAAATGACAAGCGATCGCAAACAATATACGAATGGACTCGAGTCTAGCTACAGGGGCGAAAGTTTCATCAAAGTCTATACCTTCTACTTGAGAGTAGCCTTGAGCAACTAACCTTGCTTTGTTCCTGATGATAGTACCTTCTTCATTTTTCTTGTTCTTGAAGATCCATTTGGTACCTATCACATTGTGTTGCTTCGGAGGCTTCGTTAATTCCCAGACTTTGTTTCGCTCGAATTGATGGAGCTCTTCCTGCATTGCTTTAATCCAGTAATCATCTTGGAGAGCTTCATCAACATTCCTTGGTTCGATTTGAGATACATAGCATGCAAATCCGCAAACCAATTGTCTCCGTGTTCTAACTCCTTCTTGTGGATCTCCAATGATGTTCGATTCAGGGTGATCCTTGGAGATGCGTAACGTTTGAGGTAGAGGAGTAGACGGAGGTACACGAGATGATTCCTGCACATCAGATAAACTTGAAGAACCGTTAGATGCATCAACATTATTATCGAAAGAATTGTTAGAAGAAGATGCATTAGCAGGTGTATCATCATCAAGAGAGATATCGAGGGTAGATTTTTCAGATTCAAAGTGAAAAGCTTCATCTACCTTAACATTTATCGATTCTACGATCGTCTTAGATTCTAAGTTAAAAACTCGATATGCTCTGCTGTTTGTAGAATAACCTAAGAAAATCCCTTCGTCACTTCGAGAGTCAAATTTTCCAAGATTCTCACGATCACGTAAAATAAAACACCGACTCCCAAAGATGCGAAAATATTTGATGTTAGGTTTTCTACAAAACCAAAGTTCATATGGTGTATTCAATGTCCCCGGGCGCAAATACACGCGATTGATAACATAAACAGCAGTGTTCACCGCTTCAGCCCAAAAATAAAAAGGTAAGTTCCGGCTGTGAAGCATAACACGTGCCATTTCCTGTACGACCCTGTTTTTGCGCTCGACTACACCATTTTGTTGAGGTGTGTAAGGTGCGGAGAATTCATGTTTAATGCCATTAGAAGTGCAAAAATCAATGAATTTGGAATTTATGAATTCCCCACCTCTATCACTCCTAACTCGAGTAATCCTATCATTCTTTTCATCATAATACGATTGCAGATTTCGAGAAAAGAATCAAAGGTATCAGCTTTTTCTTTTAAGAATGCTACCCAAGTATATCTAGAAAAATCATCAACCAATAAGAAAATATACCATTTACCTCCCAGAGATGGTTGACGAGTTGGCCCCATTAAGTCCATATGCAAAAGTTCCAAAGGCCGTTTTGTACCTATGTGGTTCAAGTTCTTGTGTGCAGTTCTAGACTGTTTTCCCTTTTGGCAACCGCCACACACAAGGTTTTGTTCAAAAGAAAGTTTCGGAACCCCCTTGACCACATCTTTGTTCGAAATTCTAGCAAGTTCCTTAAAGTTTATGTGACCTAGCCTTTCATGCCAAAGTGTTTCATTTTTCAAAGATGCTAGGTTACATTTTTCAGAAATCTTAGTAGGAACTACATAACAATTGTTTTCTGATCTAACCCCCTTTAAAAAGAAAGCATGGTTCATGTCAGTTACAGTGCATTTATCAGATGAAAAATTAACTGAATAACCACTATCACAGAGTTGACTTATGCTTATGAGGTTAGTCTTAAGGCCATGAACAAATAACACATTATCTAGAACCGGGCCATCTGGAATAGCTACCGTTCCCTTTCCAACAATTTTGGAAGACCGACCATCTCCGAAAACAACAAGTCCTCCGGAGTTTTTCTCAAATGTTTGAAAACAGTTTTTATCGCCGGTCATATGACGGGAACACCCGCTATCCAGGTACCAAGACGAACTATCATATGCATGCAAAGAAACATTGGTAGCAAGACAAGGGAAAATTTCACCTTTGCGCACCCAAACCTTTTTGGAGTGCGTCGGTAATGATCGTGAAGTTGATTTCCTAGGTGAGAGCGTCTTGCTTGAAGAATTGCTGCTCCTTGATGATGTCGTCTTGAGCGGTGTACTACCAAGGCTCTTTTCCTTGAATGAATTGCAGTTGATTTTCGAGGAATAGCCTTTTTGGTAGTCATTGCAAGAGTGTGCTTGAGGTGTGCGTTTGGCTTCCGTCTTGCAATTTCTCTTATGTGCCCTGAAATGCCACAACGAAAACATACCTTGGTTCTTGTCGATTCCGAGGAAGATGTAGTAGGTTTGTTGTCGTTGCTTGTCGTGAACACCGGTGTCGGAGGAGGAGATACCGACTGAGGCACAAATACTGTACCACTCGAACTTGGAATGTCTCCAGTTTGAGTGTATCCGAGGCCGAACTTATTTCTTTGACCGAGACCAAGAAGTCTGTCCAACTTACTCCTTCCAGAAGAAAATCTCTGTAAGTCCCGTTGGCGTATGGTCTTCTCATTTTTCGGAGCCGGTACTCGAAGGTACGCGTAAGGTTGCGTACAAATTTTTTTTTTTTCTTTAAAACCTCCTTCCCCGGCGCGTTCCCAGACCCGCCACATATACAGATTTACTCAAAAATCTGGCAGAGTCTCCTCTGGATATGCACGGCGTCGCGGCTATTACCACCGTCAAACACAAGCAATCATTTTTCCCCATTTATCCAACAGGTCGAGGCTGGTACGGTTCTGAAGATTAACCAACACCCGTGGCCAGTCCGTTGAAAGTATAAACTCACTGTTTTGAAAACAGGCCCACACGGCCTGAGGTTTTTGAAAACATTTACAAAGTCCTTTTTCTTTTGCTTTCTAGTTTTGTGTTTAGTTTAGAAAACGAGCCGACCCGGGAATAATAAAGAAACGTTAATGCGTAAAGGAAATGAAAGTACTCAACATCCACACGACCCCACGAGGGTATCGCGAACCACATAATAACCTACATTCCAAATGAAATGCGAGCAAGGTAAATAATAAACAGCATACTAGGGCCCCCTCGGCCCGACTGCTAACCACCTCGAGGCCTCACCGTCGTCTACCTCTACCCCCCCGGAGGAGCGACCTGTACACGAGTGGATTCAGCGACACTAAAAAATATTGAAAGAAGTACTAAAGCAGTAAAGTATACACCAAACCATAGAGTAAGTCTAAGCTGGAAGCAACGCCACTCCTCTCAAACCGGGTAACACCTGTAACACCTGTAATACCTGTAATACCTGTAATACTGTAACACTTTTAATCACCTTTACCCCTGTAACACCTTTAAACACCTACCTCATCGGGATCCAATCCCCGACGGTCGCACCGCTCACACCTTTGTGCCTCAAACCCCACATCTACGGGGGCCCCACCATACGTCACCTCGTGGGTAAACACGGGTCAGAGACCGCCTTTCCGGAAAAAGAGCACCCTTTGCGGTGGCCAACCTCGGATGCGCGTGTCGCACTCGAGCATAGTAACAAAACACGGGGTAATATAGTAAAATCATAGAAGCCGTCAGTGTTAGTATACATGTCCACATAAATATTTAAACTCCTCCCCGGAACACTAACATTACTAACCTCGGGAGAAAAACCCACCTTTGTTGTCGCGCTCCTGACTGCTGTAGGTTCTCTCGCGTCCTCATGCCCGCCCGGACCTACACGAATCTGTCTATAGGAGTCAGAATAAAGACTTGTCAGATTAACGACTAGGACGCCCGTTCGCCCCCCCCCACCTTGTGCAACAAATCGCACACGTATGCGCCTGGTCTCGCACGGTTGGGCGGCGTACTAACTCGAATCCCGTCGCTGCTGGCGCATGGGGGTGCGGCGCCGCCCGCAAGAAGAAAACTGGAAATCCCGCACGCGGCGGAATGTGCGGGCGGGCCGCTGTCCCGCATACGGCATGGCCCGCATGGAGGCGCGGCGCCGCCCGCGCGCGCGGAGTTGCCCGCAGCCCGGGCA